>OZ030005.1:63894593-64469593 GCA_964023405.1 Apodemus agrarius
CCCAGGATCCATCCCGCTAAGTGTCCTGTTTGGGCATCTGGCCTCCCGGTGGCTTTTATTGTTTTTTTTTTTAGTGCCGTTGAGCAAAGGAAGCAAGATACCAGCAGTTGCTTGTCAACTCTACAAAACCAAGTGACTCCAAGGAGCCTATCAGGGCCCTGTCCCCATTTCCAAGGTAAAAAAGAAGAAAATCAGAAGCAGCAGGAAGAAACCAGCACACATCTCATTAGCAGGCCTGCCCAGGAGACTGAGAACTCTGGCTCAGAGCAAATTGGGGACAGTTGCCTCTTCCTCTTGGACCATACTGGCGGCCATTACTGCTCTCCGGGCATTTCTAAGTTCATGTACCTATTTGCTGAAACTACGTTATCAGACTTTTGCTGTGGGATTCGGGAATTTCAAGAGTATCGTTAAGTGACAAACCTAATTAGAAAGTGGAGGTGGTGAAGGTGTGGAACATTCCAGATCCCAGACATCCAGCTAACGGGTCTAAACGGAAGGAGGCTAGCCAGCACTCGTCCTCTCAAAACGCAGAGCAGGAGGCCTGGCTGGTGACCTTTCTCCACAAGCACACGGGCTACAGCCTCTTGTTGCAGCCACCAGGGCCATGCAGCTGTCTGCAGGGCCAGCGGGTGTGCACGTGCCCCTGGACAAGTGTCCACGTGTGTGCTGGTGAGGTTCGAACCACTAGGGAAAGGTAACAGGGGCAAACCTAATGAAGTTCTACGTTTTACGGAGGCAAGTTTCTAGGCTGAGAGAAAGAGTTGGGAGCCAGGGCTGAAAGCATGCGGGACCCCTCGGTAACTGCAGCCGCCAGTAGACTTCTCAGAGGCCCCACTACGTCTAACCTTTATAACACGCTTCCTATATGCAAGCCATTGTCTGGGTCGAATGGGTGGCTTTCTTGCATTATCCACATACAGGGTCAAGGAGAATGGCTGCCCTAGCATCACAGAGCTCATGGGCATAGGGTCTGGATTCACAGCGTCCTGGACTCTCAGGGCACACAATGCCTTATCAAATAGAAGCTACACTCCCCTACAAGGCCCCACGTTCCCAAGGAGACAGCACATGCACACCTTCGACCCCTGTTTCGTCACGGCAGCCGCTGTTCCTAAATCTCCCTTTAAACACACAGGACTAATGCTGGTCGGTTTAGTGCTTAGGGGCACACCCTGAACCGGAGCCCAGCCTTCAAGGTTCTGTTCATGGTGGAACTTTAGTTTCAACAAGGCATTCTGACAAGTCTCATCCCTTCTTCTCCCGGCCCTCACAGGATGAACCTGTTTGCCCTTAGGGAGCCCCACAGGATCAAACGCAGAGAAAAGGCCAGCCCCCGAGTACTGTGCCTACGCCTGGCCAGATGAGGCTCTCGGGACGCTGCCCACCTCCACCCCCTCTTGGGGATCTTCTTACAGACTACGGGCTCATTCCTGCGAGCCACCTGCTTCCCTGTTCCCGCAGCTGCACTGGCTCCCAGACTCCAGTCTCTTAGTACTGTTGCCTCCTTAGACACTTCTGGGTCGGGAGAAAGTACATTTCCCCTCCATTTGTCCCACAGTAGAGGCCTTCCATTGACACCTTTGCCACCTCCACATAAACTCCAGGGAAGGCAGTGATTGCTTTCCCTGCATGCTCCCCAACCCCAGATTCCAGAGATGCACGTGGGTCTATGCACACATTCATGTAGGATATAACATTTCTATAGGGCGGGCAGCCCCCCCCCCCAAAAGAGCTATTTCACGAAGTGAGGGCAAGCTAGGGGACCCTTAAAGAACATAGAAACCCTGCCTCAAAATACAGCCAGATGCACCCAAACACGACAAGGTTCTGCCACAAGAGCAGAAACAATAAAAATTGCTTGGAAAGGAGATTTTCCTGGCTGAGTCCCTAACAGAATAAGTGGTGCTCTTCCGCCCTCTAGTGGTGATAATCAGCACCGACCTTCAGGTACCTTCAAGCGGTGTGAGTCACAGACATCCTCTCTTAGCAACAGTTCCCTGGTCCCCTTGTGCTCAGGAAGGCTGCCATCAGCAAGATACCAAGACAGTAAGGAAAAGTGTCCATCTGAGGTGTACACGGGAGGCATCAATTCCTATCAAGTGTGGAGGAGGTCGCTTAACTTCTCACAGGGCTTAAGGGACAAGAAGAGAAGATGCAAACTCTAAGGGGTCCTTAGTGCTGTCATCCTCTTCGAAAGCTGAGAGTCTGTAGGCGCAGCGCTAAGGGCTCCCAGCTGCCATTCTATCCATGGTTTCTGCAGGCACCGAGAGAGGAGGCTCTTTCATGAAATCTGGGAGAGGGGATCATGAGTGGGAAAAATCTGCCAAATGGCTCAGGAGACTTGGTTTGTATACAGATGTGCTTCCACTGGTCGGGTCGGGTCCCTCCTCTTTGGGATCTGAGATCCAGGTCCCTCCCTTTCCAGAGCTGAGCCCAGGTTCCTCCCCTTCCAGATCTGAGATTCAGGTTCTTCCCCTTCCAGATCTGAGATCCAGGTTCCTCTCCTTCCAGATCTGAGACCCAAGTTTCTCCCCTTCCGGATTTGAGATCCAGGTCCTTCCCCTTCCGGATCTGAGAGCCAGGTCCCTCCCCTTCCGGATCTGAGATCCTGGTTCCTTGCTAATTTGATGAGAGATCTGAAAGAGAGTGCTGGTCAAGGCTCTTTCTGACTCAGACATTCTGGCCACTCCCTAGGCCTCGGTTTGATGGGTCACTACTGATATGCCCAATACAAAATATGTCACGCATCTCCAGGGCAGCTTTCCCAAGGTGCTTCCAGTCCCCTCCAGCCCCTGGCTGCCCCCGGATAGTGCTGCCTTTGGCACGCCAGTGGGAGCTAGCTTTTCTGTCTGCTGGAGATGGCGTCTGACTGTTCATTGCGTGTGTCCCTTGCAGTCCGTCCTTGCTTGCTCGAGTGGACTTCAAAGGGCCAGGCTGCTGGAAGACAGGGGCATTTAATCCCTTCCTGTACAGGCCTAGCACTTGGCAAGAATAAATAAGGCTGCATCTGATTTTATTTTCTACTTGGAAATTTGTAACATCATTAGAGACAAATAAATATATCAGTGGGATTAATGGACTGAATCAGAGAGCAACTTGATTGGATTTAAGACCACATTATTTCTTTGGGGTGAATTAGTAAATTTAGCACTGTCAAGAGATGATGGATTGGGAACCCAGGGACTGAGAGTTCTTATTGATCCTGAGAACAGATCAGCTCAAGAAGCAGCTACAGCTCCCCCCCACCCCCACCCCCATCTGCCTGCAGGGAGAGGGGAGGAAGGGGATATGGCTTTGTTAACTGATGAAGCTACAGAGAAATCCAGTGCTCTCTTTCAGGCACTGGCCACAATAGTTGTGAGCATAAGGCTGTCCACAGATCTCCGTTGACGCGCTATGGTGGTTTAAGTAAACTGGGCTTCATAGACCCATAGAGGTCTTGCTGGAGTAGGTGTGGCACGTTTGTTTGTTTGTTTGTTTTTGTAGGAGGTATGTCACTGGGCTTCGAGGTCTCGGAAGATTAAGCCAGGCCTAGTGGCTCAGTCACCTCCTTCTGTCTGTGGATCCAGATGTAGAGCTCTGGGCTACCTCTCCAGCACCATGTCTGCCTGCATGCCGCCACGCTCTCCGCCATGACAGTGATGGACTGAACCTCTGAACTGTAAGCCAGCGCTAATTAAATATTTTTCTTTATGAGAGTTGCCATGATCATGTTAACTCTTTACAGCAACAGAAAGCCTAACGAAGACACCCCCAAATCCCTGCCTCCACCTGGAATTCATATTCTTGTATAAAAAAGAAAAAACAGCTTAACCCTGGCGCCCCCCTCCCCGTAATGGGTTCTTTTTCAGGAAAGAATGCTGTAGGCATTACATGATGTCACCCCGAAGACTAGCTTACAAAATGTGGTGGCTCCTTACCTCGGCTGCTCTCGCTCCTCCTCTGGACAGGAGGACTGGTGGCAGACTCCTGTAGAGAGGACCAGGAGAGTCAGCCTGGCCACCACTGCATAGATTCAGAGGTGGATCCTTTTCTCTTAAGTCTGAAGACTTGGGTACAGCCCGCTAAAGCTGCTCCTGCGTCCCAGACCCACTTCAGAACCATGAGACAGCAGCCAAGTGTGGTGGTACATGCTTTTAATCCCAGCATCGGGAGGCAGAGGCATATCTCAGTGAGTTTGAGGCCAGCCTAGTCTACAGAGTCCCAGGACAGCCAAAAACCATAAACCAAAAACAAAACAACAAAAAAATTAGCTATGAGATGATTTTTTCATATGACTCTACATATGTTACGTACTTGCTTTGGTAATGAATTAGGGGATAGAACAGGGTGTATCACTTCTGATCACAGACTTTAAGGACCAGCGTATAATATGTAAGGCTTCCTGCCTGGAAATTATAAACACTGAGATCAGGATAAACATCTGTGGGTCTGGGCCCCAAAGCAGCTGTGGTGAGCTAAGTCCCACCTCTTTCCAACACCAATCTGTGTTGAACAGGTTATCTGCAAAATTAATTTTCAGCCTATCAAATCAGTAAAATGTGAGGACTATCTGTCAGCCCGCACAGACACGATGGTCAAGCCCTTTTAGTAACTCAACGGAATGTGCCTGGGAGAGGAGCCTCTGGGTATGCCCATGAGGGATTATGTGTTAATTGAGGTGGGAAGACCCACCCACTCACTCACTGTGGGTCGCAGCATGACCCTGGTTGGGTTTCTGGCATGACTAAAAAGAATAAATTTGTGATGCTTTTCTGCCCTCTTGTGGCAACAAGAGGAAGCAACATCTCTGAAGGACCTTAAGGAAAGAAAGGCTAATGGAAATGGATTAAAACATGTAAATGGACAGATCCAGAAATAATTGTTGTGAGTGAAGTAACCCAAGCCCACTAAGGCAAACGCTATATACATTCTTGTATGTGGGTGCTAGGTTTAAAAGCGTGATGATGTATGTTTAGCCCACAGAAGTGTGAGAAGTAGAAAGAGGTCCTGGGAGGATTTCAAGGTGTGACACGTTGTTTGCCGGGCATGACAAGGGTGTTGCACACACGGACTCGGTGGCTGTGATAGCGTACATACGACACGCACAAGATCAGGGCAGGCAAAATCCCAGCACGGACTGGGGATGCTCAGGATGCCCGGCTCTTAGCTGAGCAGCCACTGGCAACTAATGGTGGCCAGGGAGGAAGAGTAAACTTTCATCAGGCGCGTGACCCCACGGGGCTCCCCACGCTCCAGCAGGAGGCCCTACACTCATGCACATTCAAGCAGCAGTAAGTGGATTTGGTGAGTTAGAGAAGGAGAGAGAGGGAGGGAAGGAGAGGGAGGGAGGGGAGAATATGAAGTTTGGAGAGAAAAGTAAATATGGGAGAATTTGGAGGAGTGGGGGTGGGGTGGCCTTGATCCATCCATCCATTATATCCACATATGAGATTCTCAATTAAAAACATCCTGTTACCAAGATGGCAGAAAGCCATTAAAGCTGAGTAGGATGGCACGCTGCTCTCAGACTCCCGACTCTGGCTGCAACAGGCTCAGCAGCCTCACAAGCCAGCTGCCACGCCTTCCCCACTGTGGTGGACTTCTCAGAGTTATAAACCAAAATAAAGCTTTTTTTTTTCCTCTCCCAAAATGTCAAGTGTTTTAGTTTGCTTTTCTCTTGCAGAGACACAACACCTTGACCTCCAACAAAACAAAACAAAACAATTCTGGGAGGAGAGGGTTTATTTCATCACACATTTAGTGATGGTCTGTCCTTGTCATTAGAGAGAGAAGTCAGGCCAGGAATTCAAGATAGGAACCTGGATGCAGGAACCTGGATACGGGAGCTGAAGCAGACACCGTGGAAGAATGCTGCTATTGGCTTATACCCAGGTCCACACACAACTACCTTTCTTATAGCCTCACCTACCTAGGGAATGTTACTGCCCATGGTGGGCTGAGCTCTCTTACACCAGTTAGCAATCAATAAAATGCCCCACAGACGTAAGGTTGTAGGCTAGTCTGATGGAGGCAATTTCTTATTGGAGGTCCACTTTTCCCATGTGTGCCAAGTTCACAACTAAGATTAGCCACCAAGCTAATTGGTCACAGCAGTGAGACTCGTAACTAAGAGCAATATCGTTTACCCAGAGAGCCACACGGTTTAACTGCAGAATCACAGATGTGAAGCCCAGAGCAACTGAGAAGCATATGTCCTCTTCTAATTAAAAACACAGCAAGCTTTGCTTACGTTGCTTTTATTTTTATTTATGTTTTGCATGCGTGTGCGTGTGTGCATGTGTATGTGTGTGTGAGTGTGTGTGTGTGTGTGTGTGTGTGTGTGTACACTTTTGGGAGATGGGAAATGGGGCCCTGTGGTGAAAGTTGGGTTGCTGTGTGTGTCTTTGAAGAGGATATGGGGACCCTGGTTTCCTCCACTTTCTTCTCACAGCCACCATGTGGTAACTAGCTCTGCTCTACCTTATGCTCTCCACAGTCAAGTGCTATCTTACCACAAGGCCCCAAAACAACAAGCCAACCAAACGTGGACCCTGAAACCATGAGCCAGAATAGCCCCTTCTTGGCTTTGACTCGATCGTCTCAGTCGTATATGTCACAGAAATTAAAAGCGGAGTAACACAAGAACGTTGCTTAGCGGGGAGAGTCTTAAGTAGCCACAGCTAAGGACTCCTTTGTAAGAATGGAAATGCTTCTAAGAGCCCTTAGGAACCATGATCTGCTCTTACTTGTGTCAATGAAGACCGCATCCACATAGATTTTGGTACAGAAAGAGCCCAGAATAAATCCACAGGCTGGTCCAAATACCAACATCGTGAACAGGATTCCTGAAAGAAGAAAACAAAAGGTTAGGTTAAGACATAGAAGCCCTTCAAGGAGCACACTCACCGAAGGTGAGAGAGATAATGTTATACCGGCCAGGTAGGACACCTGGTTATTACAAGTGACTTTACAATGGAGCTTTTCATCTTTGAGAACTCGATGCAAATACTGTGTATCACGGTAGAATTCCAGAGCATTTTGCTTTAGGTTTTATTTTAGATCGTGTGTGGCTACACGCACACGAGTGCTGTGGTCTCAGGGTCTGGAAGAGAGGGCGTTGAATCCTCTGGAGCTGTCGTTAGAGGTGGTTTGAGCTGTCTGATGTGCATCCTGGAAACTTGGAGCCTCCACGTACGCACATGAACACCGTTAACAACTGAGCCATCTCTCCAGCCTCTCTACAGAATTCGATAGATTTCTTCAACAGGGTGTTCACAGCCACCTCCTCCCGTTTCTCTTACCTTTAGCGGGTTTTGTGTCACATCAATCAAGAGATACTAAAATAATCCAGATCTATCATTAAGTAGTGTTTCTGCCACTATGAAGGGGAGGAGTGCTTGAGAGACAGCTCAGTGGGCAGTGTCCTCCTATATAAGTAGAAGGACCCTCACTTGACTTCTTACGGTTCACATAGGAGCCAACCATGGTAGCCAGAGTGTAACCCCAGCACTAGGATGGTGGAGACATAATGGTCACTGGAGTGCATCAGTCACCCAAATTAGTTTAATTGGTCCAGAGATGTACCATGGCGCAAAAAATAAGGCAGAACAACCAGGGAAGCCACCTGATATCAATCTCTGGCCTCCATATGCACACACACACACACACACACACACACACACACACACACGTACAGGCACCTGTACTATACATGCAATCCTCCTCCATATATGCACATACACTCTACACACACACACACACACACACACACACACACACTCATGCACACGTGCACGCGCACACACAATGAATTTTGAAAGAATTTTTACAACTCCATTTTTACATCCATTTTAGCTATACCCCTCCATCCTTCCTTCCTTTCCCTCCCCCTCTCCTTCTCCCTCCCCCCACTCTCTCTTCTGGAAAGATCCCAGGCACTCATGCAAACTCAAGAATCCTTAGAAACTGAGAAAGGTCTAATTCACAAAGTATTTTCAAATGAAATGAAATATTTACAATCGCTGTAATAAATATCAAAATTCACACAAGGGTGTACTTGGAGAAGAAGTGTCTGGACAGTGGATTCCGTTTTGCCCACCACGCCCTAGGGTGGAATCACTGATGTCACTGTGGTTCTTTAGGAAGCGAGCCTGCCTGTGACGCCTGGTGGGATGACAGGCCTTGGCTGTGTACTTAGTGGCCGGAAAAGCATACTACATAGGCTTTGCATCAAACTTTTGGGTCACCCTTGGAAAAAAGCACGGAGCCTAAACTAAAACTCACAGGCTATAACTGCTCAATTAAACTGCCGTCTCCAGAGCACTTTCTAAGCACTGATCATCCCCCAGCCCTTGCCGATGCATAATTAAGTAGCAATCCTTCATGACAAAGATAGTCATCCAACGGGGACAGCCAGTATCTTATGTCCAGATAGATGGTCTGGAGCAGTGGGGCTAGCGGGTCTGTGTGTCACGGTGGGAACCTAAGCTCACAGGATGACACATTCGTCTACCGATTGGTTCCTTAGGAGGTGGGGCTCAGAGCACGTGGCTCCCTGGGGTGTGTGTGCATGATATAGCTTCATTTTATTCCCAGGCCTTAGTCACTCCACTTCCTGCCCACCATGAAGCCTGCAGCTCTGCCATGGCCTGCCTCAGCACAGGCCTAGAAACAAGAGAACCAAGTGACCTTGGACCGAGAGACCTCTGAAAACGTGAGCCATGATAAATCCTCTGTCCTCTAAGGTGTCTCTCTGGGTGTTTTATCATAGCAACGTACACTGGCTAACACATTTACAAGCTCCTTCCCTGAGCCAAGCACTAACCCCAGGGTTGGAGACTCAGCACCGGACTTCAAATAGTGAAGAATCCCGGTCTTCACAGAGCTCGCTGACTTACGGAAGGAGCCAAAAAGAAAGCTTCAGATGCCACAGACCCATGTTCAAATGTTTCTAAGTGTTTGGCCAAGGGAGCTGGGCCTTTACAAATAGGAACCCAGAGCCCCAAAGCAATCACTTGATTTTGGCCTGTAGACAGTAAGACAGACACAATGAAAACTAATGTTTTGTATCACAAGAATAGACTACCAGAAAGAAATTAATCTGTTGCAAAATACTCTAAGGACAGCCATAGACCTCAAATCTCACAGCTATTCTTATTTAAGGAGGAAGTTTCAAAAGGGAAAACATGTTAACTTTGTAAAGGAAGAATATCCACATAATGGGGATGTCGGTCTGTTTTGTTACAGTACAGATAGATTTTGATAGCTGGACAAAGAGTGCCGTGTGTGCAAACTGATGTGCACAAGGTGTGTGCGTGTGTGTGTGTGTGTGTGTGTGTGCGTATGTGTGTGTGTATGTTCATGAGTGTGTGTGTGCTCATGAGTGTGTGTGTGCTCATGAGTGTGCGTGTGCGTGCGTGTGTGTTCACAAGTGTACGTGCGTATGTGTGTGTATGTTCACAAGTGTGTGCATGTGTATGTATGCTCACGAGTGTGTGTTCACAATTGTGTGTGTTTACAAGTGTGTGTGTGGTCACGAGTGTGTGTGTGTGTGCGCGTGCATGTGTTCACGAGTGTGTGTATGTGTGTATGTTCACGAGTGTGTGCGTTCACGAGTGTGTGTGTGCATATGTGTGTATGCTCACGAGTGTGTGTGTGTTCACAAGTGTGTGTGTGTGTGGTCACAAGTGTGTGAATGTTCACAGCGATACAGGGAGGATCCCTAGGTCCAGTGAATGGTAGGCTACTGCTCGACCACCAAAGTGCATCCCTAGCCTCTCAGAGCCAGTGACTTCTCCTCAGAGAGATGTCACAGTAAACCAACAGCAGGCTCGTTTTGAGCAGTTTTCTAGGCACAGCCCAACAGTACGATGTGGGAAGGGCCCTTTGCCATCAGGAGGCAAAAGATCGCATATGGAGCATCCTTGGAACAAGGCTTCCCCTTGTCCTTAGGGAAAGCATGAGGCACATACGGATCTCACAGAGAGTTACCGGTGAATCTGCCTCCCCAGCTCTCCTTGTCATCAAGCTGTCTTTTGGTTGCTTGTTTATCAACATGCCTCAACATGCTCTGCCTGAGAGGTAAGAGGCAGTGTCAGACACTGCTGTAGCATCCCTGTGTGGAACAGTTCCTGGTCCAGAGGGAATTTTTGTTGTGTGTGTTTTTTTGTTGTTGTTTTGTTGTTTTTTTTCACATTTGTGGCTCTAGAGTGCCCTCTGCTGTCTGCTTGGTTTCTGTACACCGTCGGAAGGGCATGCTGAGGAAGAACATGAGAAACGAAGCCAGGAAACTACAAATCCAGAGTTGTCTTCCTTCTACTACCCCGTAGAACCCAAAGCACTTTATAGCCCTACTCCCCAGTAATCTATTCAATCTACTGTGGATAGATGTGCTCTCAAAGGTTCCCTCTTTTGTCTGCAGCATGCAGCTAAGCACATTACAGGTGTCAGAAGCCAGGGCTTTCCAGTCCATTCAGGGGTTCTAATGAGTGAGTGTTGGAGAGCCGAGACCGAAGCCCAAGAGCTGCTGTTCTCTATCCTTGGCAGCATTTATTTGCCTCTCATGTTACCTGTAGAGGGCAGTGGGACCCTTGCTTTCCAGTAGCAATAGACTGTCAAGGAGGAAGCAGTGGGGGGGGGGGAGCAGAGGACGCTGGTGCTGAGCTATGACCCCCTTAAACATAGTGTACGCCTACAGCTGCCAAAGAGGGCGCCGAGGGGCCTTCAACCAACAGTGCACTGCACAGTAACTTTTATGTCTGTGTCTAGGTCTATGTATGTGCACCACACGCACGCAAGTTCCTTTGTAGTCGGAAGAGGGCATCAGGTAACCTGGATCTGGAGTCTCAGGTGGTTGTGAGTCACCTGTGTGTTTGGAACCAAATTCAGATCCTCTTCAAGAGCAATTGCTCCTGACTGTGGAGTCAGCCTTCCAGAGTCGTGGTTTTAGCTACGGGCTCATGCTATCTATTCTTTTCTATGATCCTCAACCCTTTCTTTTTGTTTTTAGCATAACAGATTTATTTTTCTACTTTTGAGATTACAGTATAGTTATGTCATTTCTCCCTTCCATTTCCTCCGATCTAGCTCTCCCTTGTACCCCTTCCTTGATCTTTTGCAAATTCATGTCTTCGTTATTTTTCATTAACTGTTGTTGTTGTTGTTGGTGTGGTGGTGGTGGTTTGGTGGTTGTCGTGTGGGGTCTGTGTCTGTGTCTCTCTGTGTGTATGACTTCCAGTCTTTGAGAACTGAGTTCCCTATAGCTTCTAGGAGAGGCAGCACTTGTGGAAACCAGTTCGGGGTAGGAAATAAAGCTGGCCGTCGGTGCCTGCACTTCTCTTGGCTCTGAGAAGCTGTGTGGCTCCCCGAAGGGACACTCATCCATTGTGAGACAGGAGGATTCCTAAGGTATGTTTTTCTCAAAGTATGTATACCAAGCAATTATTTTTTTGTTTGGATATACACACTCAGTAAGCAGTTTGAACATAACCATTTAGCAAATAAAACTATTAATTACATCTTTCCAGACTCCAAGTTCTGTCATATATATATGATATGTTCCCCACCACGTATATATGAATATATATGTATATATATGTATATATATGTATATATATGTGTATATATATATGAAGACAATAAAAATGGTAAATGAGGGAGGTGTAGGAGACAGATGTGAGTTATCTTGGTTCGTGCACAGAGGATGGCAGCATTCTGGTCATGCCAGGCTGACCCCAATATGAACCATAGCTAGTCTCAAGGAAACAGTGCCCAGGGACACTTGACACCTCCTGCTTTAATTTTTTTCAAATTTAGTGCCAGCCACCCAGGGTCTGGGGGAGAAAGAGGAATGGGCTAAGGGTTTTAAGGAAGTGGCTGACATGTTAGAGAGGCTTTTAAATTCTGTTCGTCCATTAGCAGGATGTGCTGGCCACACCCCTCGTGGCAGGCCCAAGCCAGGAACTGGGGTTATGGCAGTGAACAGAACAGACATCCTGCTCCTTGTGAGGTTTGTATTCTAGAAGATGCAAGCCAACAAACCAATCTGGTCACCGTGTTCTTTCAGTAGCACTACAAAACCAAGAATGTGTAATTGCAGCTGGGCAGGTGGTCTCAAGGGCAAGTTTTTTTTTTTGTTGCTATTTTGGTAGGCAAAATTAAGCCCCCCCCCACCGGGGATGTCTACAACTCTCATCCTCAAGGGCATTATGGAAGCAGGTGGATGGAACTAAAGCTGTCAATAGAGTAAATTGTGTGTGTGTGTGTGTGTGTGTGTGTGTGTGTGTGTTGTGAGCATGTGTATGTGGGTGCATGTACGTGCATATGTATGTGGGTGCATACATGTGTATGTGGGTACATGCACATACATGTGTGTGCATGTGCTTTTAGAGGCTAGAGGTTAATGTGGGGTGTCTTTCTTGAATATTCTATACTTTACAGAGATGGATCTCTCATTGAACCTGGGGGTTGCTCATTCAGCCCGTCTAGCTAGCCAGTGTGCTACGAGGATCCCCTTCTCTGCCCACTGAGCACTGGGATTCCAGGTGGCCCACATGTCCACGGTGTTGGGGATTAGAACTCTGGGACACATGCTGTAACTGCTAAGAATTCTCCCAGGCTCTAATCAGGCAATCGTTTCGTTTTGCTGTTCGAGACAGGGTTTCTCTGTGTAGCCCAGGTTATCCTGCAACTTGCTTTATAGGTTGGCTTCAAACTCAGAGATCCATCTGCACTTGCCTCTCAAGTGCTAACATTAGAGGTGTGTGCCACTCCCACCAAACTAGGTGATCTTCGAAAATAACAGCAGATACTGGGTTACTATATACTGTATTATTATAGTCTATATTAATACATATAATTATATATAATTACATATATATGTAGTATAATACATATACACTCACATGTCTGAAGGCAATTGTTAAGGACATTCAGATATGCAGGGTAAAGAAGAGCTTGGTCAGGAGCTACCAAATGGGCCAGAGAGATGGCATCAAGATAAGGACTCCACCACCCACACTGGGTTTGAAGGGGGCAAGAGATACTAAGAGATTCATTAGTCAAGAATATGAGAACTCTCCAGAAAACAGAAAGAAAGAAAAGAAAGAAAGGAAGGAAGGAAGGAAGGAAGGAAGGAAGGAAGGAAGAAAGAAAGAAAGAAAGAAAGAAAGAAAGAAAGAAAGAAAGAGAAAATAAATTAGTCACTTCATGAAAGATTTGTCTGGCTATCTTGATTTTCGTGACCCATTATGGTCTACAGATCTCCAGAAGTATAAGATGACCACAGTGCATGAAGTCACTCTGTCTGTGGCATAGCATACCCATGCAAAGTGACCACACTGGCAAAATGTTGCCACAATCTAAAAGCAGCTGGTGATATATCAGCCTTTAGACTTGTGGCTCCGGCTCTCAGGAAGTATGGCATAAAAAGTGTCCCCATGGGCTGGAGAGAGGCCTCCGTGGTTGAGAGCACTGACTGCTCTTCCAGAGGTCCTGAGTTCAATTCCCAGCAACCACAAGGTGGCTCACAACCATCTGTAATGGGATCTGATGCCCTTTTCTGGTGTGTCTGAAGAGAGTGACAGTGTACTCACATACATAAAATAAAATTAATTAGTTAATTAAAAAGATAAAGGAAAAAAGTATATCCATGTGCACTGGGAGACCCACCCAACAATGCTTGTAACCGCAGACTGTAAGACCCCAGATCCGAACATGAAATGTCTGCTCAGATAACCTGGAGCCTGCACATTCTGGGATTTTTAATGCAGCAAAACCCACAGATCACTTACAGGATGCACACTGTCAACCAGTCCTGGTAAGTATGGACAAATCTTAAAGACAATTGAAGACAACTGAGTCTAAGTCTGTGTGTCTGGATCCGAGGTGGCAAAATGAAATTAATGAGCTGTAACTATGGAGACAGGCTATGCTGGAGGCCAGGGAAGTACCTCTTACAGGAGTTAGAACTGAAGCCACCAGGGTGGAGAGAAAGGGAATTATTATTACCATTACTACATTTTTGTGTGTACACACACGTGCCATGGTGCGTGTATGGCGGTTGGATGATGACCTTGGGTGTGGGTCTTCATCTTTCTCCTCGCTTGTTGTTTTCCACTGTGTTTACTGGGGTGGGCGGCCTGTGAGCTTGTGGGATGCTCCTGTTTCCTCTTTCCATCTTGTCCTAAAAGTGACAAGATTATAATGCTGGTCCTGTGTGCTGTGTGTGTGTGTGTGTGTGTGTGTGTGTGTGTGTGTGTGTGTCTGTGTGTCTGTGTATGCGTGAGTGTGTGTGCGTGCGTGCATGCATGTGTGTGTGTGTGCATGTGTGTGTGTGTGTGTGTGTTCATGAAGTTTTCAAGCACTTTACCCATGGATCCATTTTTCTAGCTTCTATTATTATCGATCATGTGATTAATAAGGAGGTGGGTGGAGCTACAAAAGGAGGTATGCCCATTTATTCTATGTATTAAGTCAGATGAGCATTTATTTTTATCATGTGTTTAGTTAGAGATCTGTGTTTCCCATAGGAGAAAATGACTGTGTACATGTGATTCTGAGTATGTAAGCATGAGCGTGCCTGTGCAAGAGCACATGCACACACACACACACACACACACACACACACACTTCTGTGGCATACTAAGCACCACATGATTTTTGCCTGAGATCTCAAGGCTCCATGAACAATGCAGTCAGCTGCCCTCGGTTGCAGATTTACCCAAGGAGACGTGCGGTTCACAGAATCTCAGCTGCTTGGTCCCTGACTTGCGACTTCTTGATGTCAGCTTTACGCCACACCCTCTGCAGAACTGGGTTTCCAGGGAGCTCAAACACACAGAAGGAAGATGGAGGCCAAATCAAACCCCAAACTTTACTACAAAAAGGCAGCTGTTTATATGCAGAAGGCATTTGCAAGGACTAACTGGTTCTGCACAAACACAGGAGGAAGGAGGCTCCCTCAGCCCCGTCAAAGGCAGCAGCCGCGGGCCTCAGGGGGTTACAGAGCAGGCTGCCCCGGCCTGAGCATCACTTTGCTGCTGTAAGGCCCAGCAGTACATCCCTCAGCCTTGGCAGGCTTGACCCTGGCACAGATGACCAACATCAGCTTCCACTGATGCCCACGCCTTTGCTCTGAGCCAGACCTGGAGAAGGAAGGACAGCGAGGCCACACCCACACCTTCCCACTTGGCCGAGCATCTAGGAACCCCGACCACACACCTCTCTGCAATCCCGCTAACTTGGGGCATTGCGGGGCATGGGCTGCACAAGACAGAGACATCGTCCTGTGAAGAAAGTGGTGGCCTTCGCTGCTAGCCTAGACTCGGTTCTCATTTGAAAGTGAAGGGTGCAGGCTGATCCCAGGTGAGAGCTGCCTATGTTAGAGAATGCGGAAAATACAGAACCAGCACCGTTTTCCTAGTTCATTTTATAATTACTATACTTGTGATCAATTTCTTCTGTCACCATATCCCCCTCTTCAAATGCCCACTCAGCGGAGAACGGTCGGCGGCTACATCAACAACAGAGGAGGTGAGCCCGCCAGGGTATTCCAGGCCACTGAGCCGGGGGCTGTGTGGCCAGGGTGTGGACTCACCAGCTGTGCAGCTTTGGGAACTTGGACCTCTGTGCATTCATCTTAGAGTGGCTGTAATAGAAGCCCCGGCTGCATTTGAGGTTTAAGTGAAGAATGAACATCAAAGGCCTTCCTCGGTTCCTTTGCATACAGTAAAATGCTTGCTGCATTTTTATCACGATTGTCAAGACGGCACACGTCAGCATCTCTATCCTCCACAGAGAAACTCTGATGTGTATTTAGCTAAGGCCTGCCAGTCTAGTCCTGGGTGTAAGGTTCATGTTTTTAATGAGTAATTAGAGAAGACTCATATAGGTTTCCTAATGACTGAAATCCTAGGAACAAGTGGGGAAAGATTCTAAAGACTAGATTTCTTATTTTTTTAACTGTGTGTGTGTGTGTGTGTGTGTGTGTGTGAGAGAGAGAGAGAGAGAGAGAGAGAGAGAGAGAGAACACATTTGTGTATATGAATTGTGTATGGTGTGTGTATGTGTGTGCAAGTGTTTGAATGCAGGAGTGCAAACACACCTGCACACACACCTGCACACACAGAGGTAGAGGACAGCCTTGGCAGTTCACCTCACTGTCTGCCTTGCTCGCCACAGGATGTCTTAGTCCTCACTGTGTATGCCAGGAGAGCAGGCCACCAGCTCCTGGGGGATCTCTCTTCTCACCTCAGGACCACTGGAATCTGGCTTTACATGGGTTCCAGCATTCTGAACTAAGGTCCTCATGATTTGGAGGCAAACACTTTACCATCCGTGTCACCTCTCCAGTCCCTAGAGTCTGTGTCTAAAGCACAGGGTACTTGGGCCAGTGCAATAGCGGCTGAGGTGCCCATCGAAGGGAAAAGCGTGCAGCAGCAGACACTCCTGGCTGTCCTTGAGGAGGCTGTGGGGGAGGAGCTAACGTCCAGCCTCGGGAGGGCACCCGAGGACAGAGGTCTCATGACAGCCTTGACTTCTTAACAAAACAGGGTGGGGGAAGGGCAGAGCCGAGGGTTCTGTGCTTGCCAAAAATCTAGTCTTTGAGGGAACGGAGTGGTGTTCTTGGGAGAGATACAGAGATTGATCGCTGTCAGGATGTGAAGGTTTCTCTTCTATGACAGCTTCCGGGCTGGTACGTGCCGGCGACTGCGGCTTCGGCCTCTTAGGAAGGAAAGCATCTAGCTCATCTCCAGTTTGTGTAGTTGTAAAAGTAACACATTCTGAAAGCAGAGTCACCCTTTCCCTGCCCTTCTGGAGAAACCGCTTCTTCAAATCTTCACCTGGTAAAGCTCTGGTCGAGGAACGATCCGCAGGAGCATGACTAAGGATTGTGATGAGAAAATAGAAACTCAGAGAGGTAAGCAGGCAGCTCTAAGGGCGCCCAGCATCTCCGTGGTTGAGATGGAGATAACCTCAGGTCCTAGGCGGAAGTGAATACGACCTCGGGTTCTGTGAACTGCCCTACAAGGTGCTACCATGACAACCGGAGGAGGGCTGTTGAATCAGTCAGACCCAACCACTTTGGCTCAGGCCTCAATTTCTAGATAATATCTCAATGCTGCCTCTGGGAATAAGAATATCTGCCTTGTGGAATTGGGACTATTAGACACCTTGGTGTGTGCACACAACATGACAGATGTCGCCCAGGACTGAAGAACTTGGGGGAGGATACCCTGCAGGGCTTCCCCTCCTTAGCGTGTGTTTCTGTTAGCTGGGCTGCCTCCCTTTTAACTCAGCCTGGTCCCCTCCGGGATGAGGAAACGCAGGCTGGCCGTGACTCCTACCACTAGAGGGCAGCACGAGACTAGAAAAGAAGGCGCTCCCAGCGTTTTCCACCATCTTCAGGCTCTGCTTGCCAGCAGCCAGGGAAGCCCCTGGCTAAAACATTGCTCTCCTCATCTCACAGTTGCCCTCCTTGCCCTCGATTTATACAGATTTAGCCCCTTGTCTTCAAAACCCCAGGCTGAAAATTCTCCCCCCTCAGGGAGCCTTCTGCATGCAACGCGCATGAATAAAACATGACCCGTAAACAACAGGAAGCCTGCAAGACACACAAATACATATTTATCCATTGCTCACTGCCCACAGTCTGACAGCATTTTAACTGATGTGCTCATGTCGGAGGAGGGGGAGGAGGAGGAGGAGGAGGGGAGGAGGGGCAACCATTGATCAAGCACTTAAGGCATGCCAGACAGCGCACAATTCATGAAATAAAATCATTCCCATGTAAAGTTTATAAGGAAAACACAACACTAACGGCTAAAGCCACATGGCTGTGGCAGAAGCAGAACTCATGTGCCTCTTACGTCAGACCTGTCACTAATTCAAACTTAGCTGTACATGGAATCACCTAGGAAACGTAAATGCTAATCATGTAGGTCTAGCCCCGAGGATGCGGAGGAAGGCAGACCCGGATGCCGCCTGGGCACCTCTCCCCACCTCCACGTGTATTAGCTACCTTTCTTGTCACTGTGACCAAGTACCTGACAAGGTTTATCTTGGTTCATGGTTTGAGGACACGCTGTGTCTGGCGGGAAAGGACGGTGGTGGGCATTGGTGGCTGTGGATTCAGGAGCTCACGTCCGAATGGATAGAAAGAAAGAGCAAACAAGAAGGTGGCAAGGATATAAAGCCGGACTGGTGACCCACCTCCCCCAGGTAAGCGCCACCTACCAAAAGTTCCACACCCGCCTGGAACAGCGCCACCTGCTGGAGACTGAGTGCTCGCACCCACATGAGTCTGTGTGGGTCATTTTACAGGCAAACACAAGCAAACAGAACACTTCGCTGAATCTTTTCAGATCCCCTCATTTTTCTGCCCCCCTCTCTCTGGCCACACGGTTGGTTGGTCAGTGGTGTTTTCAGAGTTCTGCTTATGGTCTGTCTGGATACAAGGCCAAAATTTCATATTCGGGGCATAAGGCAGATACCCTGGGTGGTATTGTTTAAATTATCTTTTCCATAAGAGCAACAGAGGCAGTCACTAGCCTGGGGCAAGGAGCCAATAATGCCTTTTGGCTAAACTGCCGGCTGGTTGCCAGGGAGCCTGGGGGAGGTGGGAAGCCACACATTATGGAAAGTGAGGCAGGTAAGAAAGTGCCATCCTAGGTGGTCAGTGCTCTCCAGACTGAGTGGGGAGGATCTGTCCCTGTTATCAGCTGTAGTTGCTTCTGACTACTTTGGCTTTTCAACCCAGCAAAGAGAGACTTCTCTCCTTCCCTCCAGCTCGTGAGATCACAGGCCTCTTGGCTGACTGGCCTCTGGACACCTGGATGTTGATGCATGTGCCTTGGGCTATCCTGGAACTGGGAATGATGCCAATGCATGGCCTGCTGATGTAAGAAGATGACACTGGTCGGCAGGGGAGGGAGCCAGTAAGTTCTCCACGAGGAAAGCCCATCCGGATACACAAACGCGAAGGGCATGGAGCACTGTGTGTGACTCCAGCCGCCTTCCCAGAGCTTGTGTTTTGCAGTCACTGAGGTCCCGTTTGGTTTCCCAATGTCCATACCCACCACCTCCAGAAGGGGGCGACGGAGAGACAGAAAGACCTAAAAAAAAAACCCGGCCATTTAGTGGCAAGGCCAATAAGTAGTCTTAAGACCTATGAATGCATGGGTCATAAGAAGCAAAGCAGTGGTCCAAGCTTATCTTGATAGGGGCGGAGCTGCTTCTGCCCACATCTGTATATTGATGCATTGGCCATAAGCTGTATGTCCATGCTAACTAAGCTGCAGCCGCAGCTGTCTACCAGGTTTTCCAACCCAGCGAAGAGAAACTTCCTTCCTTCCCCCTTACCTTTCATGACGGTAGGATCACATGACCTTTAGCCGACTGGCCTCCATATATTTATGTCAAGGAGACTGAGTCAAATGACTTTCCCCCACAAAGGTGAGAACGTGCCATGGCCTATCACAGAACCCCTGGGTTCCACATTTGAATACACCTCAAAAATAAGACTCTGTTTGGAGACAAGCCCTTAAAAAGGGTAACTAAACAAGGGCCGTGTGATGGGTCCTACCCTGTGCTGATTAGTTCCCATATAGGAGGAGATTTGGGCATAACAGAGTAATGCCAAAGCCACATGCACAAAGGAAGGACTGCGTGGATACACCGGCCATCGGCAAGGCAAGAAGAGGGGACCCAGACGCCACCTTTGCCTACACCTCCATGTCAGAATTCAACCATCAGAACTGTGTAAATAAATGCCTGTCATTTAAGCTTGCAACACTGTGTCAGATGGCCTTCTAAAGCATGCAGCTCAAGACTAGTGCGTCCTGATAATATTCCGGAGAGCACTAGAAACTGCGCTGTGCTACGTATGGTTACCCATAAAGGAGGGATGAAGAATGTTCACACGATCTTCCCAGCAGCTCTAGGCGGCGCGGGGAATCGGTGTACAGCCCACTTCACTCCCTGGTTAGGACTGGATGGACAGACCAGCAATGGGTAGGACTCACATAGGACCCTCATATTATCATCACTAAACTCCTCACTGTGCCGTGTGTGTGTGTGTGTGTGTGTGTGTGTGTGTGTGTGTCTGAAATAACAATGTACAATGTCGCTTATTCAAATAGGGGTGGCCTTGGGTATGGTATGATAACTTTAGATTGTCAGGCAAGGGGGCGGGTGGGAATAATCGCATAGGACTGAGGCTGGGTTATTGCTAGTGAAGTTGACGATGAAGTAATGGTAGTATCGATACCCCAGGAGCTGACGGCCAAGGACTAGCACTTTCCACGTTCGTTCCCCATCTCACATGATGTCCACCATGATGGATACACACTCATTTCACATATGGGGAGAACGAGAGCACGGTGAGACCAATGGGCCCAATACTTCATGCGTGGGAAGTGGAAATAAGAACATGGGAGCTTTAGGGAACGTGAGGGGAGCTGAGAAGAGGGCGGCACATGGAGCCACAGGCAAAGACAGAGGGGTAGGAGACTAGGGTGTGACGCCGACCATGGCAGGAGGCTGCACGCAGCAGTCTGTGGTGCAGCTTGCAGAGACAGGCTGAGTTGAGGGGTGAGGCCATAGAAGGACTGGTGTGTGGAGCAAAGGTGGTTCCTGGCCTCAGGCACGCGGACCTCAAGACTTAACCTTGAATAATAAACCTACAGACAACACACATATACACTAAAGGGGGATGAGCCAGCAGCTGGGGCGGGGGTGGGGGGAGGGGCCGCCAAGGGACAGGGGGCAGCAGTCTACGTGGATTCGCAGAGTTCCAACTGATGCAACTACATGAGATACTGTATCACATCCCGTTTGTCCCTAGGTGGCACTGGACGCTGGACTTCTGGCATCCATAGTGGTGAGGCTTTAGAGTTCCAGGTGAACTTCCTGGACGCCAGCAAAGCAGCTTTCCCGCCCACGGTGGTCATTTCTTTAGGAGCGTCACCTGCCGGAGTGGTCCCATCTGCCGTTGCCTGTCTGCTGTGTGCATTTGCAACGCGCGTTAGGAGCCATCATGAGTTTTCTCCACAGTCTTGTGGAGATGGCATGCCACACAGTACTGTGGTGGAGGCCACCAAGGTTCATACTGTTGCAAGGAGCAGCCCAGTTCCCTGGAAGCCAGCAGAACTCAGTGTCAGAGTGCAGGTTCTACTACTACTAGCGGAAAGGGCCCCTACAGATAAAACTAAAGTCTGGGTAAACACTTCTTACTCAATCACTCTCACGCTTAGATGGTCATACAGTTGGGACAGGGTGAACCGAGACTGTCTTCGCCGTAGGGAACAGAAGCCCGCTGTTACCTCAGTTTAACCCTCAGCAGGCAGACAACACCCAAATCACTCCTCATTAAATGCTTTCTGGGCGCCAGGGCATTGAATACTGTTTAATTCCTGCCACAGCCCTGAGACATACGTGAAGAATGCGACACGGCAAAGTTTGAGTACAAGCCTGCAGGCCCGTGACTGAACAGGAGCCTCTCCTTCATGTCACTCCCAAGGGGGAAAGGCAGCAGAATGGCCTGACCCACAGAAATTCTGCTAGTAAGTTCTAAAGGAAACAGTCTCTTTGTAGGGCTCTGAAAATGAGGCTTTGACCACAGTTCAACTAATTGCTGAGACCCAATGTCATGAGGGAGACTGAACGCGGGGGGGGGGTGTCCACTTGGGACAGGCTTCTCCATCCGTCCACCTCAGAAGTCCATGCAGCAGCATCCCCCTTTGGAATGGTGGCCAAGAGCAGGTATCTGAAGTTGTCACTAGAGGGAACCAGAATCCTTCACATGGCAGAGACTGTCTCCTCCCTGATGTGGAGCGTGTGTGCATGTGTGTTCTCAGGGGCAAGGCTGGAGGCTTATCAGCTCCTAGGAAGATGGCTCACAGCCTAGAGGTCACCAAGGCTTGGATGATTAGGGGATATCTGCAGTTATTAGTGAATGTCTTCATCAAAATGCCTAAGACAGGAAGAGAAGTCTTTACCCCAACAGGCTCTAAACCCTGCAGTCTGCCCTTACCGAGATTAGCTTTTGGAAACGATGACAACACAAACCCTCCTCTTGTAAAACCATCAGGGTTTTGATAATTCATTATGAACGCTCAGAATGACCTGTCGTATCTATGAATTCCGCGTATGTTATCCTCTAAACAGGCTGGAGACACCAGGCCAGGCAGGAGCAGGAGCAGGAGCAGGAGCAGGAGCAGGAGCAGGAGCAGGAGCAGGAGCAGGAGCAGGGGCTGGGGAAGGAGCAGGAGCAGGAGCAGGAGCAGGAGCAGGAGCAGGAGCAGGAGCAGGAGCAGGAGCAGGAGCAGGAGCAGGAGCAGGAGCAGGAACAGGAGCAGGGGCTGGGGCAGGGGCAGGGGCAGGGGCAGGAGCAGGAGCTGGGCAGAGGTCAACTGAAGCATCCTGCTGAGTGCACACTGCAGGGTGAGCCTGCTCCAGCTCTGTGCTGAGGCGGGAATCCCACCATCAGAACAACTCTGCATCCAGAACCATTAACAAGCAACAAGGGCTGAGCTACAGCTACAGAAATCCCTCCTGGCTAGGAAGCGGGGCTGGCGTCTCCAGGCCCCAATGGGAAGCAGCAGACTGGAGAGGTGACAGCCAGGTGAGCCAGCTGTGGGGAGCAGCTGTGATCTCAAACCTTCCCAACCCCACCTCCAGCAGTGCCGAGGCGCAGAGCATTTTGTTTAAAGAATTGTGGCAGAGAGTCATGGCGTGCGTGAAATGCTAATTTCACCCTGATTTATCACCAAGAAGGACAAGGCTGTTTGCTGACATGACAGACTGGCGATTTTTGAAGCCTGGCGAAATCCGAGGATGGATTATTAAGCCCTGGATTTATGTATTCTGTGAGCAGGGAGCTGTTGCTGTCAGGTGTAGACAGGGTTCAGCAAGAGAAAGTCAAGCCAGACCGACTTCATTTCCTCTGTGGTTTTCTGATAGGGTCAGAGGCTGATTAGAGCCGGGGAAAGCCATAAACACATTGAGTGGGGAGGCAAGTACAGGCTGGACAGACTGCTTGCTCAGTGCTTAGGAGAGGGAAAATGCAGTGGGTCAAAGAAGAGCTAGCTGAAGCATGTTGAACAGGCAAGGCAGGTGTGTGTGTGTGTGTGTGTGTGTGTGTGTGTGTGTGTGTGTGTTGAGGTCTGGCCAAGCAGAACAGGGATCTGCAACGTGCCTGGTAGCTTTCTCCTATCCTGCTTTCTCTATGTACGCCATGAGACACATCTATCCAACACGATCACTTGCAGACAGAACATGGATCTAAGATGACTGATAGGTTCCGCCCATGGACAGGAGAGCGGTGATGTACCCACCGTTCGCATGCAGGCCTGTGAGGACAGACTGACGAAAGTGTGGCGCACTAGAGCTTCCATGCAGGGAGACTTTCACTTGACAATGATCTTGGAATACAACCCAATCAGGACAGCAGTTATCCCCAAACTCCAATGTAACTTTGAGGCCTGGACAGAGGTGGGGCAAGGAGTGGGCCTTTTGATCTGACATAAAAAGCCATATGTCACTGAGATAGGGATGTTGCCACAGTGGCTTATCTTCTGGAAGAGTACTTAGGAGAGAGAGGGCTATAGAAGACAACCATGCACCAAGAGAAAGGACAGAAGGTTCAGCCTTCAAAAGACGGGGCAGGAGGGATGGCCAAAATGCCATCACGGGGAACAAGAACTCATCCTCTGGGTTTCTCTCCACAGTCTATAATTAGATGCTTGATCTAGTTATGACCAGGCAGAAGACCAGACACTTTGGATCCAAGTAAGTAGAGTGTCCCATGGCTACTGAATGCCTCACTACCAGACATGGTCTAGGGGAGGCCATGTGTCGGGAAGCTGGCAGCACAGGACACCTGGCAGACCTTTGGACCACACAATGTCCCCCTTGACTGTGGGCAGGGGTCTCCATGGCCTGCCTGGGAACATAACTGGAGTGAGAATTCCCATACAAGCCTCATTACATTAGAAAACTGCTTCTGAGTCTGCTTGGAGACCGGAAGGGAGGAGCTGGTTGTACAAAACTGTGTCTGGTTCTGCTACATGACTCAGCCTGCGGGTACCTCCCATCTGAAAGTCTGGGCAGGCGGCAATTGCAGACTCTTGTTATTTTTGATTCTTAAAAAAAAAAAAAAAGAATGACTAGAAAGCTTTATTGTTCAACAGGTTGCCTACGATGAAATTCTTAAAGTCTAGAGCAATGGTTCTCATCCAGGGGCGATTTGGTTCCCGGGGACATTCGGTTAAGCCTGGAGCAAAGAGCCTTGATTATGTTCTAGGTCTGTTGATCTTATTTCAACCTCCTACACACACAGTGGTATAGACAGTATTTTATTTCTCTTATAAATGTCATATTGTCTTACCCAAGCCCACTGTCACCTTCCCTAGCTCCTTTTCTAGCCTAGGATTTTGATTCAAAGCCTCCCAAACCTCTCCTTTAAAGCTTTAGCTTCATACAGGACTCCTTGAAACGGGAGTGCCCAAGCAGGAGGTGGGGAGAAGGAGCTAAATGAATGGATATAACTTACGGGTTCAACTGGAAGAGCTGCTATCTTCTCAGGTATAATTACGTCGAGAATCTGAGGGTAAGAGTATCATGGGTTAACCCATTCACCCCTAGAATCTAAGCATCCTTATTATAGAAACTGAGAAGAGACAGAAGGAGAAAAAGAGACATCCATGAAGCATCCACAAATTCAAGAATGCCTCAACCAATCTAAATCCAAAAAGTATAGAAAGTTCTCCCTTGGAGGGAACGGGTCCTGTTCCCATGACTTTAGCTTTCTTCTGGCCTTTACACATATAAGATAATGAATATCTGTTGCTCCAAGTTACTATGGTAACTTGTAACATGCTCAATCTATACTACATCATCTATATCTGCATCTATATCTATATTTCTATATCTACATATCTCTTTATGTATCTATTTATCATCTATGTTTCTATGTATGTATGTTTGTATCTATCTATCTATCTATCTATCTATCTATCCATCCATCTAGTGCCAAAATTGGAGGCCATCATCACCACTGGTTTCTCTCTGGTCTTCTTATGTCCAGTACAGAGGCACAAAAGAAGTTACTTTTAAACACGTTGGAATAAAAAAATGATTCAGCTAAATAACCTAAGAATATAGTTGAAAATCTAGGGAAGGAACAACAAACAAAGAAAAAGACAAAGCAAAAATCCCTGTGTTGGATAACGTCTACTATCAACCTGATCGGACCTAGAATCACCATGGACTCATGCCTCTGGGCAAGTCTGTCTGTGAAGAAGTTTCCAGATTGAGTTAATTGAATTGAGAAGACCCACCCTAAGGGCAGCATTATCATTGGCTGGGGTCCTGGACCAGATACAAGGGAGAAAATGAGCCAAGGATCAGCAGTCATGGTTTCTGCTTCCTGTCTGTGAGCGCAGTGTAACAAGTTACCCCGTGTTCCTGCTGCCACACCTTCCCTGCAGTGATGGACTGGACCTTCTACCTACGAGCAGCCCCAACCCCTTCTTCCTTAAGCTGCTTTGGTTAGGGAATTTTGTTACAGCATCAAGACAAGTCACTAATACCTAATATAGGTGGCCATGCTCTTCAGGATTGGTGTTCCTCATTTCTCTCAAAACACTTTTATTTTGTACTCTTCTAAACCCCTTTGAAGCTTATCAATGAACTAAAAAGCTATCAGTATCCAAGAGGAAGATTCAGGAGTACTTGCCCTGCCCTCTTGCCCAGACAATTTGCAAGGGGCCTGTCACAAGTTACCCTGGCAGTTGAACAAAAAGAAAGGACCTTCTGGTTCCCAAGGAAGTCACTAGGTAGGAGGGGTCAAAGTGCACCACACTCAGGTCCCCAAGTCACGCCTAAGACATATGCAGTGTCATTCATGTGCCAGGAATGAGGCACCGGTACAGGTTCAGCTCCTGAAGCAGGATGGGAAAAGTTGACAGATGCTCGGAACTCACACCTGAACCGTTAGGACCAAACAGAACCCATAGGTTGCCAAGGAATAGTCACAGCGTCCCTCAATGCTACCCTGGAACCTTCCATCAGGATGACTACTTGGGGCCACCAGGGAGCCTGTGCAACCTCACACCACAGGCAGCTTCTCTGAGCTCCTGAGATGTGCGGCACTTTATTTCCACATTCTGCTTCTGACTTGTGTTTTGTTAAAGGCTAAAAGGGGTGTGTAAGTGCCTTGACTTCACCAGTTTCGAAGTCCTCCACCCTGACCTCTGAATCCCTTCCAACTGAGAGGACTCTGTGTTCCTTCTTCTGTCGCCCAGAAGAGTGGGAGATGCCCCAAGCTCAGAGCCGCCCCACCGATGTCTCACACCCCAGGGATGGGGCAAAGGGCCTGGGGCAGGCGAGAGCATTAGGGCTGGGCTGCTTTTCTCGCTTCCGTCTCTCTGAATCCAGTCCTTCAGGTCCCGCTCAGACTAACACACTGACTGCCATTCCTTAAGCTCACATGTCTCCCCAGTGTCCCCAGGCTTCCTTCTTCCTTTCCACAGTCCTTAGCCAGGTCCCAGAGAATGGTTCAGAAGAGTCGAATGCCTGACCCCCAGATGTCTGTGTTGCTTTCTGTCTCACGTCCCCGCGTCTCTACAGTCCCGGCAGGCTGCCTATCTGAGTTACCGTCTTTCATTTCATGGTAGCACAGATGATCTAGAATTTACCATGTGAACGCTTCTATTTGCAAGTGAATGGTGCACTTGCACTTGGGCAACCAAGCTACAATTCTTCTTTAAGAGATAACTTGTTTGCCACTCCATGGACCCAAGGAAGGTCTGAGACTGGGACCTCCTGTATCCCTGACTTTCTCTGAGTGGGAATGTGAGCTCCCAGAGAGCAGGGCTCCATGTGTGGGTGGACTGGGCAGGGCCCTAACCCTAATACGCGCAGACTACAATAATGAGTGTCCAGATTCCCACCACGATGCAGAGCCAACATCAGTGGGTGCTCGCCGTCCTATCGCTTCTTCCTGCTCCTCTTATCCTGTGGAATGTTAGTGCCCATCCCAGACATCATCTCAGCTGTACACACCGCAGGATGCCAACTTTAAAAGATACGTGCAAGACGCACTGATGCCCCTCATGCTGTCTTACTGTCTCCCGGAAACGGTGGTGGGAGGTACCACCAAAACCCCCTCCGCAGACCAATACGCCGAGGAAAGCCACCGGCTGCGACGAGATTCTGGTTTTATGAATCAAAGGCGGTGTGATCTTGACACTCTGCCTTCACCTCGCGGAGGGGTGGGTGACTTGCTCGCAGAGCAGCCGGTTCTGAATGAGACTCGTGCCCACACAGCGCGACGTCTTGAGTCTTCACTGTTACTCTGCCCTTCCTGAATCTGAGCAAGAATACGCCCCATTTGGCTGCTTTTAGCATTCCTTAGTTTTCTTACTTTAATGGTATAAAGCTATAGCTCTAGTCACGTTAACGACTTTCTGCTTTATTTGCAGCCTTTTGGGAGAGAGGCAGGAAAGAAACGACAGTTTTCTGCTGCCTGGGTGGATTCGCCAGCACAGTCGCTCCGGGGAGGGCATTCCCCAGTGAATCACAGTGACTCATTCATAACTTCCCCAGCAGATCTCAGCAGAGAAGGCAAATGCAAAAGAATTTTCATTGCTAAGGGATGCCTCTTCCCCAAGAGGGCTGGGCTCCTACCCTGGAGTCCCTTTGACCTGGAGCCTTTCATCTGGGGGTGGACTTTGCCAGGGGGCCATTAGAACAGAGAAATGGATCTTACTGCATGCAATAACACTCTTCTCATATAACAAAATTGTGAGTGCCTGTACTGGCTAGTTTTGTGTGTCAACTTGACACAGGCTGGAGTTATCATAGGAAAAGGAGCTTCAGTTGGGGAAGTACCTCCATGAGATCCAGCTGTGGGGCATTTTCTCAATTAGTGATCAAGTGGAGAAGGGCCCCTTGTGGGTGGTGCCATCTCTGGGCTGGTATTCTTGGGTTCTATAAGAGAGCAGGCTGAGCAAGCCAGGGGAAGCAAGCCAGTAAGGAACATCCCTCCATGGCCTCTGCATCGGCTCCTGCTTCCTGACCTGCTTGAGTTCCAGTCCTGACTTCCTTTGGTGATGAACAGCTGTGTGGAAGTGTAGGCGGAATAAACCCTTTCCTCCCCAACTTGCTTCTTGGTCATGATGTTTGTGCAGGAATAGAAACCCTGACTAAGACAGTGACAATGACTTCTTCCTCAGATATTGCCTGCCAAGATGAAGTCTTCAGGTCAGCATTGCTCGAAGGACAGCGGGAGATGACCCCCTCACTGAGACCACAGAGCCTCAACTCTCTGTATACACCAGCTCTCAAACTGTTATCACACTGCATCAAAAATCCCTGCATGTACATCCTGGCTAGTCTCTTTAGATCAGGGCCTCTGAGCCCCAGTCATCAAAAGCGAAGTTAATTCCTGGATTGGGTAGGATGCTGCCCTGGGTATCTCAGGTACTTAGATGGACCTTCTTCCTAAAGTCATACCCAAACTGCCCAGATATTTCCCAATATCCATGGGAGGGTAGAAATGTCCCTGATGGAAAATCCCAGATTCGGAGCACAGACTAGGTGATCTGTGATCTCTGTCATAACTGTGTTTAAATAATGCCTAGCATCGGGACTTTCGGGGAGGGGGGATCCAGGAAAGGGAAAATCACTTGAAATGTAAATAAAGAATATATCAAATAAAAAATAATAATACCCAGCATGGTTGACTATAAGTCTCAAAGTAAGTGTTGGGTTCCTAGGAACTGCCACGTGAAGCAGGTTGGAGATACAGTGGGTTGCAGAGGGGACAGCTGAGGCTCAGAAGGTTCTGGGTCTCCTCAGCTGCGCAGTAGGAAGGGGGCATGGCAAATAAGTGTAGATACACTATTTCCAAATCCTAATGAGGGGCAGAGAGAGAACAGGGAACTCAAAGGAGGCTCTGGATCCTCCAAGCTTTCTAGTTCTGACAGCCAAGCAACAGGGCAAATGGTGCCACACAGACAGAACACTCTAAGAGCCTGCCTCTGTTAATTATAGAGCAGCGTGTTCTGAGACACGCTTCAGTCTGGAGCCTCTGTGCTGCGATCCTATCAAACGTGGGGAGAGCAGGGTAAACTTTTAAAAGCCTTCTCTAGTGCCTTAAACTAGAGAATTAATGATAACTGCTGACAATTTGAACCACATGTACAGCGTGAGGTGGCCAGACAAGGCTCAGAGCCCCAGTGCAATTGCTTTGTGAATGAATTTAGTTCCAAGACTTAAACACTCTCTTAATTAGGTCTGAATCTCACTTCCCTGTTTTGAACAGGAAAACAGGATGGAGTAAGTAGCTTGATTCCCATTTGAAGGTTGGGTGGGAGAAGGATTGGGTTTCATCAGTACCTGATGTGCTGAGCAGCAAAGGTCTAATTCTAACTCTCTGTAGGCTTTTTTTCCTTTTGTTTCAGCATCATGCTACTGTTGAAGACATCAGCTGCCCACATCTGTAACTCAAATACACTCACGCTTGCACGACAATGTTGTAATGTTAGAAGGCAGCGGGGGAGGGGGTAAAGCTAGTTAGGGCCAGAGTGTTACCATGCCATGACTGCCTCAGCTCTCCTGACATTTCCAGGAGAGATCTTAACCTTCAAGATGAGGATGTTCAGAGATGACTCCTCGGTTGTATGGACAGAGCTCTAGAATGAAATTAGTCATCTTATAAACGATACATAGGAGCTTTCCCCCACTTTGCCTGCCCCGTTAGGATAGAGCAAGATGTTCATCTAGGAGTCAAAAAGTAGAGCCTCCTGTCTGGATACTTCATCTACTAAGGCTTGGATCCTGGATATCCAGTCTCCAGAACTACAAAAATAAAAATGACATTTCTGTTTGGCAGTCTATGGGTTCTAGAATGAGCATAGTAGCTCAGTGCAAGTGTAGGTTACCTGTCCCCGAGCTGAGGGTCAGAAGTGTCCTGGACACCCTCCCAATAGTACGGGCTATTGCCACTGCTCCAGATTCCTCACAAGAACTTGGTGGTAAGACCCTACTGCAGACAATACCATATACATAGGTCACATCATACAGAGGAATCAAGATGGCACTGAAAAGGAAGCATTGCCTGGCTGGCTAGCTTTCATATTACTGGCATATCTTATGCAGACTGCTACAAAGTCACCAGTAGTATTACCCAGGGGTAAAACCATGTGGACTGCAATATGGCCACTAGGGTAAGACACTTCCATGCATGCAATGGTGGAATGAATGTTTTGGTGGTGACCATTTAGCGATTGGATTTAGGGCCTGTTCCACAGGAGCAAACACATGCCTGGTACTGTAAACCTGGCCGAGATCACATGGCCGGGAGTTCATAGGTCAGAGGGGTAAAGAGCTATTACTGTTATTTTGCTAAATGGTCCTTAGTCTCAAATAGTTTCTAATAGCCATAAATTCCCTCAGTTCTCAGACCCCATCAGAGAATTTTCTATGTGCAGTGTGTGGCAGTTAACGCAGAAACTCATAACTGGTCAAAGTGCAAAGAATAACTGTCAGTGTGGTGCTCATGCACAAATAGGACATGCACGTCACACCCTTCCTAAGGCTCAGAGACCATGACAAAAGGGGTAGAAAGAATGAATGAGCTAGAATTCTGGGAGGACTGGGGTGACCTTCTGGATATTACAATGGCCTTCTGGACATGGCAGGACCGTTGTGATCCTGAGTTCACAGCAGCGATGTTTTCCAGCACAAGGTCCTCACAGGATCAAAGCAGTCATCATTCGGGTATGAAGTGGGAAGGGATTCATGACCCTCAACTCCTAAACATGGAACTATGGACCGTTGATGGTTTCTGGGAGAAAGAAAAATCCATTTCCCTTAAGGGTGTGGCTCCTGATAGGTTGCCCATGTTCTAATGGAGAGCTCCCCATTCAGGGGTATATGGACCGCATAAATTAGGGGATCTGGACTTGGGGATAGAGGGAGGAAGGATAGATCTGTGAGAGGTTAGGGGAGAAGTGCATGTGGGTGAACATGACAAAATATGAAATTGTCAAATAATCAAAAACATGATGATAAAAGAAAAATTAACATCTGTTGTTAGGAGACTGCCCATTCTCTGGTCGCTCATGATGGCAGTCTGGATGGACAGGAAGCGTTGCATTCCTGGGAGGGTCAGTGGCTCCAAAGGAAGGCATACGTGCACTCTACACTGATGCTTATGATTCTTGAAAGCCTGTCTGAAAAGGTATAGCACGGTCTACTTGCAGTCGGGCAATTAATGAGCCTTATTTCATGATCCAGTTGATGACACCTGACATTCCATTAAAGTCTGTACTCAATAATGCTTTCTTTTGTTTCCCTTCCCCACAGCAGGGAGACAGGAAAGGGCTGTTCTTGGTTCTCCTCCCCCTACAAGGCCATGTCCTTGCCTTGGCCTGTTTGTGCTGTATGAACGCAGCAATGGCTCCATCATCACGGATTTAAGAGAAACAGCCTGGAACTCACAGGCCACGTAGAGCCTGGTGAGTTCAGAGAGGATCAAGTACCACGGGCTCTGGGACTCACAGGAGGCACAGAGAAAGGAGCCGCTCTGTTGGTGCTCACTTATTGCTGGAACTCCAATGCTCTCTCTGGTCCTTATTTCAAACTCAGCAGACAAGAGCTCACCAGGCCCAACAAGGTTATCCCATAACTTCTTATCCACTTTAAAAGAGAAATAACAGGGGTGCTGTAAAGGCTTTAATCTTGATTTGTAGCAATGGCTGCACAACTCTGTAAATTAAGCATATGAAACAAGCAAATTTTATGGCATATAAATTATATCTCAGTGACACCGTAGCAAAACAGAAAAGGAACTATCAAGAGGTTTGAGCAAACAGACCCCCCTTAATTACTGTGGATGCAGGGCTGCACGGGGAAGGCTAGCTCGGCATTTCACGGCATTACTTAACTTTAGCCAAATCTCTTTTTATTACAGCAGAGACCCTAGAATAGGAAATGTACTTCGTCTTGATTCCTTAAAAAAAAAATCCAACCACATTTATTTATTTGTTTCTGTGTGTGTGCATGTGAGCACACTACAGTGTGCAGGTAGAGAGCAGAAAAACAAAAAAGTGCAACTCAGTTCTCTCCTTTTACCATGTCAACCCGGGGATCAGACCAGGCTCAGTGACAAGCGCCTTTACTGTCTGAGCTATCTCAGCCCTCCAAGTTCTTTAGACTTTGGTGAAGGCTAGCCAGTGAGGAGTACGGAGGAGGGAGTGCGTAATCCAAGGCAGAGTCTATCACAAGTCTCTATTGTAGGAGGTTATCCATAGCAGGATCTGTTAGGTGAGTGCCTGTCACTAATTCAGCCTCAAGGTCAGCCGGGTAAAGATATTAACTTGTCCCCAGTCACAAGTTAGCACAGAGTAAACATCCCGAAATGTCATTCACACCCTCTACAAAATGCGGCCAACTTTAGCATCTACGTCACACAGTTATATAAGAAAGTCCACAGAGAGAGGGGAAAACTCAGAACCACGCTGGACTCTGTGGCATTCTAAACATTAATAATTCTACTAAAAGGATCGATTCATGTGAAGGCCCCATTGTGTACCAAGCTGTTGTTTTAATTGACTCTCCTCCATCACCATGATTCTTGTTTGGGATGGTTTTAACTGCCCCCATTTTCTAGACAGAGAAGGAGAGGCTCTTAGGGGATAGAACCCATTTCCAGCTCATCTAGACAACGGGAGGTAGCCATCTGACTTTGGGGCAATTGTTACTCTACCATTCTTTCTTCCAAATGCCAAACACTTCATCTTTTTATCCAAGGCACAGATCTATACAGGAAGGCTCCAGACTTTATCATGTGACACTACCTTGTCTCAGACCTTTGGTGAGGTCACTCTCAATAGCCACTGGCATACGCCCAGATGAATCACACACCAGGTCCCCAAACAGTTAAATTCCCTCTTCCCTGGAGCTTGATACCACGCGCAGAAGCTGAGCTTGCTGTGCAGGGCTATTCTTAGCTCCCCACTTTGGCCGTCCCTTTTGGGTGACCTCATGGCACGGGCCAAGCCGGTACCTGGTCTAGAGTCTTACCATCTCCAGTTCTCACTCTCAGAAATGCACAGCTCCCAAAGGACTGGTCCAGCACAGATCTACAGCTTCTGACTCACTGGGAAGGAATACAGTGAGGAGGAGGCCAGAGGCATCCGTCCAGAAGGTATCCCCAGAAAGCCCTGTTGTGGGAGAGGTTGGATAAAAGCCAGTATCTTCGGGGCACACTGACTTACAGAGAAGGTCTTGATGAGCACATAAAGAAAGGACCACACGTGGTGCTGGTGGCTGTGCACCAAGCCTTGGGCTGGGTGTGTAGCAGGAATCCAATAGAGTGTCCCGGCACATCAGTGACTACCTGAGGCTTTGGTGCTGGATCACACCACCCAATTAATCCCCTTGGCCATATCTGCTAGTCCACTATTAGAAATTCTCCCCTTGAGCCAGCTGGTCTACCTCTGCCAGACCCTGCGTTTCCAAGCCTTCTCCCTTCTCCCTTGTTGTTTCCCGAGTCATCCTCGCCAGGCCTCCGGTGACCACATCATCCACCCTCTCAAAGCTCAGAGTCTTCAGGACCTTGTAGATGACACACTTCCTCAAATGTCACCTCCTCCATAAAGATGCCCCTGCCCTTTCCCCTGAGCTCTCAGAGTCTTAGTCCTTTGAGAAGAAGAAATTCTCAACACAGGTTTGCTGCTCTGAATTAACTTAAGGCATCTGCCTTCAATTAAAATATGCAAATTCTCCTGGAAAAGGAAGCATCCTTAGTCACTGGCCCTTCTGTGACAGCAAGCTCTTGTGTACATTCCTGTGACGGGGGAGGGGACAACCCTGGTTGGATGTGGGGGGGGATGGAGACAGACACAGGATGCTCTGTGAAGATCTGTCTGCCCTGACAGGGATTCTCTGAGGAGAGATCTGTGGTGGGCTCTCCTTCCAGGTGAGAGCACTTCTATAGCTTGATTCCTATAAGAACACAGTAAAAGTCATTAAGTAAATAGCGTGAGACCCAAGCCAAAGGTCCCAGGTGGTTGAAAGGAGAGGCGAGGTGCTCACAGTCTCCTGGGAGAGAAGGGTATGGGGACCAACTCTTCTGGAACCCAATGGGCCCCAGAACCACAGGAAGGGCTGTTTGTTACCATGTGATGGAGGCAGAAAATGTCCTCTAGTTCATTTACAGGTAATTAACCCTATTTATTTATTTATTTATTTATTTATTTAGGTTTTTCGAGACAGAGTTTCTCTGTGTCGCCCTGGCTGTCCTGGAACTCACTCTGTAGACCAGGCTGGCCTCGAACTCAGAATTCCACCTGCCTCTGCCTCCCAAGTGCTGGGATTAAAGGTGTGCACCGCAGCCACCGCCCAGTAATTAACCCTTTTTACAGAGGATCTAAGTTACCCAAACCTCTCAAGCTTGACTGAGGAAACTGGATCCAACACTTGGGCCAGGAACACGACTCTGACATGAGCCTGTGAGGCAGATCACGGTTGGGGTGTCACAGGCTGAGTGGCAGGGGGACTGGGCTCCTTTCCTGTTCCCAAAAGCAGCGCAAGATGTCCCAACACTCACAAAACTACATGGAGGACTCACCCGGGGTCCTCATGCTAAGCCTGGGCTTGGGCTATACATAGTAGTGGCTGAGAGGAGGCAGTGTCATCCCCTGCGGTATACTAAGAGGCTGCTGCTTCTGGAGTATGGAAAATATGTGTGGCATGTATGCATGCATCCGTTGGGTCTCTCTCTCTCTCTCTCTCTCTCTCTCTCTCTCTCTCTCTGTGTGTGTGTGTGTGTGTGTGTGTGTGTATGTGTGTATGTGTGTGTGATGTGTGTAGTCCTCTGGCCATAAGGAAGCAGCAACATAGCAATCCCTGGGGACACCAGAAAGTTCCATAATCCCTAGTCCCTTCCCAGTGACCTATGTAGAGTCTAACTTTTACCAAGCAGTTATTCACCATTAAGGCCCCCATCCCGCCTTTAAAACAATAAACAAAAATCAATGTACCACAGGTTATGTCCATCCCATGTTACAGGTAAAGGTCATACAGACATTGGCCATAGAAGGGGGTTTGAACTGGAGAGACGCTGTCAGAACCATCTCATTTAACCACAAGGGTTTGCAGGAAGCAAGGCTGGCTTTGCTCTTCCATGCTCAACGCAAGGCCTGAAGCTGTCAGTTCCTCTGTTATGGACGAGCCATTGGGGAGCTTCTGCAAGTGAACTCATGGTCCACGTTGCCTCTGGGATTCACCAAGGATTATATTCACCACCTCTTACCCAGCATGTCCCAGGATGCATTCGGTTACCCTGCCTTCCTCCTCTCAGGGCTAGTATGAACCAGAGCGCCCATTCATACTGATGTCTAGGAGTCCTACCTACCTGTGTATGGCTCTCTCGGGCACTCCCTACTCCTCATCCTCACACCCCCCAGTTTGTTTTAAGTCAGATACTCTGCCCTCTTCCAGAAAGGCTGACACTGGAAAGGGCAAGCTTCCGGCCTCACTGAACAACTCACCAGGAAAGGTCAGGCAAGCCGGGACCTCGCTGGTTTCTTCAGTCTCTGGCAGGATGAACATGAGAAGTCCCGGATGGATTCCTAGCACTCCAGCAGGAAGCGGGCACATCTCACTATGTTTCAAGGTTCAAGGGAATCATAACTGGCAGCATGTGCCTGGGTTTTAGCCAGCTTGTGTGCCCTGCTCCGAAATGCCGTGGCATGCACGGGCCAGTCTTTTATCTCCAGGGGCTGCTGGGATGGAGGATGGTCATGGGGGAGCTCACTGATCTCAGCCTTGCTCTTTCCTCTGAGGGTAGCTGTACTCCCCACCTAGGCCAGGACACCTGGACCTTTCTACCCAGCAAAGAGCAAGCTGCCACTTTGGCCACATTCAAGGGGCAATTGCTTTCTTTTAGCTGTTGAGGAAGGAGGAGGAGCTAAGGCCTGATCCCAATTCTGCTGCCTACCATCTCCCCTTACCTGGGTCTCGACTTTACTAAACGATTACAATCATTGCTTTTCAATGTGTGTGGTTTGCTTGCATGCATGTCTGTATACCATGAGTGTTTGTGGTTGCTTGTGGAGGTCAGAAGAGGCCATTGGATTTCCTGGAACTGGAGATTTAGACAGACATGAGCCACTGTGTTGGTGCTGGCATCAAACTCACATCCTCTGGAAGAGCAGCCACTTAAACATCTCCCCTATTCGAGCATGGACATCCCATCTCCCTCCTCCCTCGTGCAGGTGTTGAAGATAAATAACAGCATTAAGCACACACGGAGCCCTCCGATGCTGTTGGGACTCAGGCAGGAGTCAGGAGCAGAGGCTGCTGGGGTAATCAGAGGTGAAGCTCGGAAACTCCGACTTCAATGTTCACAGCACTCTTTTCACTTAAGACACCGCAGGTGGGTTCAAAGGCCCCAAGGTAAAGTTTGCCTTCCCAGGATCTCCTGTTCCAGGTTAAAGCAGGACACGTAATGACGGATGGGGAGCCCCAGATCTCAAAGTAATGGACTGTCTCACTGTCTGGGCCCTGGTTTCCAGGAACGAAGGGTCTGTTTGTTCATTTTGTAAGATCAGAGGATACTGAGAAGGTTCCCCTCCATTACAGTTAGTAGACTATAAAACCAGAACTCTATGGATCAGAGAAATGGGAACTGAATCTTATCTGTGGCCCTAGGAGACCATGACATTCTCAACTTCTTGGAAAGAATTTAATTGGTAATTACCCAAACCTGCTTCCAGGAACTTTAAACCTTTTAGTATTACTAACTTGCAAGAGGCTTTCTGATAAAGAAGAGTGTATCACTGCACCCCTGCCCCCTTCCACCTTAAGCATCAAAACAGTGGCTTGCTAATCACTTGGATAGCGCAAAGGCCCCCAGGAAACATGACTGACTCTGGAGACTTTAGAAATAAAGCCTTCTTAGAATTTCGGCTGGCATGATGGTCTCTGGTCACTGGCAGCTCTTTTGAGAGGGTTCAATCCTTCATTCTGCAATAAACTCCAGAACATTCTGTGTGCATGTTTCATTTCTTTGAACAGAGAACACAGGCTGGGGCACTAAGGGGAGTCTAGAGTGACCTCCCTGTCACATAAGGAATTTCACACAGGCAGCTACCTAGCCAGGAGTTCAAGTCTGCATGAGGAGGAAGGGCATCTCATCCTCTCTAATTCCTGATCCAGAGCTTGGCAAGCCTAACTCTTCATCCACATCTCCATCCGTGTCTGCCTGAGCTCGGGCTGATATGCACAGTCCTTACTTCTCTTAGTGCTAAATTGTGATCATGAATCACGTGAGCTCCACATGTTCCCAGATCCGAGGGCGGGAGCCCAGTATAAGACCCACTAGAAATCTCCCACATGCCATTCCCAGGGCAAAGGTAGGAAAGCTTTACTAATGGGGAGTTCACTAATTCACAGCATTCAACAAGTGGAAGGCATGTCCTGAGATTTCCCCAGATACCAAAATATCAGGCACTAGTCTAGCCTACCTAAGCCTAGATCCAAACACTCCAGTATGAACCCACGAGGAACATTTCTTGGCATCAGCTCTAGGCTGGGTTAGAGCTACCACTTGAATTGTGCTGGGTTAATAGTCAGAGGAGCTGTTTGGTGTATGTGTGGGGGCTTCTGCATCTAAGCACCCCCCTTCATCAGGTCTGGTTTCTTGATGCAGGGAACTGGGCCACTCGGCTTACAGTGGAATGAGGAGCCCTGGACTCCCGGTGTGCCATCTGGTCAGGGACGCAGAACTCATAGTGGGCCTGGTGCCAGCCTCGGCTCACAAGCTGGGTAATGAGTGAAGTGACAAGCTTCCCCTAGGCCAGGCACATGGCCTGTGAAGTCTAGGGAGAGGTGTGGAGGAGGGCTGGGAGGAGGGAGCCTTCTAGGACATGCACACAGAGTTAGAGTAAAGGTTCTACGCCAAGGCTAGAAGGGTTTGGAGGATTACTGATTCCAGCCCCAGCCTTGGGACAGAGGGAAATCTAAGCCAGTCCGCTGTAGGGCTCCCATCTGCTTCTGGGAAGAGAATGACAGCACGGTCAGAGCTGGTCCAGAGAAGTTCTCTTATGATGAGTTTGTTTCACCATAGCTGCAGTAGGAAGAGAGCAATCCCCTTAGCCCCAAGCCTTACGGCGATTTCCTAACCTGCTGCCAAACTGAGAGAGGACGCTGACAGATTGGACCGAAGGGTGTCCCCAAGGAGACCCCAAGGAGACCATGCACGGGCATTAGCTTCAGGAACTCTGAGTTTGACCTTCTGTGTGAAAGGGCTCATTGAAGATGGTTAGAGATCACATATGAGATCACCTTGGTTTGAATAAATGCCCTTATAAGAGAAAGAAAACCAGATAAACAGAGAGGGAAGCCCGGTGGAGATGGAGGCTGGTTATGAAGTGATACACGTTTATAAAGCAAGAACCCGCCAAGGACATCAGAAGCCACCAGAAGTCAGAGCAGCTCGGAATAGATTCTATCCATCCTTTGGAAAGAAGTAACCCTACCAATGTCCTGTTCTCTGACTTTAGGTCTCCAAACAGAATAAATTTGATTCTCCCTAAGCCACGCGGTTCATTGTACACACACAAGAGACAGATGCAGCGGATGGTCACAGCGCTGAGCACCTCCTGACGGAGATGTTGCTGGCTGAGCCTTAGGAGAATGCTTCCACACCCCCTGCTCTCTCGTTCATGGGCTGTCAGGTGAGATCAATGGGGGTGGGGGGAATGGGGGGAGGCTACAGTCATCCTGAGAGGAATCCACCCTCCTTTAGACGGGGAACAGACTGAGGCCAAGGTTGAATGGGAAAGGTTGATCTCAGCCTTCTGGGTCATTTTTCACTTCATGAAATACAAGGAGATCAATTCGAGAAATCAATTTTTTATTTGTTCATTTTTATTGGCGTGTGTGTGTGTGTGTGTGTGTGTGTGTGTGTGTGTACAACTTCGTGGTGACAGTTCTCTCCTCTGCCTTTCAGTGGGTTCTGAGAACTGAACTCAGTTCACCAGGCTTGCACAGCAAGCCCCTTTTCTCACCGAGCCATCTCACTGGCCCAAACCTACTTATGATTTCACTCACTTTCTGGGTGAGTGCTTACCGGCTCCTCCATTCCAAACAGCAGAGAAATCATATAATTTACAGTTTCACTGTGACCTGTTTTCTAAAGTAGGAAATATCACCCCACCTCCCAGGGATGGAAAGATGGGACACAGATAGGACCTGGCCGGGTGTATACAGGAACCGAGCACAAAACTCAGGAGAGGCTGCCCTTAACCAGCGGAGGCGACAAGGCTCAAGTCCGAATCTAACCCTATAAGACTCCATCCTAGCTTGTGATAAGGGCATGTCCCCTTGCTTATGAAGGCAGGACTAAAGCTACCCGTGTAGCTTTTGCTGAAGACTGGTCTGTTCCAGGAGTTTGTATGAGAACTTGTACAAAGGAGTAGTAAACTCTATCCCTGGAACACCACTCTCTCCCTCCCTGAAGTGGCTGAAGAATTTAAAAGCCACAGGGGCTCAAGGGGAGGCTTCATCTGGACTGCGGCTCCACCTCAAGGGGGGAGCTTGGGGGAGCTCAGTCTCTCCAAGGGTGTGTGTGTGTATGGGGGTACTGCTTACACTCAGGATTTGTTATGGCACTTCTTGGAGACAGGTGTATCCACCCAGAAAACTTTTCCCATGTGCTTACTGGACTTTCTGCACAGGTTATTTTCTCTGAGGTCTATACGGGTGTTTGTTGCCTGCCAACTTTTAAATTCTACCCTTATCTTCACGAGAAGGTGGGCAGCCACAAAGCAAGAGCAAAGCACTCCTCTTTACAGTGTAAAGCTTGCCTCTCCTGGAATCCCTGAGCCCAGTGAAAGGCTACATTGTGGGACTCTGGTGCACAAGGGGCGAGGGACCCACCATTCCTTCATTTCTGCAGTCTGGGTGGATGGTGACCCTAGCAGCCTGAGTTTCAGTGACGTGGAGCTGGGTGTGCTGACAGATGAGAAAGGCAATGTTAGGCAGAGGCTGCCTTCTGGAAGGGGACAGGCATGGAGCCCCGAGATGACTGGGAACGCATATTCACGCTGGAAGGAGAATAGAGCATGATATTTTGTCTACCTACTATAAAAAAAACCAAAAACCAAACCACCTAGGTGATAAAATAAAAAGCTACCCACAAGCCAAACATTTCTAGCCACAAGACCAAGACAGGAGACTAGAATAGGTTACAACAAGAAAGGATACAACATGATAACCCCCAGAGAATGGAAGTTCTTCCTTTGTAGAAAAATAATTGGTGATTTTCCTTTAAAGAGGTGTTCCAAAGAAAGGCCTCGGATGTTTTTGGCTTGAGGAAATGTTCTGTGGGGCAATGTGGTTGTTTTCAAACGAAACTTAAATGAAGAGTTTATGTAAAGAAATAAGCAAGGAAGAGACACATTACCTGTAACTCAATCATCCAGTCTGCTATACAGAATGAGCATAAAAATAGCCCCACCTTAACAAAAAGTGAACATGGAGCCTCTTCTCGACCCGGAGACAAAGGAATTACCCCCCAAAAGAAAATTGATAGCTCTGTCAAAGAGAAAAAAGCCCTAAGGTCCATAGTTGGGATAAGTTAAGCAACAGGATACCATAGTTCAAATTAAATACCCATAAATTCACTTCCATAAATCAATAATTGACTAAATACACAGAAGCAGCGCAGACAGGTTTCCAATGTGGTGGAATTCTGAGTAATTAATGTAGACTGGCTATGGTCAAGGAGCATGAACACAACTCCCAGTCTTTAAGCACAGACTACAAGTAATGGCTGCCTCCCAGAAAGCACAGAGGGCTCAGAGGGGGAAAAATAACACACAGGGGAGAAACACACAACCTCAGCCAGATGGCCAAGGTCACCATGGTGATCAGTTGTCTCTCTGTGCATGGGTACCGGTGAGGAGGATGGAGTCCTACTTCTGTCTTCCCCTCTCGAAGGACACCATTCCATTCTGGTCATTGGTGAAAACGTTCAGAAGAATCCCAACTAAGGGACTGTCTGTAAATGATCTGAACAGTATCCCTGGGAGCCATCAAGGTCATCAAACACAAGACGACGTCTCAGCCAAGAGGACCCTAGGGAGGCATGGTACCTGCATGTAACTCCAGTTAGGTCTAATGCAGCTCTATTTATGAGTAGCAGAGTGGGAACCACAAATGCAGTGTGGATTTTACTAGTAGCCACTTTCCAAAAAGTAAAACGGAAGAAGGAGAATTGATTTGCATAGTATGTTTTACTTAACTCAACACCTATTAGATATCATTTGAGAGGCTGGAGAGATGGCTCAGTCAGTTAAGTCTCATGGTTGGTGCACAGAAGCCATGTAAAAAGCCAAGTATAGTAGCACTCACTGTAACCCAAGCACTGGAGAGGGAGGAACAGGCAGATCTCTGGAGCTCACTGGCTAGCCAGCCTAGTCTGAGAGGCTAGTCACAGAGGGATGCCTTGTTTAAAAAATAAGGTACACAGCTCCAAGGAAATGATACTTTGACTTCTGGCCTTTACATGCATGTGCATACATGGCCACATGTGTCTGCACACAGTCTCCCCAAAGAGAAGCCCACAATATTATTCAGACAATTTGCAAAGCAAACCTAATAGGAAATGTTTTAGTACAGACATAAAATGTATTGATAGTATGCGTAAGCTTACTAATGGCCTAGTCTATACTGTCTTCATAAAGTTTGCCAAGTTTCACAGTGTCTTTTATGTTCACACTGTGGGAGGGGCTGAACTAAAGAACACGGGAAGGCTTGACCTCCACATGACTGGAGATATCCAAGCAGAAGCTGCTTGAGTGTAGGCAGGAAGCTGTTGAGCCTCAGTGGCATGGGGTTTAGGAGGGAGGAACTCATGAAGCTCCACCCTGTTCGCACTCAGCTCTCAAGGGAGCATCCTACGCTCGGACATCTGTTGCAGTCACACAATGCCTAGCAGAATGCCAAAAGCCACAGTGCACACCATCACATCTGATTCCAGCCCTGCCTGCTGCCGCCCAGCCAATGCTGAGCTGTTCGTTAGGATAAAGAAACCCAGGCACGGAGGGGAGAGAGCCATCCCTGCAACACAGACATGGTAGAAGCAAGGAACATAGGTCCCCGTGAGCCCATAGGGGCCCTGTCCAAGTAAATTCCTCCTGAGTCCAGAGAGGTCACTGTGTACTCAGGAGCCAGGGTTGAGGAGGGCCTGAGGCTATGGTGTTGACCCCTAGCAAAGGCACTGAATGGCTTGTGACCAGGGGACGCTGCTTTTGCTGTGAATTTGAGGTCCATGGGACACACAGGGCTGTGCGAGCAGAGTTAGCGTGGCTCCTAACAGCTGTGTCATTTGGTCCTGAAAGTCACACCCTGGTGAGGTCATTACCAACTGCTCCACAGAACACTAGTCCAAAATAGCACTGACATCTGGATGTCTTTCTTCCTTCCTTTTTTTTTTTTTTTAAAGCAATATGGCCCTGGAATTATAAGGAGCATCTGACCCTCATTATGCAGGGCTTTTGGCTCTGTCCAGCTTGAGCCAGTAGAGGCAGCAGGAAACTATCAATAGAAACTGTATGCGCTTCCAGGATCAGCCGATCTGTGGGTGCCCCAGCTGTCACCCAGTGTTGCTAATCTCTCACAGTGGTCCACACCCAGCACACATGCGAACACCAAGAGGTTGCTCAAATGCAGTTGGAAAATACTCATTGTCCAGAGTCCTTCCTTGATGCTCAAACCAAGCTGTAGCTTCTGGTATTGGCATACTCCTCCTATCTCACTAGGCTTGGCTTCCAGATACCCCAGTCTCTTGAAAAGTACCCCATCTCCACAAGCAAACCATATCTGAACCCACTGAGCAGATCCTGAGCATCTGTGTTTCGCTCCCCATGTGACCTTTCCTGCCTACAGAACAAAGTTCAAACGCCACCCTAAGTTCCAGTCCACTGGTGTCTAGGCTGCAAATATAGACACATGGCTCAAGGGCCGTGTTCACAGGGTAACACGCACACAAGCCTCTGTACCGTCATTAACTATATCCCCTCCCCAATCAAATCACACTTCTGTTTTAAGATCAAGTTGAGTTGCTTCCTTCCTGTGGAAGCTTTATCCTGCGGGGTTCCCTGAACACAGTGTATTTCTTATCGATGATTTGTCACAGCCAAGTAGAAGAATAAGGTAATTCTAGGCAGGAAGACACAGCGTGGGTATATGAACCAGTGACATGGGGTCCTGGACAATTCTGGAGGAGTGATCATAGGTCCGCTCTGAGGAGATTGGGGTACAGTGGAAGATGGATGTCTTAGGTAGAAGAAGGGTTTTGGGAGAGGGGCTGGGAGCCTGTCCCTTAATGAACAAGGGCGCTGGCCAAGGAAGTAGCTTTTGGGAAGTCTGCCATAAGCACATTACACGGGGATGGCGACATGACAAGGGCGGTTGCTGAGTGGGTCATGGGCTCAGAAGAAGGTGCTGGGAGCGGCGGGTGGAACTTCACACAGTGGACCGGAGGTGAAATCTGTGGCAGACTGCAGTAGAATCTGAAGTCAGAGCTGGCAGCATTACTGATGGCTCAGGTGTGAGGGTTGAGACTTTGACCATGTGCCAGCATGAGCTTCCGGAGAAGGGAGCCCCTTTGATGAACCTGTGCCTCCTGGGCTCAAGGTAGGGTGCCACGGTGGCTTCAGGGCATGGACCAGTAAGCAGTGGAAGCATTTACTCAGTCACCACAGAGTTCCCATTTCATTGCCCGCCAATTGTCTGCTCTCAAACTGGTTATCCCTCTGCAGCTCAGGACTCCCCAGGGGCAAGGCTCAGGCAGGATGCTCTATTTGACTGTATCCAGCCTATACGATCCCTGGGCACAAGCACTGGTGATGGGAGTGGCAATGGCATCACCAGTCCCAGCCCAGAGACCTGCTCCACCACCAAAAGCATAAAGTCATGCTCTTCTGCATGCGATGTCACACCAGTGTGCTGGTGCACAAGACTCACCAATGAGACAATGGGCCCCAGATACGCTATGGTCAACACCAGCGCCTATGGGGCCTGTGGGTTTTTTCTACACTAAAAGAAGTTCTTTAACTCCATACTCTTTCTTTTCTGACATTTCTATGATAAAAAAGGCTGCCAGGACAACCCGAGCTTCTGCTCAGAGAGTTCAGTGTCGTGATACACAGCTCAGTTGTCACTTTCCGGTCCCCGGTTCTTGCCTTGCCTGAAACGACTCTGAATACTTCCTCCCGGATGTCTTCCTGAATGGCTCAGAATGTCAGTAATCTCTAGGAAATTGACCACCACTGCTGCTAATGTCTGGGCTGTCAGACCCCTAACAGCCTTTGGATTTGTCACGGGTTATTAACTAGCTAACTCTTCATTAAGTGTTGGTAAAGATCAGCTTCCGAGGCACTGATCTGGCTTCTCTTGTTTGCTAAATGGAAGGAACAGACATGTCTGCTTGGAGCCCCCACAGCTGCGTTAGGCAGGAAGCTGCTGTCAAGGTACCACTGGTCGGTAAAAGTCTTTGTTCGGGAGATGCTGGGGAAACTGGGGCCTGTTACCATGGTACCTATTGAGCAAGAGCAGCTAATGGGCATTGGCAAGCTTACAGGGGATGAAGCTTTTCCTCTCTTTATCTACCCCAGTCCCAAACTCATGCTGCTGATTGGCCTACAAGTTACTGATTTACCAGAGCTGAGTCAATCACAGTTTCTCCTGGGAAGATATATTTGAGTCACAGAGGCTAAGGGGACTTAAAAAGATTGTGTGTGGGGGGCGGCACTGAAGTTTCTGAGGAGCAGAGACTAGGAGGAGAACCTGGTGTGTAGAGAGGTGCGGACTTAGCACTGCCGTGGCTGTGGTAAGAGACAGAATGTAAACTTGCTTCTCTACCAGGCCTTTCAAAGTCCAAGTCATTTTCTTGTTCTAGCTGCCTACACTGGCCCACAGGGTCCTTAAAATAACCTCCCTGGCACTTGGGTATCTTCTCCCCATAACCATACTTTCCTAAGACCATTGGCATTAGCACCACACCAACCAGGACTCAGATCCTACTTCTGGTTCTTACTGAGACAACAGCCCACCCCCCACCCCCATGGCCTCTTCAGGAATCACATTCCTCATCTATAAAGTAGGACCCAAGACACACATTCCATAGACTTTCTGTAAGCATGAAATGAGTTAATGCCCACCAAACCTGCCTAGCAGTGATGAATAACCTGCCAGGTGAACACTATATCCTGATACAGTAGATAGAGCTGACATCCCAGGGGTACCTGCCACATTAGGGCAGTTTTTGGCATCTTATAGTTGGGGAAAGAGTTATTCCTGGTATCTGGTAGATAGAAGACCAGGATGATGCTAGTTTTGATGCACACAACAGCCCACAACCAGGACCAGTCCATCCTAAAATATCCACACTGCCGAAGCTGAGAGCCTCCTGTATAGATCACATCATCGAGTCCCCATCGAGCCCAGGGACTACTTCCAATGCGACATGGCCATATCCGTGACAGAGGGATGAGGAGCTTTTGGGGATTTCCCAGGCCAGAGAGGACAGCAGCCCAGTTTGAGAGTCAGAAGGAGCTGAGCCAACTTGACTGTAGGAGAAATGACTGCTGGAATGGGGAGAAGTGGCTGCCTTAGACTGACAGGTAGAGATAGAGGAAGCCCCAGGCAAGAGTGAAATCTGGGCATCAAGAGTTGCATAGTAGTGATGGGGGCCTCTTTGGATGCTTGCGGCAGTATAAACTAACCCCTGATACCCTGGCCTGGCCAGCATGCTGAGAGCACAGCTTGGCATGATCACCATTGTCCTTATGGTAGCCGGTATGTCTGACACTACCCAAGCCTAGAGAAGCAGATTAAGTAAGGTACAGAGTGGGGTCAAACCAAAGTTGTCATCTGACTGTCTACGGCTTATCAGGAAGGCTAGAGCCTTAGAGCACTTCCTAGGCTGGGACAAAAGCCCAAAGCACTCTGCATTTCGAATGATGAAAAGGAAGAACACCATGAACTACATGGACTGGGTATTATTTTTTATTATTATTATTAATTTTATCTTTTTTGGTGTGTGTATGTGTGATGTGGGTATATACACGGGTGCTTAAGGGCATGCACATGTTTGCAGTGATGTGTGCAGATCAGATGCTGATGTTGGATGTTGTCAGGAAGCCTTGCTGCTGAAGTCGAAGTCTGACATCACCAGATAGCTCTGAGCTTGGAGCAAAATGGTGGACTCCATTTGTCAGTGGGGCTTCCTCTTTTCTGCAGGATCTCAGATCTCAACGCTGACCACCCAAGGAATGTCATGTAGTCTTACATCTGAGATGCCTGGCATGCCTTTCTAGGCTAAAGAGGCATCTCAGTAGTCTTAGCCTTCAGTCAATGACCTGTGCCCATCCTGCATATTTTCATCCCTCTTCTCCAAAACTATACAACCCTTGCTTCACCCTGAATAAAGAATATGCATATAAGTTCACCCTGAATAAAGGTATATGCACAAGCTAAGATCATCTCAGAGTGCTATATCATTGAAGATCACTGAAGCAGGCACCCTACCCCACCCCACCCCACCCCTGCACTGGATTCCAGGTGGACTGGGACTCTTCTCATTCTGGGACGCTGCTTCATTCTTCCAGCCCAATGTGCAATGGCGCCTAGACACCTTGAGAGGGAGAAAGCAGAGGACATGGAACCACAGGGTGTCTTTCATAACAACTCTCCATCTTTATTTACATTTATTGTTTTGGGGTTTTGCTTGTGTATTTGCTTGTTTGAAACAGGGTCTCACTATGTAGCCTTGGCTGTCCTAGAACTTGCTATGAAGACCAAGATTGACTTGGCCTTATAGAGATCCACCTGCCTGACTCCTGAGTACAGGACACCATCATTCGCCCCCCCCCCCTTTTTTTCTTTAGACAGGACTGCTCACTGAACCTGGGGTTCATGGACTTGTCTAGGCTGGGTCTGGCCTCCTGCTCAGGGATCTTCGGTCTCCACCTCCCTAGCATCAGGATCATGTATGTATACTGCAGATTACAGATGGCTGGCACATTACGGATGGGTGCTATAGTGCCTGGCTTTTAGGGTGGTGCTGGGAATATAGCCTCAGGTCCTTGTGCTTTCAGGGCCAACATTTCATCAATGTCAGAGCCATCTCCTAGCCCATGCCAATTGTCATTAGAAAGGCATTAGAGTTACTCGCATTGTGTGTGTGTGTGTGTGTGTGTGTGTGTGTGTGCGCGCGCAGGCCTAGGATCAAATTCAATGCCTTAAGCACACTTTGTTAGTCTACCACAAAGCATCCCCACCCTCCTACTGCCCTTTCAATGTCTAAAATAGTGGGTTTCAGTGTGTAGACCCCAAATAACCACATCAGCCTCCTACTCTTTAGAAATACCCTGGTAGCCCAACCAAACCACAGTGACCTGGCTCTAAAGTCTGAGAAAAGCCCACCTACAACAGGACACCCAAGTAACCTGTTATGAACACCCAAGGTTTTAAGACTTTGGGAAACACATTCCTAGGCCGGGGTCATACCTTTCTGCTGACTCTCTTCTGGCTGGACTAAACCGTGGCTTTCACAGGAGAAGAACACATAGCTCTACTATAATATTAACAATGTACATTGGCCAGAAACTGCCACATTGCACGAGATAGCCTGCATTGTATCTTATCATAGCCACAGAGTCTGAGACAGCAGCAAAGAAAAGGCAGCACATAATCCTATGTCTTCTACTCAGGTGCTGGTCCAACGGCCATCTTTTTCTTTTTCTTTTTTTCTTTTCTATAGTTTTTGTTTACATTCCAAATGATTTTCCCTTTCCCAGTTCCCCCCCCCATCCCCATAAGTCCCATAAGTCATCTTCCCTCTGCCCTTTCCCCAAGCAACCCCCTCCCACTTCTCTGTCCTGGTAATCCATTACAATGCTACATCAAGCCTTTTCAGGACCAGGGCCCTCTCCTTCCTTCTTCTTGAGAATGATTTGATATGTGAGTTGTGTCTTGGATATTCAGAGGTTCTGGGCTAATATCTACTTATCAGTGACTGCATTCCATGTGTGTTCGTTTATGAATGAATTACCTCACGTAGGATGATATTTTCCAGTTCCAACCATTTGCCTAAGAATTTCATGAATTCATTGTTTTTAATTGCTAAGTAGTATTCCATTGTGTAAATATACCACATTTTCTGTATCCATTCCTCCATTGAGAGACATCTGGGTTCTTTCCAGCTTCTGGCTATTATAAATAAGTCTGCTATGAACATAGTGGAACATGTGTTCTTATTGAATGCCAGGGAATCCTCTGGGTATATGCCCAGGAATGGTATAGCAGGGTCCTCCAGAAGTGTCATGCCCAGTTTTCTGAGGAACCACCAGACTGATTTCCCAAGTGGTTGTACCAGCTTGCAGTCCCACCAACAGTGGAGGAGTGTTCCTCTTTCTCCACACCTCACCAACACCTGCTGTCTCCTGAGTTTTTAATCTTAGCCATTCTGACTGGTGTGCGGTGAAATCTCAGGGTTGTTTTGATTTGCATTTCCCTAATGACTAATGATATTAAACATTTCTTAAGGTGCTTCTCAGACAGTTCTTCAGGTGAAAAATCTTTGTTTAGCTCTGTATCCCATTTTTAATAGGGTTAAATGGAATAGGATTGAAGTCCCAGAAATGAACCCATACACCTATGGTCACTTGATCTTCGACAAAGGAGCTGAAAACGTCCAGTGGAAAGAGAGCCTTTTCAACAAATGGTGCTGGTTCAATTGGAGGTCAGCATGCAGAAGAATTCGAATTGATCCATTCTTATCTCCTTATACTAAGCTCAACTCCAAGTGGATCAAGGACCTCCGCATAAAACTAGACACACTGAAACTAATAGAAAAGAAACTAGAGAAGACCCTTGAGGACATGGGCACAGGGGAAAAGTTCCTGAACAGAACACCAATAGCTTATGCTCTAAGATCAAGAATTGACAAATGGGACCTCATAAAATTACAAAGTTTCTATAAGGCAAAGGACACTGTCAAAAGGACAAAACAGCAACCAACAAATTGAGAAAAGATCTTCACCAACCCTACATCTGTCAGAGGGCTAATATCCAATATATACAAAGAACCCAATGGCCATCTTTTAAAAACCACTGACCACAGGCCATTCAAGTGAAGAGTGGAAATGTCCTTTAAACCTCATGAGTCCTTTTATAAGATGGGGAAGCACCACCTTCCAGCTCTGATGCGGTATGAAGGTAGCCTTAGAAGCATCCATAAGACACCCAAGGGGAATCCCGTCATCCAGCTTGACAGAAATAATAGCAGAACAAATGAACACCGGGCACTGTCCACTCCTTTCATTAACTCTCAGCACATGCCTCTGAGGACCAGGGCTGCTCACTGCTACCTCCACTGCAGAGAGCTCGAGCCCACTTCAACCTACCAAGTGGGTGAAAGAAGTCAAGTGACTTGAGGTGCTTTTTGCTTTTTTGTTTGTTTGTTAATGAATTAATTTTGTTGTTGCTCTGAAGCTTATGTAAGGAAGGGAAGCCTGTGGAATAGAGCCGGCACTCAGCGTACTGAGACGTGGCTCAGTGACTGTGCCTTGCCTCTGCAGTATAATGAGTGTGGCCTCACATGCCACAGGAGACGAATGGGCAGTTAGGGAACACTGGCCAGTGTGATTTATAAGGCCGCAAGGCTAGAAACCACAAAATCACCTCCAGTAGAAGACGGATGAAATCAATCAGTCGTACTTCCCTGGGCTAGGGAGTTCTTACTCTGATGTTAAAAAAAATGCTGCTTAAGGACAAATTAGTGGGAAAGGAATTTCTCATAATGTAGTAGTTAAAGAACGAAGCTATAAATGGCATACCGGTTATGTAAAATAACATGGGCCTTACATATGCAAGCATATTTAATCTCCAGAAGATAAATCTACCTTGCAATATTCGTTTATGGATGGGAGAGTAAAAAGTTGTCTTTAACCTCCATATCCTTCCCTGTTATTGCAAACGTATTTTATAGGGCTTGGGGAACAGCTCACTCGAAGAGCATTTGCCTAGCGTGTGCATGGGGCCCTGGGTTCAATCCCCAGTACAGCAGAAAGTCAGTCAGTCAATCAATTTACTATCCAATCCATATGCATTTTACAGGGACTCTGTTACTCTGAGAGACAACATTATTCGTTTTAGGCGTATGGAGAAGTAGGGCTTGAGTCTGGGCTGGATGATGGTTGGAGAAGGGAGGTGGGAAGAAAACAGAGGTGGTGCCCAGGGCAGCAACAAGCTGATAGAACTACAGGGCAGGCATGGGGGAGGGGAGGGGGAACCACGGGAGTAGGCTCTGCCGGGAGGCAAGGGGAGAATCAGTCAAGGGCCAGGTGAGGACAGTGCAGGCACGTGCTGGAATACTTAGGCAGACTATCAGTGCCTAAGTGCAGGATGGACAGGAGCTTAGCGACTTCAGAGGAGGAGGAAGACAAGGCCCTGACGGTGGTAGACCAAAAGAAGAAAGCTGGTGGGGATACTATGGGGATGAAAAACTTAAACAGGCTACTAAGGGAAAATCCAAGAGCCAGAGCCAAAGGCACCTTCTGTTTGCTGGATTGTGAGCCTGAGTGTGTGACAGGGCTGTCACTGAAACCTCCCAAGGATTGGAGTGGTCTAGCAGATAGGACAAGTCCAGACAAGGTAAAAGGCGAGAAGGCGGGACTTGGGTAGTATTGCATGCACAAAGGCCTGGGCCTAGTCTTCGGCATTGCATAAAACAGAGGTGGCGTCGGGATATAAACCCAGCAGCTACAGCTCTCAAGAGACGAGGCAGGAGGTTTGGAAGTTCAAACCCATCCTTTGCCACAAAGCTAGTAAGTTCTAGGCCAGCCTGAGATACATGAGACACTGGAGAAAGAGACAGGAGATGGAGAGATAGAGCCAGGGTGCGCAGGCAGAGAAAGGAAAAGAACAGAGGCCTATGAAACTGCTTAGGTAGGTAACTATAAAATTCTGTAGATAACTAGAGGAGACAGAACTGCCCCAGAAAGAAAGGAGAGGAGAGAATCACCCTTGCTCCCACTTTCAGGAAGTCAGAGAGAGTATCTTATGGAGGGTAATAGTACGGACAAGATGGGGGTCTCTGAAGGGATAAATCTTCAAGCTAAGTATTAAGTCTCCTTGGCCATGAAGCCAGTAGACACAGGTAGGAGAAGAGCCGGAAAGGACCTCCCTAAGTCTGGAGGGATTGACTGGGTCAAAAGAAGTTTTCTCTGTGCAGAAGACACAAGGTGGCCAGCCAAGAGGATAGTGAAGCTACTGGGGAGAAGGGGGAGGTAGAGGGAAAGAGATGCATAGGCGTCCCTGAGCGCTCCCTGGGCTGGTCTCAAAGACTGGGGTTGTCATTTCACCCTCTTGGTATTCCAAGTAATGAGAACCTGTGGTTATCATGAGGTGGGACAAAGAAAATAGCTTAGCAGGGTGGTGGTGGCGCACGCCTGTAATCCCAGCACTTTGGGAGGCAGAGGCAGGCGGATTTCTGAGTTCGAGGCCAGCCTGGTCTACAGAGTGAGTTCCAGGACAGCCAGGGCTATACACAGAAACCCTGTCTCGAAAAAAACCAAAAAGAAAAAAAAAAAAAAAAAGAAAAGAAAAGAAAAGAAAATAGCTTAGACGCAATGAACGGAAAACTGAGCCAGGAACTACCCTGACACTTTACCTAAGGGGAAGTGCAAATGAAACCAAATTCCTCAACAGGCGGGGCATATTTGCCAGCTGCCATGCAAATGTAGGCAATGTAGAATACCAGGTACAGAGGGCATAGTCCTCCAACACCCAGCTCTCTGGGCTTACACGGGATGGTCTCATACACGGAACAGACCGTCACAGCCTATCTTGGTCAAAGAGGCTGTGATCCTTACTTCAGGCACCTGGTATTTCTCATTATGGAGGCAGAATAGGGCCTCCGCAGCGGTTTCCTGTCTAATCTGTAGTGGGCCCTAATGAGGCGGACGGGTAAGGGTCCTTTCTCAGTTTCCCAATTGCTTTCAGGAAGAATTCTGTTACCAAGTGACTCTTCCTGAGTTCAGATTGGAAACGGAGCTGTGCCGAGGCCTCAGGAATGCAGGAAGGACAGGGTACGAGCCGATGGTCAGCTATCTGTTTCTTCGCATAGCCTTTGATGGGCAGGTGGAGTGTCTATAATCCCATGGAGGCTCTGTCCCTGTGCCTGCCGTCTGTTGGTCACGGTTTTGCGACTGAAACAGGTGCAAGTACTTCCTCCCACGCGCCTGCCCCTGGGAGCAAGGCCAGAGCTGAGAGGCCGGCTTTAGCCAAGCAGCAAGGTCAGTGCATGCCCTTGGCCACTCACTAAAATTATAGTGCCAACGACGGAGACAAAAGACTCTCACGGATGAAGCAGCCGTAGCTGTGACAATGGCATCGGGGTGGGTCACAAGAGATCACACCAATAACTGGGACAGGACAGCTCATCCTACCCGTCTTTCTTCTAGAATATTCCCCTTATCTGGCCACCGTTCTCTGGCCACCAAAGTCTTGTTCATAAAAAACACAGCTTAAAACCCTCTGATGATGCCTTCTTCTACCCTGACAGCAGCCCTGGCACCCTGAGCCTGGGTATGGCTATCTGAAACCTGATATCACCTTTTCCATCTCCTTAGTCTGTCTGAAGGGTGCGCATTATGAAACCTGCCTTGACCTTCCATGCTTCTGTTCGTTATTTCTCCACGCACCATCTCCTCTCCATCAGTCACATTCTTGGCTTGCTAGTGAACTCCTACTCCCCTGGCTCTGCTGAAGTTCCACCGCCCCTGCCTGCTGCACCCCTGTGGTAGTCAATGGCTTACTCATTAAGTCCCTCGATGACTTTGGTGTACCAGATTCCTCTATCAGTTTCTCCCAGGAATGGCGTCATTCTGACATTTCCCAGTGCTCAGTGTAGAGCCTGTCACACACTTGTGTGTTCAGTGGATGGATCACAAAGCTAAGCAGCCTTACAGCCTCTGGTTACCCAACTACATGAGTGCTCCCCAAATCAGCCATCTTTTAGAAGCCATAAGTAACCAGTGCCAGGTTCTAGTGAATCCCTGAGGTCAACGTCCATCTTTGTTGGCAACAAGTCAACACTACCATTTAAAAACCCATTTCTGGTTCACCCAACAAGATGCTCTACAGAGGTTCGGCACAGCCTCTGCCCAGATGTTTTTGATGACCGATATATGCTAACTGCACGCAGTCAAAAGAAGAGTTGAAGTGTTGGCCAATGGCTGGGCTAAGATGGGGGTTGGGGTAGGAAGCGGGACAGAGCATCTTCTATTGACGGTTGTGGCAGAGAGAAGAAAACGATGGATTTCAGAACTGCATGGGGTTCCTCTGGGAACCAGACCTCTTACCTGCTCCCATCCACTCTCTCTGGAAGGTGCATTCAGGCACTCATTTAATTTGAAGCTAAACCTCACGGTTAGTGAATCCAATAAATGTCCCTATTCCTTTCTGCCAACCCCCCAATTAAATGATTAGGCGGTGCTCAGCATCACTTAGCTGGGCATCTACAGCACATTGATTGGAGGAACAAAGCTAAGCATTTCGATGCCCTTTCACTTACCCTCCGTCCTTCAATACCTCACAGTCTGAATTCCTTTCTGTACTGATGGCACTGAAGCTCCTTGGTTCTCTATGGCTTCTTTCAGGTATTTTCAACAGAGGTGGGCAGGGATGGTAGAGTTCTAGGCGGATGTATGATCTTCCATATTCTGCCACAATGATCATTATAATCATACATACATGGCACTGATGGATGAGGCATGACACCTGACTCCTCTTTCATTTAAAACACACACACATCAACTGTTGATTCTGGAAGCCATAAGTGTTCCTCCCATGTCTCTAAACTCTTAGGACACCAAAAAGACTGTGAAGTTTAGTCTTCTGCACATTAGCTGATTTCATGGCCGTTCTATTCGTTTGGCAAATATCATTTGATTCCATAGGGTTTGTAACTGCTTCTCACACATCATTCGTGTCTCCATCCCCCAGTGCAATAGTGGTGGTAACTGTTTCTCAAATACATGCAAGGAGTCCTGAGGGGGAAACCTCTGATTACTGGGCTAGTCAGTCCTGCCTAAGTGGGGGGTAATAGAAACTGATTGTTTACTTATATTAAAATCCATATGAAATGAGCTCAGTTCCACTTCCTATTTGTTCAACTGAATCTCAGGATAGCCTCATGTAATCCTTGACCTTCTGAGTCTTATGCCCCATCTCTAGAGTAGTGGGATTATGGGAATATGGTGCCACGTGGGGGCTCAGGTCTATTTCAAGGCCAAGGTCCCTCAAAGACTAGGGCTAGGCACTGAGATCTTTGGTGACTTTTCTGAAGTCTAGACCCTTTCTATGAAAAGCATCGAGTTCAAACTCACGTTCAAAGCCACTCTGGATGAACATCACCAAGAACGAGGCTGAAGGTCTAAGGCAATGTGACAAGCGGGGAAGGAAGAGGGCAGGGCGGCTCTGGTGAGGAGCTGAGTGACCTAAGCCTTTTCCTTCTCTGTTGCCTGCCCGCAGCCATTTCCCCTTCCTGGTTCTTGGGACTTGAAGAAGGAAGGTACATGAGGCATCACATCTCCTCTGGAGAAATCTCTACATACTACAGATTCATAAGTTGGCCAGAAACCTGGAAGTTTCAAATTCAACAGCCAGACAAGACAAGCAACATTGGAGGGAGCATGGAATAGTCAAACCACTGTCTGTTGGTCGCCAGGGGAAAATATCAGCTTTTGAGACCATAACATGTGGCTTTTCTGAAAAGACTAGGGTTCATGGAAATGGGGTGCCTGCATTAGAGTCTGTGAAGTCCTGTAACAAGCTTACACAGCACTCTAAGTGACTATCTCTGTACTCCCTACAGACTCTATACCATGAATCATTTTCTCTGTTTATACAGATAAACTAATAATGATCTCTCACACTGGCCATTAGCATCACATGGTCATTTACCAAGTCCTCTTTTTTGTTTGTTTGGATTTTTTTTGGTTTGTTTTTTGAGATTGTAGCCCAGGCTGGCCTCAACAGTGCCAGTCTCTTTCTTCTACCTCCTAAATGATGGAATTACAGGTGTGTGCCACCAAACCCCATTTGCCTAGTATTTTATACATGGGAGCTCATGGAAAGTACAGCAAGGCTTTTCCTTAAGGAAACACAGGTGAACACAGCTCTCCCCCCTCTCTCCTGTCTGTCTGTCTGTCTGTCTGTCTGTCTGTCTCTCTCTCTCTCTCTCTCTCTCTCTTTCTCTCTCTCTCTCTCTCTCTCTCTCTCTCTCTCACACACACACACACACACACACACACGCAAACACACACACACACACATATCAGCAAGAACATTACCATACTGTGTGGGTAAATATGACAGTGGATCTTCAAGGTGGTTATATGCAATAAAGATAGATCATAAAGGACCAAGGCTCTAGGTGTTACAGAACACACCTGAGTATCCCAGGACTGCATGCCTCAATATAAGCTTTGATAGATTTCTGTTGTGGTTGTTGCTGTGTCCTTTAGCACTCAGGACAGGGAAATGCATTCAGATGCTGTTTGTTGAAGTCATATGACCGCAGAGCTGATTTTACACAACAGAAGACACAGAGCTCAACTCTCGAGTGAACGTGAATCAACGTAATCTCCTATGGCCTTTCTCCCCATCCCTACTGCCACCTTCTCTTCTTCCCCACTGCTTTCCGAAAAGGCTCATATATTCCAGACGAAGCTAGAACTCACTCCTATGTAGCTGAGAATGCCTTTGAATAGCTGAATCTCCTACCTTCGCCTGCTGACTGCCAGGGTTAGAGGCATGTACCAGCACGGCCGGTTTATACAATACTGAGGATGCAATCTAGGGCCTTATGCATGCCAGGCAAGTGCTCTACTACCTGAGCCACAGCCTAGCCCTTCACATCCACCTATGGCTTTCTTTGATTGTATCCTCATCAATTCTTGAAAGAAAATTGCATTTACCGGGAGCTCTGTCTGAGTTCTTCCTAGCACAGTAGAAGGCAAGACCCATTGGGTCTTGGAGGTTCACCTCTGTCAAAGAGGGTGCAGAAGGGCACGGGGACATGAGGTTCTGCTGTATAATTGGTTTGCAGCAAACTTTCCACATAGGGCCAGGCAGAGGTAACCACAGAAGTATTAATTTTAAATTAAAATAGACTTCAGCATTGAAGGAGGCAAATAGCTTCCCATGAAAGTGGATATAAGGTTGAATTAATTAAGGTCTCTGCCCAGGTGTGGGAGATGCCAGGCTGTGAGTTGCTTAGATCAGCTTTTAGGAGCTGAACCCCACTCCCATTTTGGCAAAAGTATAATTTTCTGTGAGAGAATAACACACACACATACACACACACACACACACACACACACACACACACAGAGGAAGGACCCAGAAAACTGGGGAGATGTCACTTCTGTTGGAACATGGCCCATAGGAATTCTGTGGCTGTAATGAAGCTTAGCACTGATCGTGCAGATCTGGGGTACTGGGGGTACAGTTACACTGTGGGAAATGTCATGTCACACACAGACATCTGGTCTATGCTAAGTAGTGAGAGTGGAGACTCCATTGTCGAGAGCACCACATGCAGCCCAGTGGTGGCCAGTCTAGGTTGGCCGGTGGGCAAGCCTATGGGATTATCTTGATTACTTAAATGTAAAGGAGAAGACCTGGCCACGGTGGGCGCCACCATTCCCTGGGCTTGGGATTCTGGATTACATGAGAGTGTGAGCTGAGCCCTGGCTTGCTTGCTTTCATCCATTGTTCTTTCATTGTTCCATTGTGACTTCCCTGCCAGGTCAGTTTGTGACCTGGAATTATGAACTGAAATAAAACTCCTTCTCCCCTGGGTTGCTTTTGTTAAGATATTTTATCACAGCAACAGGAAACAAGGCAAAGACAACTGGGTTTCTAATGCCCCCTTAGGAGGATTTCTGCACGCCCTTAGGCCATACAACAAGGATTTTTTTTTTAAAGCAAACATAGTTTGGACAAAGGAAATAGCAAAGGCAAGGGATGGCATTTCTCACTTGAGAAGTTCACGTGTGCATCACTACACACTTGACATACTGAGCCCCGGTCATTTTTAGTACAGCCACTGCCATCCTGATTGCATGCTTCAGATGAATTCATAAGGGTCTGCAGAAAGTTTGTGATGCTTCCAGGACAAGTGGAAGGTATCCCGCTCAGGATGGGGAGCCCTGAAACCACCTCCTTGAAGCTGTCCCTAGTCTACAGGGGAACTCCACCAATGGAAAGATCGCATCACTGCAAACCTGGGGGTCACAGATTTCCACTTCTCTGACCTCAGGCAATCCCCTGCATTTCTCCAAACTTTAACTCCCTCAGTCTCAAGATGTGCCAAATTTACAACAATGGGTTCAGGGTCAGAAGAAGGAGAGAATGTAGCACCTAGCATGTCTTCAACAGGAAGTCAATACATGACCATTAGGACTAACAGTATTAAAGCAGGAACCCAGCTAACATCTGAGGTTATTTTTAATTTTTTTGGATTTGTTTTTTTTGAGACAGGGTTTCTCTGTATAGCCCTGGCTGTCCTGGAACTCACTGTGTAGACCAGGCTGGCCTCTAACTCAGAAATCCGCCTGCCTCTGCCTCCCAGAGTGCTGGGATTACAGGCGTGTGCCACCACCGCCCGGCTAACATCTGAGGTTATTAATTCTGGCTCCTGTTTTCATGTGATATCTCTGGTGGATTCAGGTTATCACTGGAGGGGCTTGGGGAATGAACCCTCCTTAAGAAGGTGTAGACAGGTTCAGTGACCACTGCTGGTCACATGAACCATGGTGTATTTTTGGCCAGCCAGCTTCTCCAAGAGGTATTTTCTTTTCTATATAGCAGGGTTTCAATGTGCTTCCTGGCTGGTCTCTGGGATGGTTCCTCCTCTTTAGATGCCTTGGAGTGGAGCACAAAGGTTCCTGATGTTTTATTGATTCCCACTTCCTGAACAGTGGATCTAATCGGGGTTCCAAGTACTAGTTCTACACTGACAAAGTCCATGCTCACACTTTCTCTGAAGGCTGTCCTATTCAGTATTTCTACTTGGCTCTCCTGTACGAATCTTAACATAACAGGGAGTCTTGGCTTGTGCTTATAATTCTAGTATTCAGGAGGCACAGGCATGAAGACAGAGAGATGAGGCCAGCCTGGGCTACATCACAAGGTCCAGGTCAGCCTGACCAATAAAGAAAAATCCTGTGTCCACAAAAATCAATCATTCAGTCAATCAGGGGTGGGGAGAAACTCAGAGGGAAGAAAAGTCCTTGCCGTATAAGCAGACGGTCTGAGTTTGGTTGGCAGTGCCAATCAAAACAGGAGTCTTGATGGCCCATTCTTGTAATCCCAGCACTGAGGAGGTAGAAACACAGCATCCCTGAGACTTACTGCTCACATAATGTAGATAATCATGAGCTCCATGCCAGTAGGATAGCCTGTCTCCTCTGATCAATGGTTCATGAGGAACAACTCCTAAGATGGACCTCTGGCACATGAGCACACAGAAACAGACACACATGCAGACACACACACATACACACACACACACACACACACACACACACACACACAGAGAGAGAGAGAGAGAGAGAGAGAGAGAGAGAGAGAGAGAGAGAGAGAGATGGACACATGAACAGTGTGGGTGGAAAACAGAGAAGAAAATGGAGGGAGAAAGAAGAGGGAAGAAGAAAGAGAAGGGAGAGAGGGAGGAAGGGACAGAGAGAAGTTTGACCCGACAGGCTTGTGTTACCTGCCCAGTCACTGCCAGCCCTACCTAGTCAATGCTTTAGGCAGAGCTGGATGCTTGGTCTCTCCCCGTGTACCACACAGACTATGCCAGCATACCCCTGAGTGGGTGACTGTGTGCGGATGGAGAATGGGCTGGAGTCCAAGCACAGAGGATGGAATCCAGGAGGGATGGAGAAGGTCTTCTGAATTCTAAAGTCAGTCAGTTGGGTCCTCTACGATGGCAACGGGGGCGGGGGGCAGCCTGAAGGGGAACACGAACAAATCTACACATTTCTGACATTTGTCCAATGGTCTGCACTAAATTTTAAGGCTGTTATGGGCACAGTGGGGAACCAGTTTGGCCAAACGACAAATACATCCATTTTCCTTGACCAGTTTCTGCTTCCTGATCTCTTTTAGAATATAGGAGAACTAAAAAGGCTCTTCCCTCTGGGATACATCCATATATCCTCTGCTCCATACACACAGAAGATATCCTCATGCACGGAACCCGCCCCCTACATCTCCCTCTCCTCATGGCCGGGGCAGTCTCAGATCAGAGTCACTCCACTTACCTCCTGGCACGGCCCCCAGCTGCTTCTGTATGAAGCCCACAGTCTATAAGGCTCCGTGTGACTTGCTCTCCCTCCCTCTCCTCCCCTGTTTCTCACTGTGGGTCTCTTCCTGCTCTCCAGCAAAGCAGGCTGCCATTCCTGTCAGCTCTGGGCCATGCTGACCTGGCAGGAATACTCTCCGCCAAGGAACGTCATGACTAATCACCCACTCCCTGGAAGTCTGTGTAGGTATAGACAGCAGGTGGCATCGGATCAGAACACAGCCGGTGCAACTCTGTCGACTGAGACCCACCCTTACGTAGGAAGTCAGTAGCTCTGCCCAGCCCTGCCCTTTCCTCCTTTGATTCCATTCAGCTATCAGCCATTATGTATAGAATTATTCTTTACTGCTTGCCTTCCCCAACATTTTGAGATCTGAGAGGGGAGGGAGAATTGTCTGTTTTGTTCACAGCCGCCGTCTTTCCCTCTTAGAACAGTGTGCGGCACTGGGTGAAGGTTCTGGCTAAGCCGGAGTACTCCACGCTCAGCAGGCGCAGCTCCGTTCTGCTTCATCCTTTGATCGGGCGCGCGCGGTGTCCAATCTCCCTGCAGGGTTTCATTCTGCGTGCCCACCTAGCTTCACGGGCTGGAGTGGCCTGCTGCTTCCCCACTCACAGCGCAGGAAGCAAAGGGAGCATTAAGAGGGGCTGTGGATGCGAAACAGTCTTCCCCTCCCGCCCCCAAGGGGAAGAAGAGAATTTATTCCAAGCCAAAAATATGAGTGGCCCGTGTCTGAGGGACACAAATTCAGGTTGCCTGGTGTGGTATGATCCACTAGGAAATGGCTATGTGCACATTTTATAGCCCTAGAACACAGTGGAATTTGTGAAGGAGTCAATGTAGCAGACAAACACATCAGCGGGCACTCTGGGGAGTGGGTTACAGTGACAAGGCGGATCTGCTGCAGGTGGTTGATGTTACCTGATGATATTCTTAGCCTTAAGGCTGGTCAAAGGATGCTACGATGATTTTCCCGGATAGAAGAATGTTTGGTTGGATCAGTGGCTATTGAGGAGACTAAAAACAGCACAAGATGATCTTAGCTCTGGCTCTGCAATGTTTTCAGTCTCCAGAATCACCAAGTCTAATCACTCAGCTACCTACTTGAGTCCTTCTCTTAGTCTGGGGCTTCTTAGGAAACTTCAGTTCATAGGTGTTGCCAGGGATGTGGAATTGGGTGAAATGAAGTAGGACCAGGAGACTTCAGAGAGAAGAAAAGCAGGAGGAAATAAATGTGGATTTTAACACTTCCGAGGTCTTTATGTTCAAATATCCTTCAACCAATTGACTCCTTGTAATTATCATCACTGGCTGATCTGGGTCCAGTGTCCTGATTCACAAAACAGAACAGTTAGAATGCGTGGTGCCCTGCCTATACAGGGGTTTTGGATTTGTTTGCTTCTTATCTATGAGAGTCTTTGACAAACCCTGAAAGTCTAGGGCAAAAATAAGACTGTGAGAGTTAATATACACTTTGATGTATCTGCTACGTTCTGCCCTGACCCTGACACCACCTGCTGAGTATACTAATAGAGTCTCCTTCCTCCAACACCTGAAAACTTGGCTTTCAAACACAGCTGTCTCTTTTTCCTCATTTCCCTTCCCCCCCCCCATCCTGATTTCCTATCACTGGACACCAGCTGCACAGACTGAAGTGTAAGAGCAAGTGGCATCTTTCTTTGGGCTCTTATTAACTTCACCCAATCAGACGTTCTGTCTTTTCAGCATTGTTTCTGTGATCCCTCTAAGCACCATCTCCCATCACATCTCCTGTGGACTTGCCGGGAGGACCCTGTCAGCTTACAGCTCTTCCCCACTCCAAGCCCCCATGCCTTTGCCAGAGCCCTTTGCCCGAACCCAGTGCATCTCGATGATCCCAGACTCCCAGTACTTCATCTATTACAGTCATAGTAAAACCTGAAATCCCAGGACCTTATCCAAAATTCTTCCCTTCCCACTTCATTTCTAAGTGTCAGCCTGTATTAACTACTCTGCTACTTACTGCAGACCAGCAGGAGCCAGCACCTAGAGCTCAGGTGATGGGCCCCCCTTCCCTTGGACACTGTGACGGAGTCCCACTGCAGGAGACCTAACAGGCATTATAAAGAAAGGCATTTGTGTCCTTCCCTTTGGCCATCAGACTACTGATTCCTTACTCTGCAAGAAATAGGAGTTTCCCTACAAGTCTCATGGTGGGGATGGAAGAGGCTGAAGCCAGGCAGGAAGAACTGTCACATATCTCTGATGACCACCTCACAGCAGAGTCATGAAGTATCAGTGATTGGTGAAGCCACGCCTTGACCAGCACTGGGTAGTTACACAAATCTCTTGCTGGCCATGCCAGTATCCCAAGGATAGCCTTAGGGGCAAGGCTCATTGGAACGTTTTCTTCCTTTCTGCCACATGACCACATTGAGTTAATGTTGATTCTTTGTTTTTGATTATTACTTGTCTCTTTAGTTGGCCTGCTGAGGATGGGCGGCTGAGCCTGGTTCTTATGGGGCTGCCAGGCTCAGGTCTGATACTAACACACTCTGATAACACTGGGGCTCTGCACAGAAGAGGGCACGGTGCTCCTGGAAGAACATCTCTTCCTCATGTCTGCCTCTCCCCATTTCTTCATGCCTTCTCCCACATACACCTGACCATAGCATGCTCCCCACCCCCAGCTTAAGACATGGGACACCACTTAACACCAGCCTACCTCTTAGGGACCTTTTCATCCTGGTGTCCAAAGTAGGCCAAAGATCACTCCTGTGGGGACCTTGTGACACAAAATGCAAACCTCGTGGACAGTGGCTCAGGACTGAGTAGTGTCAGGACTACAAACTACGATGGCCATTGCTGTTACTGAGTTCTCACTCCAGTCCTCGGAGTGGTCACAGCAGACATCTGCTCTCAGAGATCAACGGGGGCTCCATTACTCCCCTGGCAAGCACAACAGTACTGGTTAGAGCTGGGACTTGCTTACTGCAAAGACTCAGCTCCTGCCACAGGCCCAGAAGTGATGCATCCAGGGGAGACACAGATCCTGAACACAGACATACCACACCTCCATGTGGGGAGACCCAAGAATCAACCACCAGGGACTCCTTCAGGAGCTGTAGGGCTCATTAATGGAGAAATCCATCAGCCAATCACCCTTTTAGTTGGACTTGCAAGAAGTGTTACTGTCAGATGGATGGCCTCAAGCAAAGAAAACAGGCCCCTGCCCTGCTGTGCGCTGAACAACTTCTAAAAGGTTAGCATAATTAACACTTTTCTTTCCCTGCATGCTTTCAGATTCCCTTTATGCTGCTATTATTTCTCCACTGAGTCATCTCTGGAAAAAGAAAACCCTCCTGGTGTTTAGCTTCTCCAATTTTTTTCCTTATTCAAGGCTCTATCCTTTGTCTTTTCCTTTCCTGTGTCTTTCCTCTGGCATCCTGGCACCTCTAAATAAATCACTGGGGGAGGGGGGCACTCAGAATACAGGCATAACCTGTCTTTCAAAGCTAGGACATTCCTGATAAATGACCTCTTCCCCTCCCTTCCTCTGGTGGTGTGACTCTATTCAGACTCCTTGCTGCATAGGGACACTGTCAGCCTCTGAGTTTCCAAGGGGGGCTGTGTGCTGGCTCCTTCTGTGCCAACTTTACACAAGCTAGAGTTATCTGAGAGGAGGGAACCTCAGTAGAGTAAGTGCCTTCTTAAGATGGGGCTGTAGGGCACGTTCTTAAATAGTTACTGAAGTGCAGAAGGCCCAGATCACTGTGGGTGATGCCACCCTTAAGCTGGTATCCCTGGGTATGAAAAGAAAGCAGGCTGAGGAAGCCGTGAGGAGCCAGCCAGTAAGCGGCACCGCTCCACCGCCCCTGCGTCAGCTCCAGCCTCCAGGTTCCTGCCCTGCTTGAGTTCCTGCTCTGACTTCCTTCGATGGTAAACTGTGATACGGATGTGTAAGCCAAATAAAGCCTTTCCTCCCCAAGTTGTTTTGGTTATGGTGTTCACAGCAGCAAGAGATGTAGGGCAGCATGGCAGGTTTATATCTTCCCACAGCGGGATACTAGAAACTGTCTCAGCCTGGGATGCTGGCCTGCGGCCCCAGTGGACAGCTCTCTGGCAGCCCGAGAGCCATTCCTCTCACCTCAAAGCCTCTGTCACAAGGTCCTTTGAAATGAAGAAAACTGTCCACTCTTGCAGGATGAGAAATCCACAGAAAAGAGAAGAAATGAGAGAGAGGGAGAGAGAGGGAGAGAGAGAGAGAGAGAGAGAGAGAGAGAGAGAGAGAGGAGAGATTGATTCAGCTCTTTGTAATGTATAGCTTTTTGAAAACCAACTAACCCTTTGGGGCATTTTGTGAAATAAAATACACACAGAAAGAATCAACAGGCAGAAGGCATTCAATTATTCAAAGGAACATCATTAAAGCAAACGGCACTGCAGTGGTTGGGGCCTGAGCAGGGAACTGTATTCAAGACAAATACCCAACTCCTCTGGGACTCTTGTTACTGATGGTTAAAAAAAATCATAGCCTGGAATATTTTATTAGCACCGTAATGGTAGAACGGCTGGACAGGCCGGCTGCGGCTCACGGCCGCTCTGAGGCAAGGGACCTCTCTGGTCTTCTGAGGTCCACAGATTCCTCACCTGAGCTAGGAAGGTGGCTGATTGAATTACAGGTCTGTTAGCCTTTGTCACAGGGAATAATATTCTATTAAAATACATGAAGGCAAGGGCATTCACCTAAGCTCCAAGGGATCCCCAGCTCCTTGGCCCAGAGTGCATTTACCTTTCCTCTGAACAAAATCCCCAAATAGAATTCACTGATAGAGGGTCAGCTTAGCTCAAGTACCTGCATGCATTTTCCCGGGGAGGGGGATGGCACACAGACAAAAATGTACTTTATCCTTTCGTTCTGAGAAAATGTATTATCCCCATTTTCCTTCTTAAGTGTTTAAATCTACAGGGCGTATGTGTTCTTTTATGAGAAACTATAAACAGTCTTCCAGAACAAACCATCCCATGGGCCTGTGTCCAAGCAGTGGCTATGCTTCAGTAAGGAAAGGGCACAAAGCAGCCGTCGCCCTGGCCTGGGAATGATCCCTGCTGGCCTTCCACACAAACGTCTCTAATCTCCAGAGTGAAGGGGCCCTGGGGGCTCATGCCCACCTCAGCATGGGATCTGGCTGGTGGGAGGGCCTGAACAATCCCTGGGGGCCCTTCCCACACCACCAGTGACAAATCCAAACTTTGGCGTCCACTGTAAGTGAACAGGTTTCCTTTCTTTTCCCCCCAGAGTCCCAGACCTGGCACAGAACTGCAAGAGGATATACTTCTCAAATAAACGTTTTCCTTCTGAACAATCTCCTGATTTTAGCAGAACTTTCCCAAAAGACTCCACCCACCTACTGCCTCTTGTTTAAGAGATTACTTGGCAGCAGGATGCAATTTAATTAAAGTTTTTCCTTAAATGGGTGCCCTCTGGGGCCTGGAGGAAACAAGGGTATTTTCTAATCAACGGGCAGCACGGGGTTGGAGTGAGTGCACCATGGAGTCAGACTTTTTATAGTGTGTATAACTACACACATACACAAACGCGCGCGCGCGCGCGCGCGCGCGCGCACACACACACACACACACACACACACACACACACACCCCGCATACATGCACACGTACGCACGCACGCACGCACGCACGTCTGAAATAAGACTCTCAAGACTTCTAGGTCGATGTATCAGCTGAAAGCAAAATTCCAAGAGCTCATGAAAATCTTGGGAATGCCAAGCTTCTGGTATTTGCTACCTGGCTTCAGAGGGTATGAGAAAGTCTTAATTTCACTGTTCCACCATGCAGTACAATGTATTTTTTTTCTCTCTCCCCACCCTGCTTCGTCTAGGGAAAAACCGTTGTCTATTTATGTTGCTTGTATATTATACTGAGTTTAATGTCCCAATAGTTTTCCTTCCCTGCTAGAGTGACTGCCACTTTTGTGAACCGGCATTCATGTCATTTCTTGGTTCCTTTATCTCTCTTTTATTAAAAATGTGTCTCCTGTGTATAGAACATCCTCTGGTGCTGCCAGCTTTCACTATATATTTACTGAATGAATGCACCTGCTGAGCACAGCACAGGGGAGCCGTGTGTGTGTGTGTGTGTGTGTGTGTGTGTGTGTGTGTGTGGTGTCCTTTGTTCCTGAGGCCAGGAGGATGTCAGAGCACACCTCAGCATGTGGGCTTGGCTGGTGACTCCAGTGAAATCAATGACATCCTTCAGAAGGCATTTAGCCGTTCCTGCCCAATCACGACCTGTCATGGGCCACGCTCTGAACCTTCCTACAGGAATCTGATCTTTGTATCCTCCACAGTGCTTGGAGGTCAGTATGAATCATAGCAGCTCAGCAAAATGGGCAGGTCTTCTGCCCACCACTAATGTTCATCAGACATGTTAGAGATAATCCTCAACTATATGGTTTGAGGACATGGAGTGGAACGTGCTTCAGGGAGGTTGGTGTGAGTTCTGAGCTATGCACTTTGTCACAAACTTCTGTGGAGTCTTTTTCACTCACACACGTGCCCCTCCAAGATGAAAACTCCAAACCATGCTGCAGAGATTCTCATTTGGCAAGGGCAATCCTGGCTTCAGCCCAGGTATGCAGCAGATGGGGCTATTTTATGACTTCCTGGGCAGGATCTGGTCTTCCCACCTCTACTAATAGATTACATGAAGCAGTTGTGTGTGTTATGCTAAAATGTTGGCTACCACAAAAAGAAGACCATGCCAGCATTTCCTGCAGAACAATACAGCCCATTAGTTAGTATAACAGAGAACCATTGCACTGCTCTCTGATCCTGGAAGACAGTCTGGGGTCATGGTCAATAGCATGGGCAAGAGAGACTTTAACAGTGCTCTTAGAGGCTCTGTGGCCTTGGCCAAGTTGGTTAATCTGAGTTTCATTTTCTCTTTATCTATACATTAACCAGCGATGGTACTTTCCTCACGTAGTTGACTAGAGGATCATATGGGAGGGGGTAGGGACTTGCGATGTGTCCAACTTACACCTTCTTTCTCAGGAAATGACAGTAATATGCTGCAAGTTGACAGGGTCCGAGATCTGTGGGAGCTCACACCTTAGGTATCTACTTGACACAACAGCAACCATATCAACATGGCGAGGTGGTATTTGACTTGGCTTACTTTGAGAGTGTTCCTGAGAGCTCCCAGTAATCCTCTATCTGCACTCACAATCTGCTTCAGAATCCCCTCCAGACACATGGGGGAGAGCCTCACTGGCTTGCTCTCACACTGTCTACTTTTTCAGAACCCACTCTTTTTTTTTCCTGTTTATTAACAACCATGACGGAATTGTGCTTGCCTCCTTTGTGCATTTCTCTTGTGTTATTATTGTGACTTTATAATGTTTTTAAATGGAACCAAGTGGTATCATCACACACACACACACACACACACACACACACACACACCACATAATGTCTATATTATGGTATATAGATTTATCTCCTCAAGCATTTACCCCTTCATAAAACTCCATGTTAGTGAATTTTCCAACTATACCTCATATTAGAATTTCTTACTCATTTTAGTTATAACTTGGCTTTAGTTATAACCACTGGCTATCCTAGCTTCTGGCAACTCCCCTCTCCTGTCAATTACCATGAGATTGATACTTTCTACCCCGTATAGTAGAACCAGGAAGGACTTGTAGTTTTGTCTCCACTTCCTTCGCTTCACATAAAGATCCAGGTTTACACAATGAGAGGATTTCATTCTTTTTCTGGCTTCACAGTATCCCAGACTCAATTGTTCTATTTTCATCCAGTAACCACTTACAATACTTACCATGTTTCCACTTATTTGTTACTGCGGGTGCTACTGTAATGAGAACTGATGGAGTTCTCATGGGTAGGGATGGACATGGGCATGACAAACACGAGCCTGCCCTCTCTTTTCCTTCCTACATTCAGCAGATAAGAAAACCAAAGGTCTTGTCTGTTGCCAAACCTCGGAGGGTCACCAGGTTGGAAGACTGACCCAAGCTGCAGTTACCCTGCCAGACTCTGGAGGACGGTGACTTAACACGCCATTGAGTGAGGACGTAGAACTCTAGGCCTGACCTCAGTGATCAGTGGTGGGATGCTGGCTTATCCTGTATGTGTACACAGTGACTGCTGCTGGGCCCTGTTTTGCCCTGTGCCTGTATCTGGCGACCAATCAGAAACATGCAACAAGGCCCTCTGCTGCCCGCTGAGCAGAGCTACCAGAGAAGCAGTGATGTGTGCACAGGAACAGATGAAGGCCTGGGATATGTAAACAGCCAGTGCCAATCATGGATCACCCTAGCTCCATAAAACGTCTTTATGGGGTAATTAGCAGTTCATAAAATCTGTTGAGTAACTTGCAAACCTCGGCAGTCCTCCTTCGGCGCTCTTGCTGTCCGTGGGCCCCTGGGAGGCATTAGCTTTCACTGTGATGAATCACAAGCCATCCACAAGGTAGACACCAGCTGTTCACACACAGGACAATACACAAACCATCTTTCTGCTTCTGCTGACTGCAAAGACAGTCCTCTGCCATCCCAGATGAACACTGCACTGTTGCCGGTGTTAGAGGGTCCTGGGAGGAGGAACTGATAGATCTCTCACCATCAGACTCTAGGGTCTCATTTTTCTTATAGATGGAACATGGTATCTATCTCCTTGCAGAATTAGAAAGCAAGCATATGGAGTACCTGCTCTCGTGCCCAGTGTAGCCCTAAACATTGGGTGGCTCCTACCTATATGTCCACTAGTAATGGCTGTGATGTTGGCAGTCAGCATCTGTTGAGGATATAAATATATATATTATATATATTTATAATATATATTATATATTATTTATATATATAATATATATAAATATATATAACCATATATATAAATATATATAGCTACATATATAACTATATATATATAACTATATATATATATATATATAGTAATTACATCCATAGTTCTGGGAAACCACATGAGGACATCCTGTTGGGAAGATGGAGGGAGTCTGGGTTGGGTGTAGGGGTAGGAAGATGGGTTGCATGTGTGCCTTGTGCATACAGAGGTCAAAAAGGGCCACTGGATCACTGCATGCTGACTGGAATTACAGACAGTTATGAGCCACCATCTAGGGGCTAGGATTAAACATGCATCCTCTGGAAGAGCAGCCAGTGCTCTTAACCTCTGAGCCATCTCCTCAGCCCCTATTTGATACTTTAGTATGCTTATAATTTTCTCTCTCTTGCACTAAAGTGTAAGCTATGCACGGATGTTAGACAGGCCCGGTCATAGTTATCCCTACAACTGAGAGAAGGACCTGACACAGAGTAGGCAAACAATGCTTCATCAGACACAGGGGTTGGTAGAAGAATACAGGCCTTATACATTTTATGTCATATAGCAGTGTTACTAACACATAGCATATTGACTTCTCTTAAATATGTATTATCATGGATTTCCAAAAACAAGGAAAGGTCAGAACTTATGACCAAACAGGTCAGAACTTGTGATAAAATAAAGCTGGGTATATATTTCAATACTGTTCCCATTGGGCCTGCAGCATGCTGACAGAGTAGGGCGGGGCCAGCTTCTGGGCCTGCTATTCCTATGTGCCGTGCTGTCATCAGGACATGAACAGAAGAGACCCTGCTCAAGGGATGGCTGAGAACAATGACCCACGACACTTACAAACGAGTGAGTCGCATTACTTTATCTTTTCTTCATTTTTACACTCACCAGGAATTGCTATGTCAGAGTCATACATCATGGTAGACCCACAATAAAGAAGGGTTACCTTAAATTCCAAGTGCTGACCAGGCAGTGTATGGTTTCAAATGTGGAAAGACTGGAGAGAGGCTTTCAGACCTAGTCACTACAGCTGGCTCTGGATATTGCGCCTACCCTGACAGAAACATCTCTACTCTGCCCTCATTGAGCACTCAGAGAGAGAGAGGTTCCACTCCTGAAGACGGAGCTTGTGATGGTTTGTATATGATTGGCCCAGGAAGTGACTCTATTTGGAGGTGTGGCCTTGTTGGAGTAGGTGTGTCATTGTGGGTATGGGCTTAAAACCCTCACCCTTGTTGCCTGGAAGTCAGTCTACAACTAGCAGCCTTCAGATGAAGAGATAGAACTCTCAGCTCCTCCTGCACCATATCTGCCTGGATGCTGCCATGTTTCTGCCTTGATGACAATGGATTGAACCTCTGAGCCTGTAAGCCAGCCCCAATTAAATGTTGTCTTTTATAAAAATTGCACTGGTCATGGTGTCTGTTCACAGCAGTGAAACCCAAACTAAGACAGAGCTCAAAAGTCATCCACGGTGAAGGTAAATTGGTAAGGACTCAGCCCCATAGCCACTTTCAAAAAGAGGCGAATAAAAGCTACTTCAATTAATTTTATTATTTTTGATGTTATAATTGCATACTTTCCCTCTTCCCTTTATGTTTTGAGTTGTTTTAGAGTTAAATTTATGAAAAACTGCCAGGCGGTGGAACTGGGTTGGATACATAGTAGCAACAGCGCATGCCTTTAATCCCAGCACTTGGGAGGCAGAGGCAGGAAGATTTATGAGTTCGAGGCCAGCCTGGTCTACAGAGTGAGTTCCAGGACAGTCAGGGCTACACAGAGAAACCCTGTCTCGAAAAAAACAAACAAACAAAAATAAAACAAAAAAAATTATGAAAAAACTATTTCTGGGGGCTTTTCAGTGAAACTTTCTAGAAGGTCCAGTTTTCTTCAGGTAGAGAAAGCTAAGAAATGAAAGCATGTTAAAGATACAGTGACTCTCAGATCTCCTAGCTTTAAAAATAGGTCCATTCGGTACAATGTATTCACTTAGGATGCAGAGAGCCCCTAGGCTTCTGCTTTTCTCCTCAAAAGGAAAGGGTGTATTCAACTTCAGCGGGTTCCTCTTGGAGGGCCAAGAAAACCTTGAGGTACTTAGTCCACTCAGCACCCTGGCTCTCACTCCATATCTGAACGGACCTTGGATCATGTGCTGGTTTTGACTTTCCGTAAGAACTGTGTGACCTTAGACAAGCCAACCCCTTTCTCCGACTTCTTCTGTGAGAAGGCTTTCGTGGAGCTGCCATCTGCTCACCTTGATCTCATGACTCCTGCCCGGGTCCTGGAACCGAGGCTGTCCTGGGCTTCCCCCAGTGCCATGCTTTCCTGACCACAGGCTGCATTGCAAGCTACCCACTTCTACTGTCCAGTCGTCAGGTCACACCTCCTGTCCATGCTTGAAGTCCTAGATTCGAAGGCACATGCTGGTTCTAAGCAGTACCCACTAACAGGCCACGTATATGCAGAGGCCCTCATTTTGCTATTTTTTTCAGTGTGTCCGTTTTTCCACACCTCACAGCATCTTTTATAAACCAGCTAACTGCCCTGAAAGGGCATGAGAATGGGGATGAGCAGACTTGATGGATGACTTCAGAGATGACCACATCTCGTTGACTTTATGTCTTTTCTCCCAGACACCAAGCGATAAGGCAGACAACGCATCCTGAGGACTCTACAGTACGTCTAGTCGGACTGCATCCTTTATTCCACCCCTTTAGAATGGGTGGGCGAGGACCAGTGCCTCCTTTAATGATTTTGTGGATGTCTTGAACCTTGTCTCCCTAACATATTGTTCTAAGTCCTACTGAGACAACAAAACACAAAAACAAAAACAAAAAAACAAAAGCAAAAACAAAAACAAAAAACTTACATTGGCCTTAAGTAACCCAGCTCTATCTGGAGAACAGTTTGCTTTATTCTCAATCTGGTCCAGACACTGCACCCACATCAGCAAGAAAAGCTGGATAGCTAAAAGCTTAAAGTATTTGAACAATAACAACAACCAACCAACCAACCAAAAACCCTCTGAACACCCAATCTCCTTTGATAAAAGTCCATCATTTAAAAGCCAGCAATTCCTAAGTGCCATGCAAATATTGCCAATATTTTTTCTCCCCCAAAAGGGTTAAAGGCTTGTATGTGAGTGGATGGGGAACTCTTCCCAAACAGGATTTCCTGCCTCAACTTTATACCTTCTAGAAACATCTAGCTCCAGAGTCACAGAACAACTTGATTTTGACTTTCTTACAGCTCCCAGATGACAGCCTTTGATTACAAATTTATCTTGATCCTAGCCTTCTGGAACCCAGGACTATTGCTGCCATCATCTGGACAGAATGACTTTGGAGGGGCCATTCTCCTTGTCCCAACACTGTACCCTCTAAGGTCCGCTCTGATTCTCAGTGTCCTGGTACCTGCTTCCAGCAGAATTAGCATTTCAGGAAAATGTTCCACGTATATGGTCATCTCTCATTACAGTAGGAATGTCCCGAGGGCAGAGCTGTGTTATGTTCATGTTCATTTGTTTAGCTTTGATAGGAACTCAATACATCTCAAATGGATGGATGGACAAAGACCAAATCTTTACTGCAGACTCCAGCTGCCCTAGACAAACCAGAGCAAACCTGGTTACCAGCAAAAGTGAGTGTACTTCTCTGTCATCTAGGGAGACAAGAAACAGACACACCCTCATCATCCTCAAATGAAGCCTTCTACATCTGGTCAGGGTGCTACAGAAACTGTTACATCTGCTCTACAAACAAGGCAGTCAGGGGCACCCCACAGGCAGCAGGGCTGACTGAACTGTTCACTCCTAGGCAGGGTGTGTCTAGGGCTGCTGGCAGGTTCATAACTGTCCTGACAAGAACTAGACGGAACTTGTACTCGTGAAAATGGACACACACCTCTCCCCAAATAGTAGAGAGGAGAGGTGTGTGTCCATTTTCTCCAGGTCAAATCTGGACATTGGACAGTGGGACTCAAGGAGAGGGTCTGTCACAGCAAAATCGTTGGACTGCTGCCGCCTGAATCTGCCCATGGGACTCTCAGTCACTCCTTGGGATTTTAGACATACAGGAGAGTTTTAAAGATAGGCACTGGATCTTAAATATCGCCAGCTCGCCTGGACCAGGGCAGAATTGGGCCACAGCTGTGAGGAAGAGGTGTGTAAACATAAAGACACCCATGAGGATGGGGAGAGGTGGGGAGAGGGACAAACAGGAGACCCTTGAGAACCAATGGCTGCTGACCTGAGACTCCCACCTAATGCTCTCACTGCCTCCCATGTCAGCATGCATGTAAACTGAGGCTTCCACAGCGAGGCCGAGGGAACTGTCTATCTGAGAGTGCTGACAGTAAAGAACCAAGATTCATGGGCAAGCAGAACTGCCGTCTCTGTGTAGAATGAAAATATTCTAAACAAGACACTCAAGTCCCTCTCCTTGTGGAGCTCGGAGCATTGAAACAATGGTCTCCAGGAAATTGGCATTTCCTGAGAGTCTCATGCTGGGAGAAGGGACCAGTGAGGCTTAGTGGCTACCAGAGGAGGGACTTGTCTCCTGAAAGAGCTTCTACAAAGTTCTGACGATTTTCCAGGTCACCTTCAGGAGAGACGGGAGCTCCCTTAGACTACACAGATTCACATACCTCCTGCCTTCCACTTAAACCCAAGCCTCAGGCCAGGACCCCGCAAATAGATCAGGGTCTGGGGTTCTTTAAGCCTGGCCTGGACTTCCTTAAGCCTCCCTTCAAGGTGGCCACAGGGAGTGACTTTCCTTTTTCTGCTTTCCACTGTTGGTTCCTCTTTAACTGGCTTTCAGAGGATTGGTGGCAGATCCTAGTTCGTTAGGACTGCCAGGGTCCAGGCTTTGACTGTAACAATTCTAGTAAGCATCTGACTTCAGGAAATGCAAATTCTTCTCACTCCCATAGATGACTGACTGCACGTCTGCACGCATGAAAGAGATGCGGCGAGCAATGCCACCCTTGCGGGGCTCAAGCTTAGGCCACCAGCTCACACACACCAAGGTCTGGGGCAAGAGCATCCTCGCCGGCTGCACACGCCTGTCTTGTTAATGATGCACATGCTCCTCATTAAGATACACAGTTCACAGTGGCAGCTCGGTTCAGTTCGAGAGCTCTAAAAATAGTCCCCTGGGGAGCGGTGGGGACCAGCTCCACTGGTGGCTTACTCTAGGTCTAGTGCCAATGAAAGAGGCGACAGCAATAGCTCCCCCACCCCACCCCAAGCCACAGTCCTGTCACTATAGCTTCAGTCCCCAGGCCCGCACTGCATCTGGCAGGCGCAGTGGTAAAGTGGTCTGTTTGAGAGCGTGGTGAGATCGTCCCACTGCATCCATGCAGTCGGGTGGAGCCCACAGGTGACTTGAATGTCCCCCCTCCTGGTGGCCTGAGACACAGTGGTCCTCTTTCTGCTTCTTGTCTCCTGACTTACCTGCCTTTTTTTTTTTTTTTGGTTTTTCGAGACAGGTAGCCCTGGCTATCCTGGAACTCACTCTGTAGACCAGGCTGGCCTCAGGGAGTAAATGAACCCCAGCTGATAACTTTAGGACTGAGGATTCTTGCAGAAGGGAAGTAGCTGGGACAGGACGTGATGGCCACCCGCAGCTGCTGCTGACCTTAAGAGCAAGCCCTGGGGGGGCACATGCGTTGGGGCCAGGTTGGGGAGGGGCATGAGGAGTCACTGCATTCTGGGGTTACCAGGCTGACGTGGCACAAGTTGAAGCAGAGATAGCCCAGATCACAGCTGTAAGTCACCACCAGGATCCCCACTGTGCCACTAAATGCCGCACAGACAGCGGACCAAAAGTGATGGCAGCAGCCCCTCACCTGGGCCCTCCAGGTGACTTAGCCAAGGACACAAAGGTACTTACTGGAAAAAGCTGTTAAAATCTACTAAGTCCCTGGCTCCCATCCAGAACTCCTACTTCTGGCATCATGCATATCTTCTTCAGTCTGTCCCTCTCTGTCCCCTGGCACTGCAGGAGCCACAACCCAGTCCCAAGCCGCCCCACCATTTCCACTTACTGTTTCTTTGGTTTGGACTCTCAGTCCCCTGCATCTCCACCCTGACTTCCTCCATGTGCCCTTTGTTTTCCCCTGGGATGCCCTCCCTGTCTCTACACAGCTTGTGGTTGAAAGTCTCCCCGTCTATGCCGTCAGGTTCAAGTGTGCCCTCCTGGTCACCTCTGTAAATTTCACACTGCAGCCTAGTCTATGGGATCAAGCCCTGTGTGCATTCTCCTGTCTGTCTTTGGGTTGTCCCTGCATCAAGGGGACAGGCATACACTGAGGATTTCTTCTCGCTTATTCCTGAGACAATCCATACACATCATACCGGCATTTCTCTTCCTAGCACCTAAGTATGTGGCAATTTAGTACAAAGGTCCCTTTCCCTCATCCTGGACTCAAAGCAGTCACTTCTGCTTTCTTCTTCTGACCTTGAATTTGAGACCATCAGGGAATGCAACCGACGCCCTGCGGGTAAACAGCTCCCTTATCATCCAAAGCAAGCTTCGCACTACATTTCTTTTCTTGGACAGCCAGTTCCACATTCCTCAAAAGAGAACACTATGGCCTCAGCACAGAGACGTTGAAACACCCAATGCCCACTCCATTCTTCTGCTACACAGGTAACTGACTACTACTGCCCAAGGCTTCCATCTGCCATACCTGCTTAGACAATGGAACCCTATTAGAATGCATCAGATGCAGGGAAAACCACTGGAACTTCTCCCCCTGTGGGGGAGAGGGGTCAGTTCTCATAGCCAGATTAGCGTTCTCTATATTAGTTCTGGGCCTGGGCCTCCATCTTTCTCTTATTCTTCCGCTTAGCAATTAACGTTGCTGAATTCCCAGAATGCCTGGGGTCTGAAATCCCCCAGCCTCATTCCTTCATGAAGTAGCACAGTGTCCTGGAAGCTCCACTTTTCCAGGCTCTGCCTCCCCCACACAACCTGGCACAGAAGGAACTCATCCATTTGCATGCATGTGGTTTCCGGAGGGGAAGTATCTTAGTGAGCACACACTGGAGAGAACAAGGTAGGTTTTTCTGTGGCAGAAGGCAGGGGGTAGGTCTGCACTCTCTCATTGCTCTCTAGCCCTGAGGCCCCTTTCTTAGCTATTGGCACACGGCTGCTACCAGACCTGGCTGATTTCCCATGTTTACAGAGCCCAGGGCAAGCATAGTTCAGTGCTCATAATAGCAATAAATTATGACTGTAATTTAAAGTACAGGCTTGCAAAGAAACCCTAATCGCAGACCATTCTTGATCTTACAACCCTTCCCAGAGGGCTGGTTTTTCCTCCAGCACTTGCTTTATTCTACCTTTACTTCAAGTCCCTGCTCAGGTATTTGGCTTAGATTCCTATGACATTAAAAAGAGTCAGCAGGTGGTCAGTTACCCAAAGCAGCCCAGTGAACTGTGGAGACTTGGGTGAATAGCTTGGCCTGGCTTCTTATTTTCCTTGGAGGGGGAGGAGGAGGAGGAACAAAAAAATGGACTGATTTTTTTTTGAGGGGGGCATGTATTTCTTCTCTGCCATGGTTTGGACAGTCGAGCTTGTGCAGAAGCGTCAGGCTGAAACATGGATAATGAGGGCCCTTAGACTTGATCCTTAGAAGCATGGTTGTGCTGGATTAGTTCCCAAGGGGCTGAAGAGCAGATGTGGGCAGGTGAAGGAATAGTATAGCTTGAATCTGAAAGATCCCCACAAACTCCACTTTGAGTGCACGGTGACCAGCTGGTGGAGCTATTCTGTTAGACTGTGGAACCTGACGAGGCAGGGCCTACTTGGAGTTGTGTTTCTACCGGGCCTTTGGCGCCTACTCATCTGTCTCCTCGTCTACCAGGCTCGGGAGGGTCTCTTCACACACTTTTACCTACATGAACTGAGATGTGGTAGCCTGGTTTCTGACTGCTACGGGCTGAAACTCTCTGCAGTGCTGGGCCAAAAGAAGTCTCTCCTCCTTTAAGTTGTTTCTGTCAGGTATGGTGGTCACGACAGCGCAAGAATAACGAATGCAGGAAATTCATCGGCTTTTGCTAAGTGTGTACTATGAATGTTTGACCTTGTATATACAATATCCCCCTGAGTCCCTGCAAGTTCCCTGTAAGCTGTGAAGAGAACACTATTCCATTGTCATTGGACGGAGAAACTAAGACCAGGAGAGACTCTATGTCCTGTCCAATGCTACAGAGTTCTGTGGGGCAGGTCCACGATGCAAGCACAAGCTTTGTCCCAACAGTGCTGCCTGCAGAAGCCCTTCTACAGGTCCTTCAGACCTTTATGAAAGGTCTCCCTCCTAGCTGGGTTTCAACAAAGTGAGAAGTTTGATTGTGACCGACATTTTCTATATAATTGAAAAAGAATGATCTTTTAAAATAATCTTAATAACATCTATCTTATTAGGCTGAAGAGTGCGGTCCAGCTCAGGGGTTAGCAGAACATGCCCCCGTAATGAACAGTTCCCCCTGAAATGTCCCTGGTGCAAAGCAGAATGCAGAGACAAAGCATAGCATTTGGCCTCCCATCACATCAGGGTTTCTGACTTCAAAGGCCACAAGGTCGGAGGCCCGGACACTACAACAGTGAACTCAGTGCCTGGCCCCAAAGTACAAGGCCGTACACTGTAGAGCAATGAGAGTAAAAGGAAGACATTCTTCAACAGGAGGTTTTTTTGTTTTTTTGTTTTTGGGTTTTTTTTTTTTTTTTTTTTTTTTTTTTTACCACTTGAGCTTCTATGTTACTATGTGTGAAGTGGGGATGCCCACACCATCCACTCAGAACATGGATACACTCAAAGAATCCAAGTGTAAAATTCATTCTCCTCTATGTTAAAAACAACCGTGTCTTGCCCCATGGCAATGGCTCCTCTATCGTCTGCCTTCAGGGCCTGCAATAAAATGACCCACCCGCCTATGCACGACCTTACTTTCTTCTTCCAGGCAAGCTAAGGCTCAAATTCCTCCTTCTCATGAAGCCACAGTCCCAGCGGCTTCCAGACCACTCACTGGCTATTTTCTTGAGAGGGCCAGGGGAGCTAGGGTCCCCGGTGGAAGGGTTACAGCAGCTTTGAAGAATAAACTGCAACGGCACTTGAACTTTCCCACTGGAGAGATGATACTTTCTTCCTCATAAACTACAGAAAAGTTGTTCAGCATCTTCTCTGTAACATGGTAGCACTCGCTCCAGCACCCTGGTCATTGTGTGAAGATGCCGGGACTTGGGGACTTGAGTGCACCCTTTTTACCTACTGCCTAAGCCTGGGAGAAGTAGTCAAATGACAGGGAGAATTCTATCCATAGATGGCATCAACGTGGTCTCCATGGGCAACCAATTCTGGGTACCACTTACCGTTCAGAGGTCAATGACTACTCTAGGTATAGATTTTTTGTCAGTGTTTTACATTAAGGAACAGCCAGAATGATTCAGACCGGTCCTTTGGTTTTGAAGTGATAACATTCCCAGACTGAAACATTGCGGACAGAAAATAATCTTAGAGACCTTCACTTCCTCTGCACATACTTCATTGTAAGGACACCGATATGCAAGAAGGGTGAACCCCGTTCTTTTCTGGTACCCAAGCTGACATCTTTGGGTAAGATGCCTAGTCAAGATAGAGCTGCTCCAATCTCAAAAGTGTGCACCCAGGAGGAAAAAGCACATCATGTATATGAGGCAGTAAGAACAAACACTGCTCCCTGTTACACAGTGTACCTGCCATAAATGACACTTGCTAATAAAGACCTATCTTGAGCAATGAGGCATCGCTGGCATTACTGGCCCACTTCTGCAGGGCCCCCTCTGCCTTCTGCCTTTCTTCTCTTCTTTCAGTCTCTGTAATGCCTTCCCCTTCAATCCATGCCAAGGCTATAATCTACACCCAAGTAATGATAAAACCCTGCACCTTACCTCAGCTTACCTGGGGAAAACTGAAAGGCTAAGCTGTTCCAGGTGACACAGTAAATTGAGACATTTCGTGACATTCCCACATGTTACTTGTAATGGATCCTGGTCACATCAGCATCTACAGGTGATGACCAACCCTCTGCTCAACAATCAGTTCCTGATCTCAGTCAGCATATAAAGCAACATTGCAGGAGCTTAGCACAGTGCTGAGAGCAAAGCCAGTCTCCTGTCCTACCCAGCTGATGCCCCCATGGTAAAAGGAGAAGGACAGTAAACAGATGGCCGAGTTGACACTCCACACAGCTAAAATTCAAGGGGTTGATAATAAACAGGGAGGAAGTTAGCCAATAGCTGTTGCTGAAGTGTTGGGAGGAGGGTGGTTATCTCACACGGTAGCACAGGAAAGCCTGTCTGATACCATGGCATATGCTAGACACCAGACATAAGTGAGGAAATGAACCACTTGAACATCAGAGGAGGGTGTCCTTGGCAGAAAGGGAAGAAAACGTAATGGTATCAGGCAGTACCATTTCTGGAACATTCTAGAAGAACAGGAAGCATAATCATGCTTTAGCACAGTATATTCCTTAGAGAATGGCAGGTAACCTTGCTCATGATAGGCCTCAATTGTGTGTCCTTAAGAACTTTGGCATTTAGGGATGGAAACAGTGAACTTTCCATCATTAACCAAAATATCTGATGGAGCCCACTTCTGGTGCACAGATAAGTTCACTTAGCTCAGATTTTAGAAGTCTCAAGGTCAATATGATACCACAAAGGGTAGTCCCTAGAAGAGGATGACAGATGGTGGCACATCATAGTGATAACATGTAACTCAGGGGTCACATGTTGAACTGGGGCAGAGAGAGGACAATGGGTAGAGTCCCATAATCTCTTCTGGGGTGGGCACATCCCCAGGGACATCCTGACTTCCCATAAGGCCCTACTTGATGTCAATAGCATCTCTTGATACCTCTAGCCAGGAGGCTAAGATTTTAACACATGTACCTTGTAGTAAAGACAACAAAAAACAAACAAACAAAAAACCCAGTCAAACCAAACCTAAAGCAGTGCTGTATTGACATCATTCTAGCTTCTATGTTATAGGCAGACAGCTCAAGTTGACTACTGTGGCAATCAGAGAACAGCAGAATGGTGGCTTGGAGTTGCTGCTTGACATGAAGTAGTTAAGGGGGCCTCCCTACATACACTTCGACCGCCATGTTGACTATCTGAAAACAATGGTTGACAAAAACTTGAGAGGCTCCAGGGACTGTCCAGTGGCTCCCACCCCCTCATTTACAACTGCACATGGGACTTAACCCAACGTAGCTATCCTTGTTTCAAGAGTCTTTTTTTTTTTTTAAAAATAAAAAATCCTTCCTCTGTAGAAAGAAAATAAAACATTGTCTATCTGCTAACAACAAAGTCAAGGGAGAGACAATTAAATAAAATTTGTTTTGTAGCCCAGAATGGTTGAGGTATTCTAACTAGGAGCGAACACCCCCATCAAATACTAGTCATGGCCGATGTCCACTCATTACAAAGAGTTGCACAAAGATTTATGATTGTAGACCAACAGTAATCAGTAAGCGACTGATTGATGGTTCCCAATATGCAAGAGCCATTAGTAAGTGTCCTGGGGAGATATGAAAAGGGCTGAGAACACTGGGTTGAATGCAGCTGAACTGGCTTTTTGGTCCAGAGATTCCTTGTGCCTTTCCTATGGTAATCAGCATCAGCACTCCCCAGAGGGACCTTTATGGAGGCCATATATCTCTCAGTTGATGTTTTAATGGAGTCCCTTCCAACAATAATGATGCTAGGAACACGGTGGGGAAAAACTGAGGAGATTTACAAATATCATTTGAGCATCGATCCTGAGGGCCTGCAGCCCAAAATTCAACAACAACAACAACAAAAATGTTTCTGAGCTCCTGGGCTGGTTGCTAGGGATGTACAAAGAAAGAGACACTAAGAATACCTTGGTGGTTTGTCCTGGAGGGGGACAAGCACCTTCTCTTGTCTACTATTTGCTTAATTCCGGGCCTCTAAGGGGATGCAGCTAGAGGCATGAGTCAAAAGCAGAGGGCTGGCAGCAGATGCTTCTCTCTCTAGCATTCCCCATTCCACGACTGTTTGTAAGCAGCAGGGTATGGAAGGGCTTTTATGGGATGCTCACCTTTTAGAGCACATTCTTTAATCCATGTCACTTGTTACGTGGGGCATTCAGAATGTATAGTTCGTGATTCATGCTTTATACTACTGTTCCTTTGACACAGACTGCATTCTCTGTGGTCTTCACCACAACGCTCCAGCAACAGAGGTGTGAACCAGCTATGGGACTCTTAACACAGGAGTTCCATGGAGGTCTCAATGGCCAAGGACAGGATTTCAGATCTCCAGCACCCATGTAAACACTAGGAGCAGCACGGCAACCCAGCCATATTCCTGTCATGTGGGCTTGTGGAGACAAAGGGACTCTTGGAGCAAGTTAGCTGGCAAGGCCGGTGGAATTTGCAAGTTCTGTATTCATGCAAGGGACCATGACTGAATATTTAAGGTAGACAGACATTCTGGAAGACATTTGATGTCATCCTTCACATGCACATGTGTGTGCATGCATGTGTTCTTGATGCAAGTTCATGCATGCAAGAACACATGCATGCACACATACTTGTACACACACATACACGCATATGCACTCACACAAAGACACACACACATATGCACACACATGTACACATACACTTTTATTTATCCACACACAGGCTCACATATACAATTATACACAGGCTCACATACATGCACACACACAGGCACACACATGCATACACAGGTTCTCACACACAGGCACACACACATATGCACACACAGGCTCACACACATACTTTTGAACTGTCACATATACATATCACATACACATGCAAAAACTTACAAGAGATTATTAACACTGACTAAACATCCTCTTTTCCTGGTCCTCTCTTCCCATGCACGGATCTATGGTCATTTTAGGTGAAGCACTTCATCGCCCTTCAGCAGCTCTTCCTAAGGTAAAAGTCTGTTTACACTGTAGGACATTTCTTCTTCCTGTTCCAGCCCTAAGTTTCTCCTCCTCTTCCAAGTCTTTGCCTGAATAGCCCAGCCCGACACTATAGAACGCTGCTCACAGTTCTTGATAGAGCGAAGCCCGAATATCCGTGGTCCTCAGTGGTGCAGGAAACAACACTAACATCACTCGGACAAGTTTTAGGAGAGCAAACAATACCATTCCTATTCTTATCCTCGCTTACCGTGAACTTGGGTCTCTGCCTAAAGGAAAATGCACACACAGGGACATTCTAAGTGCTGTCCCGGGAACACAACCTGCTACTCTACTCTTCACAGGTTATAACAATTCAAAACACCACTGTGTCCAGGGGTTCAGTGAAACTTAAGAAGGTTCCAGGTGTTCTTAAACTTAAAGAGACAGAGAAGGGAAGATTGAATGGTGGGAACTAAGTTACAGTTAGATAGGATTAGGATGTTCTGGGGTGCTTCTCCCCAGCAGAGTGACTGCTGATAGTCACTGCGTGCTGTACATCCCAAAAGGCCAAGAAAAACAACGGCTTTGAATGCTTCTCTCTTGAAAAAGAACTAAATGTTATAGGAGATAAATATATTTAAACTTACCAAACAATACATCCACGTATTGAAACAACTCATGGCACCTTTTGTGTTAATATGCCAATTTTTTCCTTTTGTTTTCTCTGTGCTAGAGATTGAACCCAGGGCCCTGCACAGGCGAGGAGTTTGCTCTGCCGCGGAGCAGCAGCCCAGCCCTAACACATCGCTCAAAACATAATTATGTGTTTTTTAATTTAAAAAAATCTCATGCAGAAATGAGGGTTTCTGGGCTCAGATCCACATAGTCTTCATGTCACAGAGACCAACAGCACAGCTTTATAGAAGCCTGGCATAGGCCTTAGATATTTCCAGAACTGGGACTGTCTTGGGTCAAAACAAACTCTCAAAGAATGAGAGTTTGATCATAGGAAAGAAACCATTAGGTGTTTAGACAGACTAATGTCTTCAAGGAGCAAAGAGGAGGAGGCTGCATTTGTGGCCTTGGGGACTACGTCTGTGCCATCTTTCCAAAGTGCTCACCTCACCTAAAAACGTAGGTAAAAGGCTTCCCTCAGATCACTCTGGAGAGTGAACTGGTAGGGGCCACATAGTGACATGTAGCCAAAATGCTAGCATCTTTGCATTTTAGTGTCCCATTTATCACTAAAATGGCCAATAATCTAGTCATTTCTTCAACGGCATTCCAGGATCTCCTCTGTTGAGTATTTTCAGGGAGCAAAGTTAATATTATCTTGACCCTACCTAAGCATGGCCGCCGTCATGACCAACTCTGGTCACTAGCTAATGCTCACAGGGCTCACTGTAGGCCCCAGGTTGAGCTATGGTGTCTTATACAGGATCCATGAGACGGGCGCTATCATCATTATCCATGTTATGTAGGAGGATGCAAAAGCTCAGCAGGGTTGCATGCCCCAGGTCTCACAGCTAGCAGGTGTCAGAGGCCGGGCTCTCACCCAGCTCTTTCCAGCTTCAAACGCCAGAGACTCACCCAGCATCGGCCTCAAGAATAGACTGTATCTAACATATTAGTAAGATGGTGCTTCTTCAGTCTCAAACGAGAAGATCCACCTCTAGGACCAGGTCCAGAGATGAGCTAATACCGAATGCAAAGGTATGGCAGCCAAACTCATCAGGAAGCCAACAGGAGAGCTGACAGTTCTGGATGATGAGCAGGTGACAGCACAGCCCTCATGGGGCTCACCCTGAGCTGTGCAGTGCTAATAGATAACACTGCAAGGCTACCACAGTGCTACCTCCCTCAAGCCAAATGACAAAAGCTGTGATCCGATGCTAGGGCCTTGGTCAGGCTGCCTCAGAATCCTCTTCTGGTCAGTGAGAGTTGACCCTGACCTTGTTTTCATAAATTTCACAAGGAAAAGACAGCTGTTACATGTCCTTGGCTGTCATCAAATGGGACACAAGTCCCACCACTAAGGACAGCTCTTTGCTCCCACACAAAGAACAGTGCATTGTTCTACACAATCTGATTTTTACTCTCACCCTCAACTCCTGCCTTTCCCAGAAGATGTGGAAGTTCTTCAACAATGTAACAGGATAAAAACCCCTAGAATTTGGAAGTAGAAGGAATAGATTTGTTGGCCAAAGGGAGAAGAACAAGGCAAAGAAGGGTACAATCTACAGGTATCTTCTTCAGCCAAAGATGTTTCCCACCACTGGGTTTTGGGGGGAGCAGATTAGGCATCTGTAAATCCTTCCTGTAAGGCAGCATTCAACTATCAATTGACATCGATTGAACTGCCATTTATAGGGAGCAGAAAAAGCTCTGAGAGAAGGGAGTACGGAGGGAAAGCATACTGTTGACATGGGCACGGCCATGTCAAGGGCCCTGTACAGAGCCGACATTGCACAGTCAGAGAGATGGCAAAGCCTTCTTTGTAGGGGAAGTATGAGCGTTAGCAGTGTGTATAGGAAAATGTCTACTGTACTTTTGTCTCTTTGGAAATGGACGGCCTTAAGATTGTTCCCCTATATAGACCACTCTCGCTAAGATTGGTTATACCTTTCTCCTTAACCCTGCTATGTAGCATAACCCCATCTCCTTTATTTATCAGTATGTAATAATGCGTGACACATTGTATGTGATAATTCTGACCCCTGTTTCAACAGTATACAATAAACATGCAGAGCTTTCTAGGTGCTTTGGCTCCTTCATCTGTGATCCCTGTCTACCAAATCCCAGGTTTTCCGTGTGTCCACCTGTCTTGTCTGTCTTTTCTTCATTCTCTTGCCCATGCCCCACCAGGCCAAGTCCCTAGAGTCATAATGGACACAGCACCCATGCTTGTACACATGCACATATAAGCTTGTACAATTAACATTTCCAGAGATACACAGATACAGCGGTAAATAGCCTGACAGATCAGACCAAGGAAGCTCAAGTGAGATGACTGAGGTTCTGACCAGTCCATAGTCAAGTCAAGTGACATTTCAAGACAGAAACACACACACAGAGGTGGCATTTTGTATCTGATTTCTATATCTGCAGAGTTAACCAACCAGAGATAAAAAGAATACTCAAGATCATTCACCTGTACTGAGCATGGTCAAGCTTTATCATGCCATTACTCTGTAAGAGATACAATTTAGCAATAATGTATAAGGCCTTTACATTGTGTTAGGTATTAAAAGTAATGTAGATGTGATTTTCAAGCATTCAGGAGGATCTGTGTAGGTTTAGTGCAAATAAAGCACCATATGTAGGGGTCGGTGCATCCTCAGATTGGGCTATCCAAGGGGAATCTTTGAATCCATTTCCCGTGGATATCAAAGGCTGGCTCTATTTGCTTCAGTCCTCATTATGGCACCCTGATATAAGAAGGCATCCTCACCCCAATTTTACAGACTTGAGAACTGAAGCTCAGGAGCCTAGAAACTTATGCGGCTTACACTGATTAGTACAACAGGGACACGGTACTTGACACTATTCTGTACAGAGCCGACATTGCATATTCACTGCCATCAGCATAGGTACCCTTCAGTGTTCTATGAGAAAAGACATGTTAATTAGCCAAGCTTATTTAATTGAAAGAGAAACACATTGGGGAAAGCTTAATTCAAGTACTACAGGATATTCTATAAAAATAAAGTCCCCTGTCTATTCCAGACCCTGTTGGATAGAAAATGGCGATTACCAGTTTTGGAGAACAGCTTTACCACGAAGCTCTTAATCTACCCTGAGTGCACTGAGCAAATCAAATTAATTGTTTGGAAAGACTGAAATCAGTAACAAGACGAATCCTTAGAATGGCAAATAGGAAGCCACAGACTTGTACTCCGTGCTAATGGCTTTTCTTGATTAGGAAGACAAAAAAGCACAAAGTGTTCCACCTTTGGCTGCGTTCGATACCTGGTCTGTACAGCATTACAGGTATTGTCAGACTAACAAAATGCCCATCAATTTGTGCAGGTGCGTCTTGAGCACATGCGTGGTTCAAATGCCTTTTTGGGGCAATTCCAAGGCTGGTTTCTCCTTCCTGGCTTCTCTTAGTGATAAGGGATGTATCTAGATGTTCCATATCTTGGAACAGAGCTCTCTTATCTGGGTCAAGTAATTCCTGTGGGTGCTTTCTTTCTCTGTGGATGCACACTTGGAGGGAGACAGAAGGGAAAACCATTCATCTGTTCCATGAGTTACGAAATTTCTCCTTCTTTTAAGTAAAAACACCATGTCCCTATGTATAAGAGCTTAATACTGACTCCACAGTTCCTTTCCTGGGAGCACTTAGGTACTTAGTTTTGAAAGTATGCTGGAAGAGTTTTCTCTAGGATCCTTAAATCTGAGGATTTAAGACTTAGGGTTAGGGTTAGGCTTGCATTGAGAAGGCGCCTATCTAAAAAGCTAGTATGGAAGAAGCCAAGCAACCTCCTTGAGCTTCATTCTTCACAATTCTGAAATACCAGGCAAAGGAGAAGAATTCGCTAAATAAATTCAACTGGTCAGCTTTCCTATTTGAGCTGTTACAGTATTCTTAGAATGCAGATCCTCTTGTGATAAAAGTATACATGCTCCTTCTGTGTCCCTTTTCAGTCCTCATATCACAAAACACTTTCCCTCACCGCATAGCTAAGACTCACTTCCCAACCAGCAGGAAGGCATGTTTACCATATCAGCCAGTGTCTTCAGGAATGTGCTCTCCAGGGCCAGGCTGGGGTGAGATGTGACTGCTCTACCTGGCAGTAAAGTCTTGACAATGGGGTCCTTGTCTTTAGACCAGAAGGCTCCTAAAGGGCCATTGCAACATGACCATGACGACGACGACGACGACGACGACGACGACGACCGGAACCCCATCAACATCAACTAAATGGCATGGGTTGAGTGCTTTTCAAGACCCAGGCTCTGCAGCTAGATGTCCTCCTTTTCCAGGGTACCCATAGTGGCTGCAACACAGGATCTTCAGAGACAAGTCATATGCAAAGTCTTTCTTTCCAGTCTTTACAGCCAGCTCACTGCTTATTTAGAGAAAATGGCATACAGGGATAGATTGTGCTTGTTTTTGATTAGGTATTCATAGTTATATCTTTGTGGTAAATGGCTGAAAATGAAATATGTAAGTGATCGGGGGAGGGGCTTGCACATGAACCCGACAAGGTGAATGACAGCTTTAGGGAGCGGCGACAATGACAGATGGACTGATCCATCCTCGCTTCTGATTACGGTCCTCTAAGGGAAATGAAAGCAACACACAAAGCCCCTCCAGGTACTCCCAATTCACAGATATTGGAGCATCCCCAGTTGCCAAGGCAACACCAGCTGAACATGAGATGAATACAACTGCATACACATGGCCTTGAAGACCTGCACCCATGCACAGACACTTTTCTACACAAAGGGACAGACCTGACTGAAGTGTTCCTCACTAACAGCAGGTCTCTACATAGCTTCTGTGTGCAAATCTGAAGGATACTGGTTGGTGAAGAATTTGAAACACACAGAGAAAAGAATTCAATCACCATGAATAGCCCCCAACCTTAACGACCATCGGGAGTGAGCAATAGTGACTACTAGTTCTTTTTACATTACAGAATTGAAGCCTCCCATTTACTCTCCTTTGACCCAACTTCATCCTCTTGCATTCTGAGCTTCTAATATATCACCTAAGCATGATATAGAATATATGAGAAAATTACAGGTTATCACACATGTAAGGCCAAACTGGAGTCTTCTACTTTTGGCTAGCAACCAAATGCAAGCCAGTATCTCAGAAGCACTCTTGGTTCTGAAGTTTAGGAACACAGTCCTTTTAAGACAAAAGACCAAATAGACTACGATTACATCAATATTAGAGGAGGGTCCCAGAAACCTTGCAGCATCTGCTTTGCAGAACATAGTAGTTACTTCAGTCACAACAATTTTTTTTATCAGTTATTTTGGTTTATGTCTAGTTTGTACAAACATTAATTATTTTGGTTAGTGTATCTAGACCATGGTCAAAGGCATGGAAAACATTTCAAATGTATTGACTGTTGAGGACTGTTAGGGAGCTAAGAAGTTTGTGAGCCTCCACGAAATGGAGTCAGGACAAGATGGCGTCATATTATTTACTTCAAAACAAGGAGTCACTTGATGCTTTTCAAAGTTACTTAATAGAATACTATTTAGCATAGTTCCTTTGCTGAATCTATATTAAATAATCCAAACCCATCCAATTCATTTGAAATATTCATGGCACTATTTTACATATAAAACTTTATCTACTTTCTACCTGGTACACACTTAGACTGTCTTAATCTTCAGCTCTTACAAGTAATGCTACAGTGGTTATACGTGGCCATGTCTCCTCAAACATATTCACTCTTCTTTCCGAAGTGTATTTACAGAACTGATGATTTGTAGTAGAAAGTGCTACCTATTTTTTAAAGTTGATCTGGTCAGTGTTCATTCCCAGAACAGTATGTAGTATCTCTCAAACCTCCCCTCTTGGGCAGCTCCTGGTGTTACCAAGTTTTGACTATTGGCAATCTAAGAGCTGGTCACTGGTGTCTTCCAGTATTGTTTTATTTATACGTGCACACTGGTCAGTGACGCTGGGCACATCTTTTCATGATAACTGATCATTTTCTGACTTACATTTCCATAATTCTACATTTCATTTACTCTAAAAAAATGTGTCCTTGTTTGTATATGTTCAGGGTTTTTTGGTTTGTTTGTCTGGTTTGGTGGTGGTGGTGGTGGGGGGTTGTTGTTGGTTTTGGTGTTTGTGTATGTAAGCCAGAGGACAACTTTGGCTGTCATCCTCAGGAACACTGCCAACATTTTTTGAGGCAAGGTCTATCATTGGTCTAGAGCTCATTAATTAGGTTAGATGGGGTGGCCAGTGAGCTCTAGGGATTCTCTTGACTCCACCTTCCGAAGGCTGGGCTTAGAAGGTGTGGTCCCACAGATGGCATATTTACAAGAATTCTGGGGACTGGCCTCTGGTCCTCCTCATGCTTGCCTTAAGTCCCACACCAGAAGGGGCAGCACTAAATTGGAATCTCTGTCTCCTCATTCTAAGCTGTGCTTTCTGCTGTTTATGGCGTGCTTCCCCCACATCTCCCAATCTTCATATAGAACCAGTGGAGCGTTACCTCTGGCCCCACAATGCAGACCCCACAGAGCCCAGAAAGCTCTCCTTTCTTTGCTTTATTTTTGTCTCCCCAATCACATTGTAAATTAGTGGTTGGGGTTCCAAACCACCCACTCTGGGGAAAGCTGTGAATAATATAATTAAACACTAGAAACGGTTCATTGTTGTTAGTCTATGACCTAACAATGAAGGTCAGGGATACTCAGGAGGTAGTTTCTTATGTGGGAGCAGATAGGCAGAAGGGCCTAATGGTAATCTCTTCTGCAAATTGTGGTCCTGTTGGCTTGGCTCTGGGTACTGCTCCCCAGTGCCCAGGGAGCAGGCAGTAGGCACAGAGTCCATGGCAATAGTAAAACGTGAGAGAACGGTGATGTAACACAGAACAAAGTCCCCATACTAGTGAACAGGTGACACGTAGGGAAGGGGACAGTGTTGACCCAAAGCAGAGGCTTTTAGTTATCAGTCCATTCTTAAAACATCCCCAAATGGGACATGGTGCTATCTTGGTTTTATGGGTGAATGGAGCGAAGGTTCAAGAAGTGATTTATCCATAACACACCCAAAGCCTGAACAAGGATCAAACTAGATTCAGTACGAGATTTCCCTCTTTAATATCAACCCTGTTCGTCCTAAAGATACACACTACAGTTGTTGAGAACAGAGACTTCAGCCAAGCTGATGAATTTAGATCTCAACTCAACTGTATGCAAATTTTGTGATTCTGGGCTAGTCCTGTCAACATCTCCAGGAGAATAACAATTCTCTGCAAGTTTCAGATTTAGGTTATTTTGTGGTTTTATTGTGTTAACATCTATAAAGACCTTAGAATAATGCTTGCCACATATTAAGGGCTCTATAATAGTATTCAACTGCTATATAAGAAATTGCCTTGAGACGGAGAAGCTTCAAACGTAACAGATACTTATCACATCATACAAGCTTTATAAATCATGAGTTCGGATCTAGCTTCTGAACCCCGATAAAGTCACAATGAAGACATTAAACTAGACTTCAGTCTACTGAAGGCTTGACAGGTACTGGTAGAGCTAGTTTCATGGTGACTCAATCACCTTGGCAAGTCGAGGATGCCATCTGGCAGAAAACCTTGGCTCTTGTTGCTGCCCCATAGGTTGCCCAAGAAGGTAATTCAAGAAAGAAAGGTGGAAACCATAATATCTTTAGGCCTTGGTCTTGGAATTCATGCAGCATAATTTTTGCATTATCTTACTGTTTACAGAGATTAGCCATATTTGTTTTGGGAAGAAAGCAGACAAGGGTGTGTAAGAATTCTGCAGGCTAGCTGTTGTGGGCCCAGGTCTGTTAAAGGAAGGAGGTGGATGTTAATTGTGCGTGTATCATACATGCCTGGCACATCACGAGGCAATCAATAAAAATCCATTGGAAGAGCAGATGTGTGTATAGACAGAAGGAATGTCCACACTATCCCAGCCAAGTTCCAGTTTAGCTCTCCCACATTTTACTGTCTATTTTCTCAGCCATTTGCAAGGAAGGAAGTATTTGCTTTTAATTTCTACTCTAAGTCATTATCTCTATATTATAATCTCTCAAATTTCATCTTGATATAACGGGGCCTGGAGTGGTGGTAACCTCAGACTGAGAAGTGCTATGTAACTTTCTATTTCATCAAGCATAACAGTATAAAATACTTCCTCTCAATTCAAAAGGCTCAAAACAAAGACAGCTGAAATTTTACGCCCTGGTTGAAATGTGTGCACCATGTGCTCATACAGAGCCTAAAATATATCCCAAAACAATGGTGGGAAAGTTTCTCCTTGCACAAAGGCAGGCTTTCGGCTTCCTCTTTTTCCCACCAAAGCTATACTTAGAAGATAGGCTGGCATGAAAACCCTGCTAGGTTATTCACTGAAGCCAGTGAAATGCCAAGAGGCTAAGAAGGCAGTGCCCGAGGACTGGGTAAACCAGAACCTCAGGATGGGGCTCAGGGTGCTCTTCATAGTCCCAGATTCTTGTTCTTAAGAACTCTCAGCTAAGATGTATGTCAGATTCCAGGCATGAGACTATGTCTCAGCAATGACATGGCAGGATAGCCTTTCCAACGACATCAAGCAGCCAGACCCAGATGACATGATCAATGGCCCTGGGTCTGGACAGTTGCCTCAACACACTAGATAGGAAGCCATTTGCTCCTAGACAGCGTTGATGGTGTGCATAGCCCACGATGCTGAAGTTGTTACAAACAGAAGCCAGCTACTCTTCCTGACCTCCTTTGGTAACAACGGTCTGGTCTTTGCCAGGCGCTGAGAAGCCTAGTGTTGAGCCTGGTGTGTCTCACTCAGGCAGCAGGCAGCTGCCGATGCTCTTCTCATTCTCAGTCGGCAGCTCACAGGTAAAGCGCTGCCCACCTTCTGTTGGATTGGGGTGGAGAGACCTATTTCACAGGGAATTAGAGTGAAAGGCTATCTTAGGGTTTTACTGCTGTGAACAGACACCATGACCAAAGTAACTCTTCTAAGTACAACGTTTAATTGGGGCTGGCTTACAGGTCCTGAGGTTTAGTTCATTATCATCAAGCCAGAAGCACAGCACTGGAGGACCTGAGAGTTCTACATCTTCATCCAAAGGAAGCCAGGAGCAGACTGGCTCCCACACGTCTAGGAGGGGGGTCTCAAATCCCACCCTGAAAGTGACATACTTCCTCCAACAAGGCCACACCTACTCCAGCAAGGTCACACCTCTAAATACTGCCTCTACCTGGGCCAAGCTATTCAAACCACTACAGAGGCACTTCTAGGCCTAAAGAAAGGTAGCAGGAGAATGTGACCATGGCATAGGAAATTCAAGGAGGTAGCTGGGAAGACCAGTGAGTTTTGAGATGGGATTCACCTTGGAATTATTTTTCAGACTAACAGTCTAAGTGGAGATGTCATAGGGACATGTGGTAATACATCCCTCAATACAGAGACTACAGCCAGGAAAGCTGCCTTGGGGATGCTCAGAGGCAAGAGGAAGAGAGAGGAATGAACCAGTTCAAGATGCTGAGGATGGGCAGAGTGTCAAAGGAGCCTCTGAGTTTAGTAAGAACACTTTACAGGGACCCAAACCTCCCAGGGAAGCAGTCACCAGTAGGCAGCAGATAATCCGCCATTCAAGGACAAACCATCGCAATTAGCCCCAGCAGTTCCCCTCTGCTCATCGTTAAAGCGATTGCTTTAGCTCCTACTAAGTCCACATGGAAAGATGACACAATGCAGCCTGCGATTTCACAAAGCTCTAACAGCGCTTGCTCGAAAGGTTAGTGCACACAATTGCCTCAGAACACGGTCTCCTTCTCTTGCACAATACCCCACTATCCAAGCTTTGCCTCCCGAGAAAGAAACTGCATTTCTTTCATCTCGAAGCAATGCCCCATTTTTTTAGTCTATTGTGTGTACACTATGGATGTGGCTAGCACAGCAATTGCCACTGAAAACACACATCAGAGCTGAGGTCGCAAACACCTGAAACATTCTGCTTGAATATGAATCTGCACTGACCCCTGTTAAGATAGGCAAAAACAAGTTTTTATTCTCGTAATCTTCTTTCCCAAACACGCTGGATATTTTCCAGTGTGCTTCTGTTGGAATAGGAATGAGGATTCAGACCAATTCTGGTCCTCTGGTTTATTAGTGATCAAATATATAGGACATTACAGATATTTATGGATAAGTCATCTGTGATATTCATTCGTGCCCTTGGGTTGGTAGCAGCGAATTGGCTTTTCATTAGCAAATAAATAATACTCCGGTTCTATCCTAAAACAATTACCCTAAGTGGGGTGAGTTTCGCCTGCTGCCTGGATGCGGAACAACAATGTAATGGGAGTCTAAGGGCTTCTCATTAGTGCATCATTTGGTCCATGACTTTGCAACTCTTTTTTAGATATCAGTGATGTTAGCGCTTTGCCGCTCCTTTATCAGCTGTGATTTTGTCCTGCTCATATTTTATAAACTGAGGAACTTGGGATGAAAATCATATACTAGCAAATATTTACTCTGCATCTGCTACATGTATGTGGGGACTGGGGTTCTAAAACCAAAGCAGCTGTATCTGATATTCACCCCTTCCCTGTCCCCCATGACAGTAAGGATACACTCAGCTACAAACGGGTTATGCCATGTAAACCCATCATATCTTGACTATTGAAGTACAAACGAATGAGATACTCCTAACTTATTCATCTTCCCAGTTCAGGGTATGAACTGCTTCCACCGTGATGGGATGGCAGACAGGAAGCTATGGCTCACAGCTGCTGCTGCCTATCACCAAGAGTGGGTCGCAGGCCACATGGTGCCAGCCTGGCAAAGATCAGAAGTGAACTAGTATGAATCTACCACATATGCTTCATGTTTACCCCATCATTCAGCAGGGAGGGCCTAAGCTGAACCTTTGCAAATCAGAGTCTGAATCTACATTACACATTTTAACAGAGTGGTAAGTGGCATCGAAGGACTCTGCATAACACACAGGAAGAGCAGGAAGGGGGAAGACAGAGATGAGAAGAGGAGCCTTCTGTGGGAGAGGCGGTTGAGAAGGTTCTCGAAGAATCCCACTTTGCGGTGACTGAGAGGATGGGCTTAAGATAAGGCACAGTGAGATGAACAACAACGTAGTGTGCCTTAGAAGCTGACTAAGGGTCCTGGCATCTACAGGAGACAAGAAGCGAGATGGGATGAGCGGAGGGAGAAGAGCCAGGCTACAGACTCATTTCAATATTCACATGGCGAGGCCATGGGATGTGTTAACTAGTCAGACACACCAAGGTAAGGTGAAGGGAAGCGGGGTGAGGGGGGGGCACACACAGGTGATCTGCTTGCATGATACATCAGACTATATGCAACTTATTCCTTGGTTGACAGAATTCATGGTCCGGCCCTCTATCCACGAGATGGACCTTCATGTGTGTGTGTGTGTGTGTGTGTGTGTGTGTGTGTGTAGTGGTGGTAAGGTATAGTTCAGCAATTTCACTATAGTTCTTGAACCAATAGCATCAAGGCCAATGGGAAACTTGTTAGAAATGCAAATTTGCACGTTTCACCCATTGCAGACCTTGGGAATTATAAACTGTGGGCTGAGGACCAGTTGTCTACGGTGCTATAAGTCTTCCCTACAGATGATCTGAGCATTTGTCAAATGTAAAGACCACTGAATCTGGGGCATAGCAGGCTTCCGGGTGTTTCCAAGGTGATCTTCATATTTTGTTTTCAGATGCTTGACGAGGAATCCCAAACCATACAGGTTTCCCTAGTGCTTCCTTCCTCAGTGATACTTTTCAAGTTGGTTTTTAAGTGTCTATTTCTTATTTTATTTATATACTTCATATCCTGATAGAGTCGCCAAGACCATCTTTTTAATGTACCCTTTTTTCCCAAAAGACAGATCCGTAACCATTACAGGGTCAGGTCTCAGAGAACACTCCAGAAATAAATTCATGATTCAAAATAAATGAAAATTTAAGACGGTGTTTCATGTGGTTCAGTCTGACCCCAAACTCTCAACTCTAAGCAAGCCTGGCCTTGACCTCTTCACGCTCCCGGCTCCACCTCTAGAGTGCTACGATATGGGTGTAAGTCATTATACTCCATTGCAATAACTATTTTTGAAGTCCGTGTGGAGTATGCACAGAATCACTTCATCTGTATCAGGTTTAAAACCAGGCAAAAGCTCCTAGGTAAGAGACGGCTGGAGATTTACTATGTGGAAGAAGACAATAAATAAGGAGTTGGGGTACCATGCTGGGTGTGGCTTTTGGAAGGGTCTATTCAATCATTTTATGGAATATATCAAGCTGCTCAGTAGTAGCCTCAGTGTTCTTCTCTATGTGTGATATGCTTCAATTGAGAAAAAAGTTCCTGGGGCTGGGGGATGGCCCAGCGGATAAGGGCCTTTAACCCCAACATTGGCTGGGGTGTTGTCATGGCAAGGCAAGATTACCAAAGGGATCAATGAGGAACTGTCTCAAGAGATCAAGACAAAAAGCATCAGAGGAAACCACCAGGCACCCTGCTATGGCCTCTGCATGTGTACACACAAGTGTGTACACACACACACACACACACACACACACACTCACATACACACACCGTGCATGTGCAGGCATGCACCACACACCCGTACTACACTCTCATCCCCACATACATTTCCTAAAAGTAACGATTCCTATAAAAGTCGTGTGGATCCAAGACAATAATATACACGTGATACCAAATAATGGTAAGGCCTTTCATTCTCCTACTAAACATGTGACAAAGTTAAAGCCTTTTAACTTGGACTCAGAAAAGCCAGCATGAATTATGGAGAACAAGATTTGAAAAAAAGATTTATGACCCAAGGCCATTAACAATAAGCGTAGGTCTGAGTTTATATTTTTGTGTCCTGACTTGGCCATTGTTGGTGGTTTGAAGCCATCAGGGCCAGACAGATGATTTAAAATATGTCTATTTTATTGTTAATCTACTCTTTTATATGGCTGTTAAATGGCTTTATAATATGCCTTATATATTAACAGAGAATACAATACAAGGGTAAAGTTGATACATAAATATCAAGTATTTTTGGTGTTTATCAAGACTCCTACTGCTTCGAGTTTAAGCAACAACTCTTACCTAGCAGTATGAGCATAAATTTGCCATCTTATCCATGAGGGAAAAGACTTCAGGGAATTGCAATTCTGTATAAATTTCCAACCTTTAAAATATTGGTAAGCCTCCAACAAGAAAGACACAAGAATTATCCAGGAAATCTTTCGATTTTTCAGTTTTCCTTTACTTGTGAAAACCCGGCTGAAGGGAGAATGCCAATCTCCCTTTGAAGCTGAAGAAATAGTCTGGAAAGATTTCTGTCACTGCCCGGAGTTCCCACTGTGGCATCTTGATAAAGGGCCACAAAGGGGACCCAGCAGCTCACAAGTCTGCCAGAAAAGCAATTAACAAGGAAGGAGCAAAACAAACCCTTCTGTTCAGAGAGATGAATGGGACACAGGTCTGACCCCACGGCCCCTGTCTGGATAAACAGAGCCGTGTTTGGTCTGGAGCTAGTTGGGGTGCATTCTCGTGTGTGTGTGTGTGTGTGTGTGTGTGTGTGTGTGTGTGTGTGATTGATTAGGCCAAACTCCAGCCCTGAGGATTCACTGCCTCCACTTGTCCAGCACTGGAATTACAAGCATTCACCACCAAGCCTAGGTTTTAAATATAGGTCTGGTTCCCCTACTTGCAAGGTAAGCACTTTATGATTTGTCTCCTTGCTCCTGTTTGATTAATCAGCGTGGTGCAAAAGACAGGCTCATATATTCAATCCATGGTCGAGCCTTCTAGACATTTAAGAGAAATGCTATGGTTCACAAAGTTGCCTGGTTGCGTATCTTGTAAGTGGACACACAAAGTCTGAGGTGTGTATACACACCCATGTATTCAAAACTTGCTGCACTCTGCTTTTTTTCATCAGTATGACCAATTGCACATTGGTTGTTGCTTTCTCAAAATTAACATGTAATCACACCATTTCCTTCTATCCCCTTTCTTCCTCTTCAACTCCACCAGGCCCCTCTACCTCCCAAACTCCTGACCTCCTCTTTACTTGTTTTACTCATAAACACACACACACACACACACACACACACACACACTCACACACACAAATGTGTGTGCACGCAGAACATGAATAAGACACAACCAACCAAGCCCATCACTGTTGCTTGCACGAGTATGATTTCAGGCTTTCTCAATTGGTATTAGATAATCAATTAGGGAGCGCCTCACTGGAGGAAGAGTACACTCCCTCAGCATCCCATAGTTGCCTGTGGTTCTTGGTCTAGGGGTGGGATCCAAAGAGAATCCCATTCTATATTAGCATGGCTATTAGATTTGAAGCTTTACTTTCAATGAGTTCTAGTCCCCAGAGCTTCCCAAGGCCAATGATGCAAATGCACTTTGTATTGCCTCAAGAAGAAATAAGTTTTTTTTAAAAGAAAGCCAGGGTGTGAGAAGGATGGAGCGTAGGGGGTAGGGGTGCAGCCTTGACCTTTCCTTCCAGTGGATCTTAGTTCTCAGTCTGTCCAGTAAAATCCTATTAAAGATGATGCTGGATTTGAAGAGGGGCTTTCTAGGCTGGCTTAAGGAGGAAGCTCTTTTATTAGGGCCAAACATGGTACAAAGATGAAAGATGGAAGCCAGGCTCTCCTCTCAGCTGAAGCCAGAGAAATAAAGCTTTCTAGAAATAAAAGTGCTCCCACCCAAGGGCTTAGGTCAAACTTGGGGGGGAAATGCAGGAGAGGCACACAAGGACCTGTTACTAACATTCTTAGCTGGGTAGCTATAAAATGAGGATGCTGAAGCAATGTAACCGGGTGACATCATGTGTACCGAGGACAGATGGCTATGCTGGCCCAGAGCTCACACTTATTTATACATCACTATATAGCCAGGTCAAAAGGCCAGGTGTATCTTGTACAGTAGCCCTTGGGAAAATGTGACTGTCTCTTCTGGCAACTCCCTTCCTCATTTTAATGGAAGCGCTATTGGGGAAGGTAAGCAAGAGAATAGTTACTTTTGAGTGGCCCCAGCTTCTTGCTGTGGCTGCTGTACTGCCAAGCAAGGCTGCCAACCTATAAGAAAGTAGGCACCTCAGTTCTTGGGCAACTAGTCAGGGTCCCAACAAGTAGTAACCTGTCCCTCGAAGTTTCACGTCTATCACTGGTTACGGCCTTTCACAGTGATTATCTGGTTACAGTCTATCAGTGTGATACAGTCTATCACAGTAGTTACATGACTCAGTCAAACGAGAAAACACGGGACCCTTTTAGTCCCATTATATACCACCTAGAGGGCTGGTGGGCAACACCCATCTTTCTGTGCTTTGGGGAGTCAAGGAAATTGAACCTCATGGCCACACCCACTATACCCACTTCTCCCAACTCATCTCTGTTGTTTTCCATTGTAGATATTACCTAAGTTTTTGCTTGAACCAAGGAATCTCCAACCAAAGAAGAAATTGTGTTTGGCAATCACTACTGTATGGAAGATTAATATTAGGAACCCTTCTAGATACTTTGATGGGGATCCTAAGAAAGACTGGAGTTGTCGTGCCTATAGCAATGCCTCATTGGGTCTCCCCAAGTTGGAGGCTAGACAGTGAACTTGTAAGGTCAATGAACACTCTTGTGGTGGCTAAGTGGTCTTAAGTGCTCAGATGGCTAACATATCGTGTAAACAATTGGCAACATTCTAGGTTTCCATATAAAGGAATGTGTGGGGCTGAACCCGGAGGTGGTCCCTCCCTGGTATCTATCTCATACATCAGCTCTAGCTTTTGCTTGCTGTTGCTAGCCAGAGCATGCCTTGATAATTTGTGGCTTTGTGAATGCAGACATGTGTGACTTCAGTGGGTTGTGCTGGAATGTACAGGAAGACACAATCACAAATGGTCTGTGACACTCATTCCTAGATGGCCCCAGCTGGACGCTAAATTCTATGAGTACCTTTCAGATAAGCTGGCTGTTCCAAGACTAATAAAATGTTCATAAAATGCCCATAGATAAGAATCATTCCACAAGTTGGGAAGAGCCAGAGGAAAAATCCCAGGAAGTATGAAAGCACAGGGTTTTGGTAAATGTGTCCTGGAGGAGTCTGGTTTGGTTGAAGCCCATGAGATTGACTGACCACAAGGAAAGATGGGAGAAGACACGGGTGGATGTGAGAAGGCCTGGTCGGCTAAGTTTAAGCTGCCCCATTTCTTGCTGCCCAGGGAGCCTGCTGAGACTGAAACAGTATGCTCAGAGGTTGACTACAGCAAAAGAAATGGGGAAGGATGGGAGAGTTGAGCTATAGGAGAAGAGGGGATCTGACTGGTGGGAAAGAAACTCTGACATACTGGAGGGCAGACATTTGAGCCATCTCTCCCCAAGCCCATTCACTCGCATGGCCACCTGCCATTGTGGGGAATGTAGCTCATTCTCCCTCTAGCCCAGGCCACCACTTCCTGGACATCTCCTGGCTCTGGGACTATTTTTGGTTGTCCAGTGCCCTAGGAGAAGGCACAGCTGCAAGTCACTTCCACTGCAGGAGGACCTGTTGTTTCCTAAAGGGTTGTGTCATTTGCTATGCAATGAATTATGGTTACCTGGACACAGGGGGCAAAGGAAGGTTAGAATTTCCATGTACGCTGCCTTTTCCAGGCCTGGGAAAAGTAAAGAAATGCCTTTGTTCAACTGGGGTGGAAACTAACAATGGTATCTCTGCCGTGTTTGTGGGGTGAGGACAAGATCACCGGAGGTACACTCACATGCCAGTTAATCCAGTCTGCTCTGTATATGACAGTAAACGCCAGCCATAGTTAACTCCCTATAGAATAACCCTGGAGAAACCAAGGACTCCTAATCCAGGAAGTATCTTCAGAAACATCTCATTTTGAACAGGAATGTAGAAACATCATCACAGATACTAACTTCCCCCCTACCCAGTTCAGTTCCCCCTCTCTCCTGTGTCACCCCATCCATCCATTCACCCTCTTCTGCTGAAATCCCTTTAAGACGCTCGGTTCTCCCAGCCCCCAAAGCTGCTGCCTATGAGATAGACCTTCAGAACTGTATTGACAATGATGAGCCTTTCACTCACTGGCAGAACCAAGCCCTGATCTTTGGCTTCTCTGTGCCCAATGTCAAGGTAAATGTCTAGGGAATGGAAGGACTAATGGGTGAATCAATGTCCACCTCAGTAGCTTATCCTCTGCCCACACCAGCTTCGGAGACTGTGCACAGAATCAGAGCTGACTCAGAGCAGCGAAGGCTGAGAGGCCAGGCCAGAAAAGCAGTCAGTAGGTTTAAGGGAGACAGTTTGGCTGAAAGACATGGGCAGGCCAGCCTTTCATTTGGGTTTCCTTTCAGAGCGAGTGTCTACAGGCATCCTGTGCACAACATGATAGCTGAGACTATTTCCCCAGCAAAATGTGTCCTGAGTTTGCTTCCTCTGTGTCAGCAGATGCTGGAACAGCTCAGTGGCAGAGGATGGGCAGGCCATTATCACTGGCCACTGTTGGGTGTCAGCTGCATGCTCCACAACCCTCACCAATTGTGTGCACCTTGGGAAATTAATAACAGCAACACTGGAGATGAAAATTACAGAGCCCCCACTTACTTGGTATACACCAGGTGGGAGACACTGTGCTAAGCACTGGTACTCACTGCTTTGAATAGTAACAACAAGACTGGAAGACAGATGCCATGTTGTGTGTGATTGTAGAGGTGGATCCTCAAGGCCACACAGCTAGAAAGTGACATGGTGATGATGGGAACAGTAGGTACTGACCTGCTACTCTGGGGAGCCATTTCTTCTGTGAATAGTGTGAAAGGTCATACTCATTGGAGGAAAGGTAGGAAGTGACAGTCACATAAACAGTCAGTTGGTCTACCAGCTGCTGGGCATTATGCTGGGGCATTTATATATGGAAACTCACCTAGATCCTGCAGATAAAGCAAGCACAGAGGGTCTGAAGTGATAACTCCTAACTAGTTCAGGGGCAGAGAATGGAAGATGGCAATCCAGGATCAGTAACCAGTGAAGAGTACACATACTGAGGTGGGTTGTAGGCCCAAGTGTTGTGGCAAACGCGACACTGGCCAGGTTTTTCTATAAAGGGCCAGAGAGTCAATGGGACCAAACTCACGGACTGATGACTCTGGACTCGGATATACATGAAGGTTAAATTTTATACAACTTCTTTTATTTCAATTTATTCTCTTTCATTTTCTTATTTATGAGGGCCTGCATGCATGTGTATGGAGGTCAGAGGACAACTTGTACCGAGGACAAGTACCTTTCTACCATGTAGATGCTGAGACTACAATTCAGGTGCTCCATTTTGGCAGCAGGTGCCTTTAACCTACTGAATCTTTTTGCTGGTCTTAAAGTCTCTTGGTTTTTGTTTATTTGCTTTAAGCTTTATTTATATGTTTATTACTTATTTATTTATACATACATGCATACATACATACATACATACATACATACGTACATACATGGATCTTTTGTCTGTCTGGATGTGGTGTGCCATGGGCCTGCAGTGCCAGCAGAGGCCAGAACATGGTACTGGATTCACTGAGCCTGGAGTTACTGGCACTTGTGAACCTCCTTGTTGGTGCTGGGAATCAAACCTGGGTCTCTGAAGGAGCAGCACTTGCTACTAATTGCTAAGCTGTGTCTCTAGTCTCCAAACTGATCTGAAGATCAGGTTCCAAATATGAACCTGTAGTGGCCAATCATGGTTGTCAACTTGACTATATGTGGAATGAACTACAATCTAGAATTGAAAGGCTCACTTATGATCCTAATCTGGAGGCTCAGAGATATAAGTTTCTGACCTGGACTTAGCATGGAGATCTTGAAGCATGGTTTCCAGTTCAAGATCATCTGGGATTAAAGGCATGGAGACATACACCTTTAATCCCAGATTATGGCTATGGATTCTAGTTCAAGATCATCTGGGATTAAAGGCATGGATACACACACCTTTAATCTGGGCTACACCTTCTACTGGAGACATATATAAGGACATTGAAAGAAGGAAGACTCATTCTTCCTTGCCGGCTTGCCTCGTGGGACTGAGCAACTGCAAGATCCTTGGACTTCCATCCACAGCTGCTGCTGACTACTGTTGGGGAGTTGGACAACAGACTGTAAGTCATCGACAAATTCCCTAACTACATAGAGACTGCCCATACGATCTGTGACTCTAGAGAACCCAGACTAATACAGAATCCATTCTTAAATTTTTATCTTGGTTGATTTTGATCCCTTCCCCCCTTTTTAAATAGTGTCCAACACTGTAGCCTAGAGTGAGTCTCTGTATAGTCCAGGCAGGCTTTGATCTCTTAATTCTCCTGCCTTAGTGGGGTTAGAGCCATGAGCCACCTCATTCATAATGTCTAAGAGCTCCTTTTGTTCTACAAACCTCCCACCACCAGCCCATTCTGTCAAAGGCAAAAGTGGGTAATTATGGAAATCAACTCCAGAGGGAAATCTCTAAGGTGCACACAACTTTTTTATAGAGGGAACAAGTACTTCTCACTGAAGGAGAACAGGGGAGCAAAAGCATACTCTGATCTCTAAATACATAACAGATGCTAAGTGGAAACCGACATTCAAATCCTCTGCTCCTCTCTACAGTAGGAACTAGGGCTTAGATCACTGGATGCATTGGATATGTGAGACAGCAGTCTTTGTCTAAGAGACAGGTGCTAAGCATCCACTGGCTTTTATTCCAAAAGACCCCACACGCACCCACAGGGAAATTTTCTCTTCTGTCTGTGCCTGACATCAACATTCAGGCCATGTGCACCAAAGAATAAAAAGAGTTTTTAGTTCGCGGAAGAAAGTAATTTAGTTCTAAATGACTGGAACTGTGAATATGAAAAATCCACCTTTATAAGTAGCAACAGAAGTCAGAGTTGGCAGAACTCTCTGCATATTCAGGTAAGGAAATCCCCCTAGAAACTGATGTATGGGTTAATTTTTGACTGATGACTTCCAGGCAGCCATGCTTTCTAGCCTGGCAAGAAGTCTAAGAAATTTCCCCAGGAATGGGCGATGGGAAAAATGACTGCGAAGCACAAGGTTACACTTGTTTTGGAAATGCTCTTGCTTGGAATCTGACTCAATGATGGATGTTTTGTTCACCAAAGTCTGAATCAATATGGAGGGCTTGCTGACTGCTACTCGGGAAGCAATAGTAGCCAGGATAAAGTCTCTTAAGAGTCCGCTGAGTCAGTGTTACCCTCTGTCACTGAACCAATAAATAATGCTTAATTTCAGATGACCTACACACTCCTGTTTGTTGCCCTGCCGGGATTCCATGCCATTTACTAAGATACAGCCTTGACATTTGTTTCCTTTCCTAATAACTCCAAATTTACTGAGCAAACTAGCTTTTTCTTGGGCTAGCAGGAGATACCTCTTGTAAGTTACTACACCAAAAAAAAAAAATGCACCATGATCTATTTAAATAACTTCTTCACCCCTCTCAATGGACCACTGGACACGGCCTGGGGCCATCGATTTGAATTACCATCATGCAGGTGGACCTTGTTGCCTGTCTACTGAAGGGGTCAGCTATTCTTGCCTTTTGTGTGGTTTATGCCATGCCATTGTGTGGATATAGCATCTTGTGTTTATCCTCTCATCTGGTGAGGGACTCTTGGGTCCTTTCTACCCTTTAACTGATATGAAAGAGTGCTTTTATGAATGATCATATTAAGGTTTGGCTTGACACCTATTTTCAGTACTCTGAAGTACATATCAGTTCATTGATCCTGGCTTAGGTGAATCTAAACTCAGGCTTTTAAAGATCTACTATTGAGATCCACTTTTAACCCCACTGATTATTTCCTTACAGTCAGTTTAAAATTTCTATTGTGTATCAGACATGCTGCTTTGAGAGGTAGGTAGTGGGAGAAAAAGCAATCAAACATGGTGTCTGTCTCCAAGTCTTGAAGTTATGTGAATTAGAAGCACTAGTAAAACCCTAGTCAGGTTACGGCAGCACCGAGGGTTAAGCTGCATGGGGCACTCACTGCATGACAGGAGCGTCATCTTTCTCCATTTAATTTTTACAACAAACCTTCAGGAAGGCATTTTTAACACCAGTTTCAGCACCAGACCGCTAAGGACATACATGGAAGAGGGACAATTGATCTATGTTTGAGAGTGGGACCAGGGAGAGGTCTCAGCAAAGGCTGGTCAAAAAAGCAGGAAGTCATTCCAAAGGAGAGCGGAGAGATGGCAGCAGAAGAGCGAGCCCTTGAGACGTGTCCAAGGAAGGAGGGCCCAGAGAATGACTCAGAAGAAACACTTAAAGACGACAACGACAACGATGACACAGAGAAGAGACTGGCCAACAGTGCCGAAGGCAGGGTGTGCATTGACAAGCGGCTCTGCTGTGACCGAGGAGAGCAGCTACAGAAAACAGCAGCTGCCTGCTGGCACGCTACTCCAGCATGCACATGCTGAGGCAGGGTCAGGTGGACACTGGAAGTCACAGGGGCAGCGAGACAGACGGCTTTTCAATGAATCAAAGTGAAAAAGCAAAGGAAGGGGGTGGGTAGAAGTAAGAGAGTGTCCGATTGGCAGGGTCTACTGAGGCAGATCAGGAGAAGAGCTAAGGGTGCTGGGAACTAGGGAGGAGCCTAGGCAAAGCCCGGCTGGGGGAGTCAGGTTTGAAGCAGGCAGAGCAGCAACTTCCTGCAAAGATGGACAAACAACAGATGGATGCGCGAACACACCTGGATATACTTGGGGTCAAAGCAGTGGGCCAGGGGACAAGTCCTCTCCCCTCAGGGACGCCTGGACGAGGCTGACCTGAGGCCACGGCTTCATCTAGCCAAGAGACAACAGTTGCATAATTATAGGAAGGAATGAGTGGAGGCAAAGAAGTGTTCTCCAGGGGAAATTGATTACTGATAAATGAAGAAACACCAAAACCTTCTCAGACTCTAAGGAACCCAGATCACGTACCAATCGAATGTGCTAACTGGGAAACTATTCAAAGCTACATGCCCACTCTCCAAATCAAGAAGCTACCATGGGCAAGTCCCAGTATGCTGGAAGAGACAGAAGGCTATGCCATTATTGGAGTTAAGAATTGGACAAAGGGCCAGCAAGATGGCTCAGTGAGTAAAGGGGCTTGCTGCCAAGCTTAACAGTTGGAGTTCAATCCTGAGACCCACAACGTAGAAGGAGAGAACTCACTCATTAGGGTTGTTGTGTGCCACACCTACATCTTGGCACACATATATGTAAACATGCTCGTGCACGCACGCACACAGCGTACACACACACACACACACACACACACACACGCATGCACACACATACTAAGTAAATGTAATAAAGGATCTAAACACAAATGGCCATTTTGATTGCAGTTTAAAAATCAATAGAAAAACAAAAAGCTCGGAAGAAATATTCATGGGAAAATGATTATGTAATAAATTACTCTGTGCAGAAGCACAGACTCTACACCTTCAGAATATAATAACTGGAAATTGGTGAGTGTAATGTATTGATTTTATACTCCTGTCTTTTCTGGGAGGCCCAAGGTTAGAGGTATGGAGTACAAGCTGATGTTGAGAGAAAAAGCAAGCTATGGGTGAAGGAAACTGAAGCCACGAGGCTCCCCAGAGATATGGCTGCAGCTGCTGAGAACAATGGTGGATCCAGGAAGCCTATAAACACTTCCTTGAGTTTCCCAGAAAGGGTCCTCGTTGCTACTAATACCTATGAGACGGAAGCTGATGGCCACTGAAGTCCTAGGTTGGATCCAGCCCTTGAGATGTCCCAAGCGCTTTAATGAACAGCAGGCACACCAAAGTATGTGTGGCGACAGCTGGCTCACTGTGAGGCTAATCCTGAAATAGCATCCCTTTCTCCCCTCTCTGTTTACCACAACTTCCTGTGTCCTCTGCCCTTCTGTTCAGGGAGCCGAGAAGGTCGAGGACACTGCCTGTGTGAGGCAGAACTGGTTTGGTGGTGTACAAAGTGGGCTGTGGACCATGCTTGCAAGGGTGCAAATTTAACACAAATTTAAAAGCATGCACACCTGCTAGTCAACCGCAGCCTGGCCGCCAGACCACAGTCTCAGCTCCAGACCAGGGCCGTCTCTTTTATGGTTTTTTTCCACTGACTTCCTTAGAGGGAAACAGAGGTCAGACCTAGCTAAGGCTGTATTTACTACGGACGCTACAGGCTCCTTTGTGTGCTCTGTATGCAGGAAATCATGTAATCTGATAAATCATCTAGGATGCAGAAAGACTCAGTCCCTTCTCAAACAAAACAGCACAAACCAGAAATGAAGGGAGTTAGTTGTCTGAGATTGCACAAGGAGAGAGAGAAGCATGGGTGGGAATTCAGGCTCCAAGCCCAGAGCCAGAGCCAGGGCCAGGGCCAGGATCATGGAAGCCTGCAGAGGCCCCAAACTCACACTGACCCATGCGAGCTATCTCTTGACTTGAGTCTTCCAATAAGGCTCTGGGCTCCCAGCCTGACCTCTCAGGCTCAGGGATGGGAAGCACTCATTGCTAACTTACTATCTATCCATGCCTGCTGTCCTGTGAGAACTGAACTCCTAGACAGAATGTGTCTGGTTTCATACAGAAAATTTATAATAAAAAAGTCAGCCTGGAGCTTGGAGTGATGACAGGCCAGAGGAAACACCTTTGCTGAGGTTTCTAGACATACCGCAGAATTTTCCAGCACAGGAAATGTACCCGGAACCCACAGCGAAACCATTATTCATGGCTGTCATAACATTCCCTTGTGCTGTGGCTTGTCTACAGGCCCCCGGGGCTGTGACCCCAGATGGCTTGCAGAGAGACTCCCTTCAAGAAGCTGCTTCCATCTTAATCAGGGAGTCTCAGTTCTAGCATTACGTACGTCATGGGTCCTGTACACTGTAGGATGCTAAGTCACACTCCTGATCTCTAACCATCAGATTCTAGTAGGAATGCTCCTACCTTCTAACCACACTGTAATAAGCAGCCCAAAGGAATCTGGACATCCCAACGTGTCCTCTGAGGTACAAAGTCACTCTGTTAGAAGCCCTACCTCCTCTGAGAGCTCTGTGGCCAACTCACAGCTTCCTCATTCTCCTGGACAGCACCGTCACTTTACACCAACTCTCACATTTACCTGCCAGTGTGGCACAGCAGCCTGTGTGAGAACACACTAAACACTGACAACCCTGACGCATGATTGCAACCAAGTGCTCTCAGATACAGAAATCTTGCTCCGGGCATTGGTCTGTAGAGTCAGCGCTCATCCGCCGAGGAGGTTAAAGTAATGATGACTCTGTAAAGTCATCACGAAAACTGGCCCGGGAAATCCTGGACTGCTCTTCCTTGGGGAAATGCCAGCCACATTCCTGTAAGCTTTGGTCATGAGTGTCTTATGACATCAGTCAATACAGAACTGGGTTATATTTTAAAGACACTTTAAAATATAAATGAATATAAGTAAAACTAGCCTCTTGACTACAATGCTGGTTCATTAGCATTGGGATTCAGGCCAACAGAGCTGGCTCTCGGCGTCTGGCAGGTATGACTTCTCCATACGTCGCATGCTATTTTGTACCTGGAAACGACACACGGGCATTTTAGCACAACGCATGAGGGACATGTTAAATAGAAAAACCACTCACAAATGGCTCACAAATATGGAGCAAATGAGACATTAGATGGGCCACAGAAACGACATGTGTTTATAACATGCTGCAGTGAGAAGACAGAACGTCGCCTTGTTTGACCTCAGCTGGCAGCATGAGCAAGAGCAAAGTAGCTATAAACAAAACCCACCATCCCTTCCGTCTGCATTACAGCTGCTGGGCAAATCTGTATGTATGGGCTCTATGGATAATAGGATAGACTGTATGTGCCTGTGCTTATACCTATATAAGGATTCTGTCTGATCCCCTTCCTTCCTTCCTTCCTTCCTTCCTTCCTTCCTTCCTTCCTTCCTTCCTTCTCCTCCTCCTTCTCTCAATCTCTCTCTCTCTCTTTCTCACCACACACACACACACACACACACACACACACACACACACGCACAAACATACACAAACACACCCTGAGGGTTGGGTATACATTTCTGGGGAGATGACATCCCAGTACTCTTGGTCAGAATGATCCCAAGCCAGGCAGTAAGGAAGTTTTGGCCACTCTTCTGAATGGCAAGGTGCCTGACTCCAAGAGGGGATTTTATATCCACATGGCCTCCAGCTATCCAATGTGGCCACTGAAGACACTTAAAGTGCTGAGTTATACCCTCCGTATCCATTTTACCCCAGAAGTAGCTGGAGACTTAATGGGAGAGAAGGGTCACCTTTAAATGAAGAGAGAAGTTAAGGGCTTCTTGCCTCTCTCACTGAAGTCCTTGTGGGTAATACCCTGAGACACCTATCCCTCATTACAGGCTCAGCAAACACTCAAAAGACTTCAGATTTTATAACACCTCTGCTTGTGTGTGGGGGAACCTGGGTCCTATGCACCTCATCAGCACCTTCCATCTCTCAGGCACTCTGACAGTTTGGCTTCAGCTCCAGCTGGTGATGAGGCCCAGCCCAGTCTTGGGGCCAGTTCCCCAGGTGACGCTCTCATGGCAGTGCTTTCTGTGTTATAGGCAGACCTACAGTCAGACTCGAGAACACAAGGCTCAATGACAGACTGCAAAGGGGGCACCCGGGATCGCTCTGAAGGCCTCTACCATGCTCTGACACATGCCACAAAGGCCTTGTCTGGGATGGGTTCCAAGCAGATTTTCTCTAAGCAGCTCAGGATTCTGTAAACATTATAAAACAGCCATTGGGTTATACAGAAGAAAAATGTCAGTAAGTAGAAATGGACATCCCAAAGGTCTCCCTTCTCACCTTCAGAGGCCAGTGCCTTAAACAATGGAGCCATAAACTCAAGACAAGTTTCTCAAATCAGAATACAAGGTGGATATCACAGGCTGTCATGTTTCTTGTGGAAATCACTTAAAAGGCATTGTTTAGAAGACCGAGTCAACCCAGGTGACAAATAAACACAAGTTCAACAAGTTCAGTGGAACTCGATTTTCCTGTTACCATTTTGGAGTTAAAAGGTATTCCAAGTGAACAAACCATATATATATATATATATATATATATATATGTGTGTGTGTGTGTGTGTGTGTGTGTGTGTGTGTGTATACACGTATGTACGTATGTATGTATATATATACATATGTATATATGTATATATACACATACATATATATGTACATATGAATGTTCAACACATGCATGCACATATGTACATGTAGATGTATGCACACATGCACATACACATACACGTCTTTTGACTTTTAGCTCTTAGGTGAAGGGTAACTAAGTGCTATACATCTTTGGTCAAATGCCGCACTAGAAATATTAACACACAAAGAAACTAACCAGGAAGTTAAGCATTCAATCTGAGCATTGCCAAGTTTACATTTTCTCCTCGCCAGCAGGAGTGGCCCCGTTCAGGTTCCCCCAACTGAGCCTATCCCTGCTTTGCTCCTACCACCAGAAGTCCCATGGGTGCACCTTAGTCCCTCCCCTGTGGGGAAATGGAGACTTCTTCCTGAGATACGTAGAGAGGGAGTCTGCAAGCTGCCAGAAGCCCTGTGCAGCACCTCCATCAGAAGAGCAATCATTCAGATTGAACATTGAAGATAAATGTAGATTACCGTAATGCACTTGATAGCAAAACAATCACAGTATTAGAAAGACAAGCAAACATTTTATTCCATAAAACAACGAGCTCTTAGCGTGCACACCGAGCTCAGTCTCAAGGTGATTCACCCACTCATGTATTCATCAAGTGTCTCCTGGACACTTGTGTGTGCCTGGCACTGATCATTCGTGTGCAATGACAAGACAAGGCTACCCTTCTGGGAGGTGGGGTAACAGGTGCATGGGGCACTGGTGCAGAACCCTAAGCAACAATGAAGGATGAGGATGCTATAAGCCTAACTGGTACTTGACATGAGCTCCTCATATACATGGGGCAGGGCAGAGAAGGCTTCCTAGAAGATGGGACTCTAGGGCTGACTCTACACGGAGCACCAGGGGTTTGCCAGATCCTCTGGGAGGAAGAAAGAGAAAGATGATTCTATGTACAAGACATACTATGCACCAAGCACACTGGTCCAAGCAACCATGGCTGCCCTATGGGTGCCCACAGTTAACTTGGTGCCTCTGGACAGGACACAGGGATTCTTAATAGTTTGGTAATGTCTACACATAAATTCTGAGCTTGTTTGTCTGCTCTGTACTGTGTGATCTTGTGGAGAATTGACTGGCACTAGAAAGCTAGGGGCTCCTCATCTCCACCCATCAACACCTCCAGCTTCTCCACACTTCCTGTTGGCAGCCAAAATTTCCTCGGTAGTAACCAGATTTGGTGTGTTTATTCATTATGGTGGTTTGCAGAGCCTTATTGCTCTTACCTAGAGAGCAAGCATGATGAGACAGAGTGTTCTGGTCACAAGCTCTCTGGACCAAGTAGAAAATAGGGGGAGGAAATCCTAATAGACCACACCAGGGCCCACGGTCTCTGTAACCATCCAAGCAGAGCTCAGCAGAGTCTCCCCAAGACAAAGTTTGCAGAACTAGAAAGTAGCAAGCTGAGAGCCCAGATAACCTCCACTCCGCCTTGCTGCTCTCCCCGTGCAGAGCAGCTTTCCTAGGCTCTGATTCTGTGCTCAAAGCCAGGCACACTCTCTCCTCTGTGGACCCCTGGGGTTACTTCCACTAAGAAATGAGCCCTGCATTGCGCTTTGATGGACGGGCAGTGAATGATGGCCTGGATACTTCATACAGTGATTAAACAGGACTGACTGGAGAGAATGCTCAAAGCATCCAAGCAAATAAGCCAATGGGGAGGGACAGAAGATGCAGGTAACCCAAACCACTTTGCAACGGTGCTGAGAGTCAGGAGAAAAGGGTGGGGGAGCCCCCTTTTCCATGACACTGCCTGAGGCTGGACTCATGAGATCTTCTGGCATTGAACCTTACAAGCAAAGGAGCAGGAAGAATCTAGATCTGAGATCTGAGAGAGTGCTAGAGAAAGGGACCAAAGTCTTCATTCCTACCACCACACCCTAGTCCCCCCATCCATATATACCATAGTCAACAGCACAGCTCTAAACCTTGCTTTTGAATATTTGATAAGTAAAGGAGTGTCTGGCTTTGTGATACATGATACCCATCAGGATCTAGGAAAATAAAACAGAACCAGGACCAAATAATCGATCCATTTGTAAAATGGGTTCAAATTCTTTCCTGTGCGCTTATCTATAATAAATGTGATTCATTCATGAAGCTGGTGTGTGTGTGTGGCTGTCTGTGTATGCAGGTGCGACATGCACGCACAGGCACTGAGCTACGTGGAGGTCAGAGAACAGCCTCAGGCGTTGTGCCTCAGAGGTCACCTCTTTTCATTGAGACAAGGTCTCCCATTGGCCTGGTGCTCATGAAGTAGCCAGGCTACCTGGCACAGACTCTGTCTCCCTGTGACAAGTGCCCACCATCACATCAAGATTTTTAATTTGGAATTCTAGAGATCAAACTCAAGCCCTTGTGCCTGCAAGACAAGTACTTTATATACTGAGCCATCTCTCCAGCCTTTGTGTAGATTATCACTGTATGTCAAATGCTATCTCTCTGCAAAATGAGACAAAGCTTCTAGGTCATATCCCCAGATTGTATTCTGTGGACTTGGAGAAGAGGCAGGGAAGGCAATGACATATATCATCCAAACAAAAGGCAATGCTGGAGTGGATATTCTGTCTCAAATCATACACACAGCAGGGGCCGGCTTTACCCTCCAGATTAACCTAAAGCACAGATCATTTCTCTCAAGAGCAATTAAGCTGGCAACTGCAATCTCTGCTTCCTTATTCTTCTGCAATATGCTCAGATTGCTGGAAATGGTTTTGTTGCTTGGAATTTTTACTAGATTTAAAATAAATATCTGAGCAAGAATTCTGGAGCCTTATTTGGACACAAACTCCTACCATCTAATGATTTTATAGATACTGATTTTATTTTATCATTTTATTTTTTATTTAATCTTCTTTTTGTTTTGTTGTTGTTGGTTTTTTTTTTTTCTGAGATAGGGTTTCTCTGTGTAGCCCTGGCTGTAGACCAGGCTGGCTCCAAACACAGAAATCTGGCTGACTCTGCCTCAGAAGTACTGGGATCAAAGGTGTGCACTACCATTAAAGTGTGTGTGTGTGTGTGTGTGTGTGTGTGTGTGTGTGTGTGTGTATGTATGTAAATACAGGTGCCTGCAGTGTCCAGAAGGGCATAGGATCCTCTGGAGCTGGACTTAGATACAGCTGTGAGTCACTGAACTGGCATTCACTCCAACCCCACAAAATACCAGCCCTACAGATAAGGGAACTTAGAAATCAGATTCCCCACTTCCAGAAAATTTACAAAGACAGTTTCTTTATGCTTTATAAAGTTATTTAAAAGCCGTGTTCAAAAACACAACTTACATCCCAGATCCCTTGTTGTCCAAAGAGGGTTATGTGCACAAGGCTTAGGAAGGTAGATGTCACATAGAATGTGATTTATGTTATTCCAGCCAAAGAATCACGGAAGTGACTATTTGATACTTATATTTAATCAACTCCCAGTTTATCATTCTGCCCAGGGAGGAAACCATTTCTTGACATACATAATGTCACCTGCTGGGTTTTCCAAGTGTCACCCTAGCCCAGGCATGAGGGCTTTTAGTATTGGAGCATTCTCACACACCAGGTGAGATGGGATTAGAGACAGATACTGCTTCTCTGTGCCCCATTTAATTTAATGTTTCTAAAAGTTGCCTTCAAAAAGCATATACCCATCTAATGATACAACCTGAGCCTAGAGAACTAGGGTGCTGGGCATGTACTTCGATGAGGTCACATTCAGAACTACTCAGAGATCCAAGTTTTCAAATCTCGTTGTATGTGGGGTGCACACTTGTTCCAGGGTGCAAATGTAGAGACTGGAGGATAGGTTCTGATGTCAGCCCCTGTCTTCTGTGCTATTTGAGAGACAGGGTCACTTGATGTTGGCTGCAGTGTACTCCTGCTGAGCTGAGGATTCTCCTGTCTCTGCCTATCCTCTCACTGTAGGCATGCTGGGATTGTACACTTGCTGCCACATCTGGCTTTATGTGGTCCCTGGGACTCTGAACTCATGTCCTTGTGTGTGTGTGTGTGTGTGTGTGTGTGTGTAAACTGCTTTACCTTTACCTTTACCTTCTGAGTCATCTGCTCAAGCCTTGCAAATCTTGGTGGAGCTCTGCAGATTTTTTTTCTTTTTTTTTGTCCTTGGGTGCAAGGTGATGCTGCTCAGAGACACATTAGCCATTAGCATCGCCTTCAGCTTAAAACTCTGAGCTTCTGACTTCCCTGGCTAGGAACTCGTATCTGCTTAGGCATCAGAACCACACTGGCCAGTATGAAGCCTGAACTCCTTTTTTTTCCTCACTGTCCCCAATCTGTCACGAAGCAAACATGCCCTGACCTCCTTCCAGCCCCAGGGCCAGCTACCACGTAGGCAGGGCTGCCGGTCCAAACCTCCGCTTCTGTCTGGGTCATTTTTCAACCTATATCAACTCCAACCTTGTTGCTTCAGATCAGAGCTGCCCCTAATTAACCAGGCACAAATGCCCTACGGCTGCCAAAGGGACGACGCTCCCATGCCTTCTGGGTGACTCACTGGACAAACCAGGCAGACTCTAAGCAGGACTGCAGAAGAGGACACAGAACAAGCAGGCTCTGCAAGAGTTCCCTCTAGGGCTTCAATGTGTGTTTCCCCTCTCTGCTTCAATTAGAGTGGGAGCTGCGATAGAGGCACCCAGGACCAGATGACCTCAAATAGCTCCAGTGGAAGAATTTAGAGACATACCCTAGTCCTTCTTGAGCACTGACCCCACATCTGCTCACTTGCCACAATCCACATGACTCTCTAGGGAAAACATTCCTTCTGGCCTCTGCACCTCTCGTCTCCAAGGCCAGGGCCACCAGCTCCCACCTCACAGGGCAAGCAGGTCAGGTCTGGCAATGTTGAAGCTAGTAACACAACAGAAGTAAAACGACTGGTGAGTGGAGAGGGGAGCCTAGACCCGGTGTTACTAAGTGAGCATAGGTGAAGGGTCATGTGAAAGACCTTGAAGTGGAAAGGCCTTAGAGGCCCATGGGAGACTGCTGCTCACCTCAAAGTATATTCATGAGAACATGGCAGGGTCCACAAGTCCTTGTGTGCACTCATCACACACACATCCCATCCTCCAAGGATCTGTGTCCCCCATCAAGGGTCCCCTGAAGAGCTGCAGACTGACTCTGGTTTTCCCAAGCCTAAGGCAGAGGCAGGTTATGTACATGCCTGCTTCTTCTCCCACAATTCACCCACAGGCTAGGCCACTGGATTGTAATGTACAGCTATTCCCAAAACACTGAAGACTCCAGCAACCCCAATCAACCCTCCCTGCCCAACTGAGGACCCAAGGCTACGGTGAGCCTTCCGTCACAGTATCCAGGCTCTTCCTCAGAGCTGTCATGATAACGACACAAAGAAGGCATCTAGTTACCAGGCTTCTGGTCATACATCATGGAGAGCATGCAGAGAGTCAGGGATGGGACAAGCCTGAGCATCCTGGACCATTCTAGACAGGCATCAGGCCCCCTGCACCTGAGGTAAGTCACTAGCATTTCTTGACCTTCCATGTCCTTGCGTGCAACTTGGGAGTCAGGTAAGCATTTCTCAAAAATGCTCTCAGGTTCCTAAGGAGCTATGAGTGTGTTTCAGGAACACTCACTCACTAGACAGACACAAGCTGGACGGCAGCAGAGCTTGCTTCTGCTGCCTTCTGGGTTCATGGCTCAGGTCTCTCACCCACTCTTCCAGGTCTGGCCACAGCACCGAGCTCCAGCTATAGAGAGATTCAAGAGGCAGCAACCTCTGCCACTTCTGGCCTGGCTCACACCTCCCACACCCTGACACAGACATGTAAGGCAGCCTTGAAAATAATGTCCCATTGACAATGGCAACTCTAAGAGAACAGCCCAGGTATTATATTAGTCGAGCCTGCTTTGGATTTCATCAGTGCATACAGTAGTCAAGTTAGTAGCTATGTGTGTGAGGATTTGCTTGTTACAGCAGCTGCCAGGACCTGTGTACTAAAAGGAGGAAATAGTATGAGGCACTTTTAAATGTCCCTCGTTTAGTGGAAGTGATCAAAAGCAACCTTACTGTTCTTAGCTTTGGAGTTCTGGCGAGGACTCAGAGATCGTGTTATAGATGAAATGTTCCAGGTAAGTTTGTCATCTAAAGAGTTTTCTGGAGCCGCCACACCTTCTCTGAACTGTCTGGGACATGCAGTAAAGAAGCAGAGTGTCCCCTTCACCCCCCCTGCAGCTCAAAGCCGCTGCTTCACCTTGCATTGCACATCAGCCTTGGGGTAGAGAGGGTGCTGTCCTCACTGACCACGCCTTCTTCCATCAGTCCAGCCCTCCTCTCAGTGTGAGATTCCCCACTCCAGGACCCTCGGGGTATATTGCTGGGCTTGGAAGACACTGGCCAGACCAAGAGAGACCCAGCACGTGTCCTTTGACAGCTGTCCTGCAGGCCTATGATTTCCTGGAGCCATTTGCACAGCACACACCCCCTTGCTTTGCATACCAAGCGTCTTCCACAGCTTGGGGGCAGTTTTTTCCTGGGCCTTTTGTTTTCCTTTTCACAGCACAGGAAATTTTTGCTCCCCAGTCCTTAAAATTTCCATGCTGGGGTCACTGATTGCTACTCCACAGGTCACTACCTCTAATTCACTCTCTAGTATCTTCTGGGAATAGTCAGATGCTGTCCGGAGGGCCTCCGTAAGCCTGAGAGACAGAGGGCCACATTGGGACACAGAAGGGTTAAGAGTAGCTCTTGGCCCAGCTATGATCGCCCTTGTGAGGCGAGCAACAGTCAAGTAATCTATAGCCTTCTCCGCATTATGAAGATTATATTGCCTGTGTCCCAGGCATTGGTTTCATAGGCAGTTAGTATCTTGTCCTATATTCTAAAAACCACGTTAAACTATAAACATATAATCACAGCATTGTGTGCTCATTGGAATAGCTTTCTGACAACACCAAGCTAGTATATAGAATAATAACCAGTGAGGGAGAGGAAGCCAAGGAAAGGGACCAAGAAAAAGGACAATGGGTAGGTAGGGAAAGCGTGCTGGGGAAGGTCTCTGGGTTGGAAAGGCGGAGGAGCAGAGGCCTGGGAGGTGGAAGAGAATGAGAGCAAAGATCCTGGGGTGGGATCCTACATCTTCACAGTCCTCTGTCCTTAGAGTAGATATGCACATTTGCATATGCCCTTCCATGTCCTTCCATGACCTTCCATGCAGAACAGAGAAATTAAGCATTCTTTTAGGAAACCCAAGAGAGCAACCCCATGAAGTTCAACCAGGACATGGCAGACAGTCTCCATGCTGCCTAGGTCACCATATCTTCACCAATAGTCAAGACTTAATGAATCTTCTAGAAATGCTTTGTGCAACTCTACTGAGGTCATAATTAATACAATTAGGGCAGAGAAAGGAACGGAGGAAGGAAGAAAGGAAGGAAGGAAGGAAGGAAGAAAGGAAGGAAGGAAGGAAGGAAGGAAGGAAGGAAGGAAGGGTGAGCGAGCTTGGCATGAGCTGAACTGAAAACCTCACATTTCAGACGAGACTGCTCAGAGTCTAGGGCTCTGTACCCTGCAGAGAAAAGAAACAAGAGCAACCACGAGAACAGGTACAGTTAGGCCACCTGGCTGGAGGTAGGCCAGCTGGGGACAGAGGACCAGCTAGGCAAGACTAGGAAGGAGTGCTACTGTGGCCAGATGTAGAGAAAACCAAGAAAATGGTGATAAAGCAAGCCTACGCTGGAAAGCCATCCTCTGTTGGCCTCACAACTATAGTGTTCTAAAGGTGGTCGACTGACCCACTTCACAACTACTGGGGTATCGGGCCTGACACAAGGTGTGACCAGCACTCAATGAAGCAGCCTGCATATGTCCAAGAGAAGCTCCCCTTCTCCTAGACAGTGAACCACATGAACTTTCCTCACAACACCATGACAATTAACACAGAGATCCACAACTGGTCAACATGCAGAGAGCAAGATGCTTTGGAGTGCTCAGAACTGAATGGGATGTCCACGTCATATCCCTCCCTTCAAGGCTCAGGGATCACTGTGGAAGGGTCAGAGGTGGAGGAAGGCTTCAAGGAAACAGCATGCACAAGCTAGGCAAAGCTCCAGCATGGAGGAGAGGCTGGACTCCCAAAGTCCCACCCCTATCTGAGGAACTGCTGGCACTTCATATTTGTTGGGAGAGGAAGAATAGGCTTCCTTCAATGGTGTGACCACCTAGCATATCATCCACATTCTAGGACAGGGTCTAGATACAGGAGTAGTCGTTCAACACAAACTAGAAAGGTTTTGAGACAGACAGACAAGGACAGAGCAGAGACAAGGACAGACACAAGGGCAGAGAGATTCACAGAATGAAGTGGGTAGGTATAATAGTGGGGGAGGGTCTAGGAGGAGATCGTGGAGGGACATGAATATGATAAAAGTACATTGTATGGAATTCTCAACTCGTTTATGAAAACATTTTTTAAGTGTAATAGGGCAGAAGAGATGGGTCATGAGTTAAAGAGTGCCTTCTGATACTCTTCTTAAGGACCCATGTTCTGTTCCTAGCACCCTATTAGTTTCAGGAGATCTGATACCCTTCTTCTTGACTCTGTGGGCACTCACACATGCACATACCACCCCATACACACACACACACACACACACACAGAGTTAAAAATGAAACAATTAAACAAATAGAAACAAGCCACATGCCCACCAAGCCACATGCCCACCATTAACAGGTGAATGGGTAAATACAGTGTGGTATATCCATTCAATGGCATATTACTTGCTCCAGGGAAAGAAAGCCACATACAGGTATGTTACAACCTAAAGAACCTTAAAACCATTATGGCAAGTAAAAGACATCGTCATGAACAGCCTCACATTATTTGATTTCATGTGTAAAAACGTCAATGATCTGATAAGCTATAAAGATGGAAAGAAGACTTGTTGTCAGTGGCACATAGGGGGACACAGAGAAAGCTGGCTTATGTGTGGGCTCCCTTATGGGGAGATGATGAAAATGTTTTAAAATCTGTTGTACCAACAGCTACATGATGGTGTTATTGAACTACATGCACTACACGGTTACTGTATGGTGTGCAGATTGTATCTGGTGAGGCTATCTAAATGAGATGCATTAACTTGTCCACGTAAAATGAATAAATCCAGAACTAAAATATTAAACATCCAGGTGAGGCATTGCTCTCCACTGTCCAAGAGAGGAAAGGAAAGCCAAGATCCCCAGCCACGCACAGTGGGAGCCAGAAGTGCTCAAAACCAAACCCAGGGCTTCCTTCACCTAATGCAGAATCTTCCTTCCTTCTTTCCCTCTTCCTTCCTTCCTTCCTTCCTTCCTTCCTTCCTTCCTTCCTTCCTTCCTTCCTTCCTTCTTTCCTTCCTTCCTTCCTTCCTTCCTTCCTTCCTTCCTTCCTTCCTTCCTTCCCTCCAGACAGCAGAGCCTGTCTGACCGTCTGAGGAGATCATATCTTAACCAAGTAAGGGAAGGCCATGAAGACACTGGAACAGGATTACTCAGTGGGTAGGAATAGCAGATACAAAAGTCCTGAGTCTGAGGCTGGAATATGCCTTAGGTCTAAGAGGAATGTCAGACATCAGGAAGGCTACAGGAAGAAAACAATGAAGGGACCGGCAGAAAATGAGGTCCGAAAGGCAAAGGGAAGCTGGATGTGGCAATGGTTCATATCTGCAATCCTACCACTTGGGAGGCTGAGACAGGGAGATGACCAGGAGGAGTTCAAGGCTAATTAAGCTATATAGTGAGATCCTGGCCAGTCTAGGGTACACAGAGAGGTGCTGTCTCAAAACATAGAAAACCAAACAACCAATCAATCAACCAATCAACCAACCAACCAAACAAACAAACAAGCACACACACACAAAAGCTAAATGGCTGATGACATAATGCTTTGTAGGCTCCAGGAAGATAAAGTTTTGAGCCTGAGTGATTCAGAAAGCATCAAAGGCCTTGATCCACGCCTGAGACAAATCTGTGTGCGTGCTTACTCTATTTCCACAATTAGTAGCTGCAGTCTACAGGGATTTCACTTGTGTCCAACAGATGTCTAGGAGTCTGGGTGAGAGTTTATAGCAATAGCCATGTCCCCAGAAGTTCTGAAAGCATCAACAAGGAGGGTTCTGAAGGTGACTGGACAGAAGAAACAAACATCTTCCCATAATACAGAAATGGTACAGGCTTGGGATTCAGCTCTCTCTCCTGGGAGTGGGTGACATTCTGGCTTCAGCAAAGGACACTTACAGGAATCTTCTGACACTTTTTCTAAGATTCTACAGGAAGGCCGAGTTCCCTTCTGCAGGCTCCTACGACATTAAAGCTCCCTACACACCAGAGACTAGGTCCTGCAGCCAGATGAGCCATTTATCCCAACTTATATTCTTCTCATCTTTTGTAAACTGCTTCCCTTTGAAAAATTCTGCTTACTCTGCTTTCAAATAAACATGCCAGCTGATATGCTGAGCTGGAGGGAGAAAGCCAGAACAGGGCTGCCCGGGCTGCCCGGGCTGCCCGGGCTGCCCAGCATGGTGAATGTGGAACTGTAGACATTAGCCTTCTGTCTTCCACCCCTTGGGCCTGTTTGCAGAGAGCATCCCTCAATCATTGGCTCCCAATGGTGAGCGAAGGCCACCCCACCCCCCAAGGCCATAAGAATTTCTCCAGAGCTCAGCAGCCAGCCAGCACCAACAGGAAGTCAGAGATAAAGCTAGCACAATGGCTATGGCTTTGCTGGTTTTTCTTCAAAAGGTGGTCTCTGACCCCAGCCCGCACTCTGAGGATGGGCCACTGACCACCTTGACAAATGTTTTCTCTGCCTCATGTTTGTTCAAGGGAACTCATAACCCAGGGGTGGAACTTACAGCTCAGGGCAGGGCTTGGAGAGTTCCAGTCCCAGGAAACCTCTGGCTTTGGTAACAGAGAAAATAACACAACCTTAATTTGGAGAGGACTTTAAGACCCTGTTCGAAGCCACCCCAGGAGCACAGCCCCCCAGCACCTAGCACAGTTTCTGAGCCTGTCTTGTGTTTAAGGTCTCACTGCCCCCAAAGATGGCCACTCTTACATGTAGCTCTCTTCTGGTTTTGTTCTTTTCTTTCTTCCTATTATTCCCTTCTTTCTTAAAGTCGGATGCATGAGGCATGGTGTCCAGGAAGGGGGGGGGCGAAGAGGAAACATGTCAAACATACAGCAAGCACCTACTGTGTGTGTCTGCTCCAGGGATACAAACATCCAGCCCACAACTGGAAGGAAATGGCAGCAACGAGAAGCAGCTCGAGGTCAGCAGTCCAATCTCCAGCCAGCCTGTAGGCTTGTGCCTAGAGTCTACCTGTAACACACGTGCACTCTTCACTGGCTCGAAAGCACTTGGTCCTCAGAAGAGTTTGGGGTCACACCGCTCACTTCCCCAGTACACACTGACTGGTCACATATCTATCCTCTGCTTTTCACTATCCCTGCTGCACTCCACCTTCTCTCCCAGGCTGGCCTGGAACTCACTATGTGGCTGAGGATGATCTTGGACTTCTCATCCTCCTGCCTCCATCTCCCAAGCGCGGATATTACTACAGTCATGCACCAAGAAGCTCATGCTTATGCAGTGCTGCACCCAGGGACTCGTGCATGCTAGACAAGCACTCCAGAAACTGAGCTAGCTCTCCATCCGTATTGGGTGTCTTTTTAGTTGGAGTATTGGGATAGGTAGCTAAGCTCGACCCATTGCAGTTGTTGGGACCAGGGTTGTAATCCTAATATTCCAGCCATGCTCTCCTGTGCTAGCTACAAGATCTTTTGCTGTTCTGGGCCACTGTTTCTCTGTCTGTAATATGGAGACAATAGTCAGGAGCAGCCCACAGTGGAAGCCCGGATGAGGGGCTTACGTGGAAAGTGCAGAAGAGAAGCCACAGTGTGAGTAGCTGCCCTGATGCTTATGAAAGTGACAAGATAGACACGAGGCAGCATCTATATGTGGTGGGTGAGGTGAATGAAAACCCTCTGGACAGGATATGAGAGCACAGAGGGTATGACTAGGGTCCGAGGCAGAGGGAGCAGCGTGCATCATGGTACCGAGCCGGGGAAGGTCGCTGCTAGAGGGAGTCATGATGATGTACCGAGGGTCAAGGGATGGTGAGGGACACTCTTCAGAGAATGGTTTTCTGATGGACAGACAAACCATGGACTTCTTACTCTTGCTTTTGTGTTTGGGCAGGAAGCAGAAGGTCCTGTCCTCCAGTGTGCCCTCCTGGTCACACATCCCAGCGACTCCTGTCCTCATAAATATTCCTCTTAGGCCAGTGCTTCGATGCATTCCATGCGGCCTGCACCTTCCTCTTTTTCTTCCAGTTTCCGTCTGAGTTCACCTCTCAGGGAAGTCTCCGATGTTCTGAGTTGTCACTTCTTCTCTGTGGCCTTATTATAGTTATGACATAAAGACTGCCCCCCTCCAGCTATTCATAGACCCATGGACTGTGGGAAATGTGGAGGCCAAGGTGTCATTGTTCAGTGTGGCTTGTGCTTCCTCACAGCACAGGGTCAATGCCAGAGGACAGCACTCAGGACCAGCCGTCATAGTGGACCGAGGTTAGCCTAAGAGATTTTCAGTAGTACGTAGCTATGACAGTATTCGTGGTCTTAAAAATCATGGAGAATAGACCTATCCCTGCTTCATAATCAATGGCCAGGAACTAAAACTTCAGAGCTTTGATAACTGGTTCAAAGACTGGGATCTGAGTTCTCAGGCCTAGGATGGGGACATACCATTCATTCTGAATTACCCAAAAGATTATAAGGAAAAAAAATGCCCCACCCCTTCTTTAAGAGTAAATTCAAATGGGTCTGCCCATCATTAATGGAGGAAAATCTACTCAGAAAAGCCCATGGCTGTAGGGCTATAAAGACCACCAAAGCTTAGGCTGGGGATATAGGGTTTCCGGCCATCGTTCATTCTCACTCCTAGACAGCATTCTCCTCTACAATGGCATTGGTTGCTGTCTACTCCCACGTCTGGGAAGATCTTATATTATTAGGTAACACCCTCTGCCTGTCTCCTGCACTACAATCTGTCTTGGGATTCACTCCATGGAGATCATAAGCATCAAGACTTGAGGGGAGACCAGAACATGGTCAAGTTCCTCAAACAAATTAGGATGCGGTAGAAGGAGATACCCACGTGCCTTCCAACCCAGTAGGATGTTCATAGAGTAGTGTGAGAACTAACAGGGCTACCAATACCCCATGGGGTCATCTGAGAGAGAAATAGTCTTATGCTGTAGCAATCACAAGACAAAAACAGAACCAGTCATAATGCTAAGATCAAGTCTACCTTGTGAGCTCTTCGTCTCGGTAGAGCCTGCAGTGCAGGTTTCTGAAAGACATGCTTGCAGACCTCATACACAGGTCCCCCTGTGTCATCACGAGATCTTCAAGACTCTTAATCTGTAAGAGTCCTCCAAGAGATCTCCAAGTTGACAATGAAGAACCCTATTCATTAATGGAATGAGGCCATCCCGACATTCTCACCAGTAAAGGGGATGCCATTCCAAAGATGGGTCCATAGCAGAAATAGCACAGGGTGAGGTGGAGCTTTCAGATTCCAGAGCAGTCAATTTGTCCAGGTATTTACAGCTACTGTGGGAATGTGGTGTCACCCCATGGACATCCCAGAAAGCACAGGTTACTACATGCCAAATCTCTCTTGGAACTTAGTGTTAGGGTAGAGTTACCACTACGAACCTCCCTTTCCCTATGCTTGGGTGATGTTAGTCAGTAAAGCCATACACTTTACTGGTGCAGGTGACAGGCATCAACAGGAGAAGCTGTAATCCTACCATGCCTGGTAATCTTCATAAAGCACCCACCCTTTCCTACAGCTCTACCTCTGCCCTGGAAAAGGCCTCCTGAGCCTCCAGTCCAGCTCCACCCTGGGGTCTTCTTTCTTTGCCTCCTGACTGGGATTCCCTAGGAGGACACACCCTACCCCAGAACTGTGGGTGCATTATACTCATCGCCCCAGCAGCCCCAGGACACTTTTCCAGGGATGGGTTGTGACCTCAACAAGAACATATACCATGGGGGAACAAGTCAGAAAATAAACATAGGCAGAGACTCTAACTTAAGCTAGCTACTTCAGAAATGCTGTCTTCTACTGGGATGAGCAGGGCCATCTTTGCAGGACAGTAAGTCCTCCCTATGAGGACTCACAGTAACCATGAAGAGGGCACTCAAGACAGCTGTCACAGAGTAAGGACAACTCCAGAGTGACACGGACCCACCTGTCTCTAAATCTGAGGGCCTCCCAGCTCTCACTCCATGACCAAGGTTCTGGGTGCAGACTGATCTCCACATGAGATTTCAGCCCGTTTCCCCTTCTGCAGCCAGCAGTGTGGTGGAAGCACTGTGCCCGAGACTCCAGAAATGTCCCAGAGTAGCACTGCCTGTGCCTGCGGGAGGAAACCTACCAATGAGCGCCGAGAAGACGACGGAATCAATACGTGACAACTGTAATTCTCAGTGCGATAATTACACAGCGTTTCCAGGGCTCCTCGGAGTCACTCCATTGATTTCAGCAAAGTGTATTTGCTGCATCCCAAACACAGCTGCAAGCCCAGCTCTGCACTCCCATCTCCCCTTCATTGATCTTAAAAATAATAGCCAGGTACAGGGGACTTCAGAAAGCAATCTTGCTGCTTTGGCCTCTGGTTTTGCCAGGCAATTCATTATCCACTTTGTTCTACCTTGCCCAGATCCATTTTGACTCTCAGGCAGAAGGTAAAAAGCGAACCGTGTGCCTCTCTCCTCAGCTCCTGGGTTCCTACTTCATGCCAGGCACTCACCTCAGTGCTACTGAGGCAAAGATGCAATTAGCCTTTGGTGGAGTTTCTAAGGCACGGGCCACTCTTGGTGGTCTGTCAGAAGCTATGACTGGTGTGGTGAAGAATACAGGTTCAAAATGTATAATGGAGACAAGTCCAGGAATGGGGGAGATACTTAGGAGCTTAGTAGTTAGACAATATTAACAACTCCTACAGCTCAATAAAAAGAATTACTTACATTTGCAAATGGTATAAAGACAGGAAGGGGACCTCAGTGAGTAAAGTCCTTGCTCTGCAAACCTGAGAAGCCCCAACTACCACCAAGAATCCATGGAAGCAAAGCAGGCCACAGTGGCACACACTTGTAATTCTAGCACTGGCACGGCACATCCCTATGACTTTCTGGGCACGCTTGGCAAGGTACAGGCTAGAAAGAAATCCTGCCTTCTGAGAAATGACCATCAAGGATGTCTTTCCAGACACAAACGATCCTGCACGTGCACAACCCAAACACACATGAATGTGCACATATGTACAAAATAAACAAAGGATTTGGGTGGACATTTCTTCCAGGAAGATATAGACATGTCGAATAATACCATAAAGTGGTGTTCAATATCGTGAAGGTTGTGCAAATGTAAAGCACCTCACACAGCAACAACAGTGACACTCAGGATGACAGGAATCAGGGCTTCCAAGGTTGAGAAGGAATTAGAAATGTTCCACAGGACGGCTGGAAATGCAAAACTGTGTGGTCCCTGTGGGAGACAGACAGCCACTCAAAAGACAGAACTGCCACAGCACTGGACAGTTCCCTCTGAGTTGGTCATCTAAGGAAAGTGAAATGTGTGTCTTCACAGAAGACTGCACAAGAAGGATCAGAGCGTATTCATTTGAAAAGATTTTAGCGTGCGTGTAGTTGTCAATGGAGTCCAGAAGAAGGTGTAGGTTGTGATTTATACCGCACCAAAAGTCTGTATATGTAAGGATCCATCCTCAGCTTGAAAGTCATCTCACCCCCAGGGAATTATGGGAACTGACTGGCAGGAGAACACATATAAGAGCTTAAGCTTCTCTGTCAAGTGAAGAAACATGGAGAAAACCAGTCCTACTTTGGTGTTGTCTTTCTCAGGCTGGAGATTAGCTGCCTGTCACTTGGAGACTCACAGGATGGCTCCCTGGCTGGTCTCTCCCAAGATGTCTGTCATCAGATCACTAAAGCAGAATCAACATCCAGCTCACCATGAAATTCAGCAGTGTCAAAGACGGCCAGGTAATGACACATTCACCAATGCTTACGCCAAAGGCGGGAGACAGGAACGAGAGCTGTCAGAAAGGTTGTGAAGTAACAGACACAAGTGAAATCAGACAAAATTAGTATCTAGCTGCTCTTGAGAAAGAAATACAGGGACTGTGTGGAACGTGGGAACTCGAATGCATTACTTACAAACTAGGAACCTTGGACCGCTGCATAGAATGGCCTAGGTCCTAGACTCACAGTCAGAAGCCCAAGGGAGCTATATGCGTGTGTGTCGTGTGTGTGTGTGTGTGTGTGTGTGTGTGTGTGGTGTACATCCTACCTCACTTCACAGCACTCTCTACATTAGGCCCTGCACTTCCCTGTGGCTACCACATGGATTAGGGACCCCACTTGTTAAAGGTTCAAAATGGAGGGCAAGCAGCAGGTTAGCCAGCTCCTCAAAATTACCTGAAAACCTATGATCTTAGTAATCGTCTCCTTTTTCCAACATCAATAACCCAAGTCGCAGTCTCACATATTTTTCTCTCAAGACTCATCCCAGTGAGCATTTACTTGGGAAAACAGAGGATTGGGAACTGAAACCCCCCATATTCCTAACTAATGATGTCTGCCATCCTCCTTGATGGTGCCACGTGACTGTTCGCCTTCAGGATCTGGAAGTTACTAGAGGGAAAGGGCAACTTGCAGCCTGCCACGCGTGTACTTGGGCTGTATCTTTAACTCCCCACGAGTCTTGCGTCTCCTGGAGGCCACCCACTAGCAGGTGCATATTAACCTACCAAGAGAGGGCAGTGGTGAGAAAGATGGCCTAGAAGAAATGCTACCACTGCCCAGAGCCAGGGCCTTCTCCTACCTTGCTGGCTCATATGTTAAAGAGTGTGGATGGTCTGCAAAGGAAGGCAAAAGCCCTTCACTTCTTATCTGCGTGGCCCTAGGTCTGCCACCAGAGGTCTTCACAGATGATCGAGAGCTCTCCCTAGGAACTGCCAGGGATGTCTCCAACTAGATTGCTGCCACTTTCTAGAGTTTAATGGGCACAGGGAACTTGCCAGCAGTTCTGTCAGGGACAGATCCAGAATAGCGCTCCACATTGTGCAGACCAAGCAGGGATCACCAAGTCACCTGCAAGCGTAGGGCACCAACATGAAGGCCATGGGGGCAGGGGCGGGGCAAAAAGAGAAAGCCTGCCTTGGGTGGGACACAGCCACTCCCTGTCTCCAGCATGCTGTTCCAGAGAAGCCCAGATCAGAGGGAGTCTGGAAGCTGGCTCTGCATTTTTGTAGACCCTGCGATGCACTAAAAGAAAAAAAAAAAAAATGACCGAGATCTGATGGGCCAGGTTTGCTGCGTCTGCCTTAAGTGAGAGCAGCGGTCTCTGCAGAGCCCTTTCCCTGCGAGTCAAGGGCAGTCAGCTCCTACTGATCTCTGTCCAACTGAGAGCTCCTCCCATGCCTAGTTTATGTCAAGTTGACATAAAACTAGCCAGCACCATAGAACCCTCAGAACGGAGACAGTGCAAGCGGAGGTGTGGGGGGCACCACAATAACCACGCACGGGGCATAAAACCAAACTAAGAACAACGGGACTCTCTTCCAGAAAGGTCCTAGAGAGCTCCGCCCTGCACAGGGTACCACATGCTCGAGCTAGATTCCCAGGTCAAAGGTCAGCCAGTCTTCCTGTGTGGGTTCTCATTCCACACACTCTTGGCATGGAAGCGGGTAGTCACAGGATCCTCATAAAGGAAAGTAGTCCCCAAAGGGTAAGTGTGGCTGCTTCAAAAAGCCGGGCTTCCTGTGAAAGGCCATTCTGAGCCTCATAAAACAGAAAAGGAAATGCAAGGGGGCGGAGACAAGCTGGCTCACACAGACTCCCATCCCTGTCCTCCCCTGTGGCCACCTGGCCCCCATGTAGAGAACTTCCTCTGAAGATTCTGGGGCGTGGCTGAAGGTGGGGCAGCAGAGCAGGAGACCTTTCTGACTGATACTGCTCACCTGCACACACACTTGATCGATCTTAAACTTTCCCCAGGAGCACACCCTGTAAGCACCACAAGCTTCCTCCTGGGTATGAGCCTGGGAAGGTGCAGCCCCACACCTTCTCCTAGGAGAAACTTGCTAATGTGAAAGAGAAGGTTGGTAACTGCGCTCAATAAAATGTACTTTGTAGTCTTTAAGTATCATGGAAAGTAAGCCAGGAAAACAGATTCTAATGGCACCTTTCTACTCTCTACCACACATTTCAGAGTGAGGGACTACTCCCCTAACCATTTCCCCTAAGAGTTGCAAAAGATTCCATCGTTTCCCCGAGTTGAGCATTACAGAAGTTGAGATTTTTTCTTTTGAATGTAACTACACTATAACACAGACAAGAGTAGAAAAAACTAGTCTAATTCTTCCATGTCTTTTGAAAGCTTCATCATCTGCTTTTTTTTGTTGTTTTTTTTTTGTTTTGTTTTTTGTTTGTTTGTTTGTTTGGTTGGTTGGTTGTTGTTCAACTTTGTTCTTGTCTTAGTTGGGGTACCTATTGCTGTAATAAAACACCATAACCTAAATCATCTTAGGCATAGAAAGGGTTTATTTCATCTTAAAACTTGTAGTCCAAAAATCTAGGGGAGTCAGGGAAGGAGCCTGGAGGCAGAGGCCATAGATGAATGCTGCTTACTGGCTTGCCTCCCATGTATTGCTTAACCTTGCTTTCCTATGGCGTCCAGGACCACCATCCCAGGAATGGTACCACCCACAGCGATCCGGGCCCTCGCATATCCAGCATCATTTAAGAAATTGCACACTGTCCAGTCCGGTGGAGCCATTTTCTCACATGAGACACCCCCCCCCTTTTCCAAAATGGCTCTAGCTTATGTCAGGTTGACATAAAACTAGCCAGCACCTTTCTACTCTCTACTACACATTTCAAAGTGAGGGACTACTCCCCTAACCATTTCCCCTGTGAGTTGCAAAAGATTCCATCATTTTCCCGAGTTGAGCATTACAGAAGTTGAGGTCTTCTGGCGACAATTGAGTTCACAGCACTTAGTGACATCATGCTGGTTTTAGGAGCACACGTACATCGGAGGTGCACTGCGGTCGAAGGGAACTGGGCTTCTAATACTGTGTTGCCTTCTTCTGTCCCTGCACATGCAGGTTACTGTCCCTGTCCCTTGCACATGCAGGCTACTGTCCCTGTACATGCAAGCTACTGTCCCCAAATGTGTAAGCTACTCGTGGTTTTTTCGTTCTTTGTGTATTGGGAGGCAGAGGTCAACATCAGGTTTCTTTCCCCATCTCCACCTTGTTTTAGAGAAGGCCTCTCACTGAGCCTGAAGCTCAGCGGAATCAGCTGGACTGGCTGGCCAGCAAGAATACGAGCAGCACCCTCCTGTTTCTGCCGCCACAGTGCTGGGATCCTAGGTATGTGCTACTGTACCGGGCTGTTTTATGTGAGTGCCTAAGAAAGAAGGCAGGCCCTTTTGCTTGCACAGCAAGCGAGCACTTTGCACAGTGAGTTACCTTCTTAGCCTCTCCATCTTTTTAAAGAAAACTCTTATATTTCCGCCTTTGACAAGCTTTCCAAATCAAAAGTGCTTTACCCCACCCCCCACCCCCAACTAACTTATTTCAGGTTGAATATCTGTTCTCTGAAATTTTGGGGCTGAAAAACATGTCCAAATTTGGAAGATCTGCATACATGTAGTAAGACCTCTTGGGATGCATCTCAAGTGTAAACACAAAAGTCATTTATGTTTCATGCACACTTGACACACCTAGCCTGAAGCTAATTTGATACCGAGTCTTTAGTGCACCTGTGTTCTGACTGCAAGCCACTGTAAGGAGTCAGGTGTAGAATTTTCCATTTACAACATCCGAGTCGCTACTCAAAACTGTTCAGATTTTAGAGCACTCTGTGATTTGTAATTTTGGATCAGGAATGCTCAACCTGTATTTTAATGCTCTGGCCAGAAACCTTCCCCTCAGAAGGGAAAGTTTAATTGCAGACTGACATTTTTTGCTTTCTGGAATTGTGAGTTGTGTGTGTTTTGACTTTTTTTTTTTTATATTCAAACCCATTTGGGGGAGGCTTTTAGACCATGGTAGGACATTAGTAACCTGTCTAGTACTGGTCATCCTCAAACTCTCCCTCGCTCTCTCTTCTGGCCTCAGAGCTCCTTGCTGGCTCTGTGCTGTATCCAGAACAGACGGTGTCTAAGAACAGCTAGGCACGTGATGAAATTGCGATCCATAGTCTGTTCAAAGCTAACTAACCCCAAAAACAAGAGTATAATTCACACTTAAAGACACTTAGCCTGGTTCTCTGCCCTGAAGAAGCTCGGGCTGGTTATGGCCCTGTCTTGGCAGTGCGTGAGAAATCAGAAACTAGAGGGGTATCCTGGGTATTCTCAACTCTTCTCTCCTCGCATGCCCCCCCCCCCGCCCTCCCGTCTGTTGAGAATCCTCCGACTGCACCCGAGAGATGTTTCTCCACTTCAGCCCCACCGCCCTTCACTCCCTCCTCCACACCAGTATTCTCACCTAACTGCTACTTGCCCATTACTGTATAGTAGGATATTCACAGATCACCGCTCCTATTGGAAATGAACAGATACGAATTCCCATAAGACGCAGTAAAACAAGGCAGGATCCTAACAAGGCCCATCTTTCCCTGTGGTAGCCTTCTATGGCCGCCTCTTGCCTTCTTCATCTCCTTCCTGGTCACTCAGTCTTGGGGATCTATCTTTCGATTTGTATTGTTTTGATTTGTTTTGTTTTGTTTTTCCTACATGGTAGCGTCCCTTCCTCTCGGCAATAGGACTTTAAGCATATGGTTCCCTCTGCCTGTGGTGACAGTCCCCCATCTCTTCCCCCTAGCAGTCATTATATTTTGCAACTATGTTATTTCCTCATTTGAACTTCTTCCTTGTTTGTCTCTTGCACCCCACCTCACCCCAGACTAGAATGTAAACCCCATGAAAACAGAAGCATTGTTCCCCTTTTCATTATCGTATACCCAGCACCCAAATGTATTCAAATGGTTCGTGAATATCTGTTGGGCAAGGGAAGCGAGCATGCAGGTCACAGCTCAGAAGGAAACCTGCCTAGCATCAGCTCGACGAAGGTTTCAGTGCTCACACCCACCGCGTGTGTACTCATGCGCGTGTGCATGAGTCTACAGAGTGTGGAGCACGAGTGCCGTGGGCACGCACTGTGCAGCTGCTCCCTCCATGGGTATGTACCGCGCAGCTGCTCCCTGCCCTCAGTCCCTCTCAGTGTCCCCTGGCAGACACCTCTCCTGCACTGGCACTCCCTCCTCCCGGACTCAGGTATACCACCCCAAAGGGGGCTGCCTCCTCCTGGATGGGCCCTTAGGAACATTCAGACTCCTTCATATCAGAGATCCAAAACCTCCAGCGCACACAGCAACTCACTATCCCGCTGTCTGCATTCCGTGAGCAGATGGGGCAGCAGAGCATGGAGAGGATCCTCTGTGAGGCTGGATGGAGGAGCCCCTCGGAGTCCAGCTTTGTACACGCACTACCAAGCACCGCCTAGCTAAGGATGGGAGGAGCAAGGCTCGGCCCCATCCAGGATCCTTAACCCCACCGTCCTCCCTTGTCATCCTTGAGCTACCTGCCTCCAGCTCAGAGACCAAGAACTGCCGGATCTGAGGGGTTTACCCTATAACAAGGCAACTCCAGGGACCCCCCCTCCCCTTACAAGTTGTATTTTTAAGAGGGACCCTGCAAAAGAATGCAATAATTGCTCAATAGGTTTCAAACCTGGGATGAATGGCTCAGGTGCCTTATTTAACATATCGGAGTGAAGTTTCTGGCTGTCAGGTTCTCCCTGCAATCCCCCAGTCCCTCCCTGTCGGTTACAGGGCACTCCTGGCTGGCATACCCCGCTCCCTCTCCTGATACTCTAGCCCAGGGGTCTAGGCAGCTTTCCCTATATACTCTAACCATTTTGGGGTTACCCTACTCTCTTTTGGACCTCCCAGCTGCTACTCCTAGCTCCCCTCTCTCCCCCTCTCCCTTCTCTTCTCATGGCTCAGGGGCATGTCTACTCTAGACTCTCAATATCTCTGCCTCTAGATGTGTTCTCCCTCATATCTATAGTAAACTTCCTTCTCCATCATCTCCAGGAGCAGGCATGTCCTTCTTTTTGTTTCCTTCCTTCCTTCCTTCCTTCCTTCCTTCCTTCCTTCCCTCCCTCCCTCCCTCCCTCCCTATCTCTCTCTCTCTCTCTCTCTCTCTCTCTCTCTCTCTCTCATTCACTATCAAGCACTCAGCAGAGGCCCGTCTCTGTAGATGTGCCAACATCATTAGGGAAGCAGTGAACAGAGGAAGGAGACGGAGGCAGCAAGTGTCACTGCACTGTGCCCAGGTTCTCTGCTCGTAACTCACCCTGCCCAACATGAAATAGATTTCAAGGCATCCCCTGAGGTGTCCCCAAGGGAAAGTAGTTGTTGGAGGGCAGGACAGGTCCAAAGGGGGTACACTGAGGAACAAGAAGGCATTGAAGACCAGAAGGAAACTACAAGGCTCAGCCCCAAAGAGAGAAGGGGGAAGATGTGTCAGTTGAATCCTGGGGAGAGTATCAGCTTCCTAGGAAGCATGGCTCCCCTGGTGTGGTGAGAAGGCACTCTCACACTTCTGCCTCCCTCAGAATCAGAGCTCAGGTTTCTTTCTTTCTTTCTTTCTTTCTTTCTTTCTTTCTTTCTTTCTTTCCTTTCTTCCTTCCTTCCTTTTTTTTTTTGTTTTTTTTTTCGAGACAGGGTTTCTCTATATAGTCCTGGCTGTAGACCAGGCTGGCCTTGAACTCAGAAATCTGCCTGCCTCTGCCTCCCAAGTGCTGGGATTAAAGGCGTGCGCCACCACAGCCCGGCCCATGGCTCAGGTTTCTTAATGGAGCTTCCCAGTGGCTCTCATTTCACTATCAATGAAAACAGCCAAGTGTGCAGTGACCCTGCATGAGTACGGAAGGGAATACACTAGTTTCTTAAGAATCCAGGTCACTGAACGCTTTATAAGTCGGCATTTCCACTTCACTTCCGGGTATACAGCCAAGACAACTGAACCGGAGATTCAGAGACAACATGCAGATGTGTATTCAATGCAGCGTACGCACAATATCCCGAGGCAGAGACAGCAAAAGCAGATGTGGAATAGGCATGCAATGGACTATTATTCTGTCTTTCAAAAGTAAAATCTTGGGGCTAAGAAAATAGCCCAGCCAGTAAAACGCCATGCAAACATGATGACCCAAGCTGAGCACCCCGCTAACCCGAGTCAGCAGAGCACAGCTATAACCCCCAGCACTGGGGATGTGGCAACCTATTGATGTCTGGTGCTCCCTGGCCGGCCAGCCTAGCCAAATGAATGATGTCCAGATTCAGTGAGCTATCCTGTCTTTAAAAATAAGGTAGAAAGAGGCCAAGGAAGTTACCCAGCATTGATCTCTCTGGCCTACATACATACATACACACACACACACACACACACACACACACACACACACACTTACCCATACACACACATACACTTACACATACATACAAACATACACATACATATATACTTACATATACGCTCACACACACACACACACACACACACACACACAGTCTAACCAGCTGCCAGTGTAGGCCAAACGGCAGACTTGCCCTTTTTCTAGTTCTATAGTCAAAGGGTAAGGGTAATGGCTACTGTGAAGCAAAATTGCCTAAGCTGGCAGCAAAACTACAGGTTGGGGAGTCATCCCTTCTCGCTAAAGAGCAGGACTCTTCATGTTTATGTAAGCTCTTCCATTTCGCTATTTTTCTCAAAGTTGCCACGGTCAGCAGGTAGCAAACAACTCCCAGCTAACACACATACTGGCACTCTGCTACAGAACCCCACTTGTACCCCCAAAGCTGTCCCTTTAGGCCAGTTACAGCACTTACTTTTAGAAGTGTAGGTTCCTGACACCGGATGGCATTTATGGGGCCCCTGCAGTACACAACTCTGAGCCCAAAGGGAAACTGGCTACTCTGAGACAAGATTCCATCGGAGTGAAACTGCATAACAGTTAGTAAACACAAGTTATTTTACACTAGTGACAAAGAAAGGAGGGAGTGTGTGCTTTAAATGAAAGAGTGAGAAACAGACACCCATGTGGGAAAGGGCAGGGAAACCATGGGAGACTCATAGTTCCCAACTGTGGGTGACAGAGAGTTCATGCTGTCAACAGACCTCCAGCTCCTCTCATTCCTTTCCTCCTTACACAAAGACTGGAAGGAGGACTCGGGGAAGTCAACCTCTTCAGCCAAGGACACTCAGCTTTCATCCAGAGTGTCATCAAGTAGGGCTTGAGGGCTGCTGACCTCTTGCTTCCCAGGGAGTCTTTAGGGCTGAGGGCTGACTGGTCATTTGTCCCTCTCTCTCCCCCACACCTAAATAAGTTCTTATTCTTTTCCCAGAAGAACCTGGATGACCTTCCCGTGGAAGGAAATCCACCTGCCTGCTTGCCTCGATCCTGCCTGGGAGCTGTTTCGCCTACAACCTGCAGGAATCCTGAAGAAGTAATTCCATATGGTAGATGTCTAAGAGCCTCTAATCGCACGGCTGAAGGCTCGCCACAGTAAAGCTGAGAAAGGACCATCAACTGAAAAGGTTAATTTCCTCTCCACATCCCATTCAGACTTCTGTTCAATAAATTACCTTCCTAAACTGACAAGGTGGTAGAGCCCAAGGTCAAAGGTCAAGAGCTCCTGATTGTGTCCCTCATTAACATTTGGTAACCCTGGTCCAAGACACTTGCCAAGGCTTGCAGAAATGCCAGGTGGTCAGAAGGTGGCAGGACACCTTACCCACGGAAGAGGTGGCCATCCAAAGACAGGGACACTCACTCAACAACCAACTCAGGCTGGTATGAAGCACACCCCGAAAGAGTACTGGTCCTACTCTGATTCCTAGGCACACTGGCAAACAGGAGTTTGCTATCAGGAGGGGATAGGAGGGGCTATCAGAAACAAATAAGTATGTGTGCCAGGGGTGAGTTGGGGGTCAAGGGTGCTAGACATCAGATGTCCTTGGATCGTCTTGTTGATTTTCAGGACCATTTTAAAAAGTGCCATATGCTTAAGCACTGGCTTCAAATTCCCTATTCTAGCTGAGCCACTTCTGCACATACATGGCAAGGGCCAGGGTCTGAAGCCTGGGTCCCAAGTTCAACCCCACTGGGTCAGGCTCAGTCACTCCACTCTCTTCTTCTCCAAACAGATTTGCAGGGAGAGGCTCAAGGGCAATGAAGGGCTCTCATGGAGCTGCCCTATGTAAGCTTAGCAAATACCCTCATCCATTGCTACTGTTTATACGGAGAACAGGTAAATGTCAGGCCTCTGAGGAAGGTGCTAGAAACAGAGATGAGGCTGACCTGAGCCTGGATCAGGAAAGAACGCAGAAGCCCGACTCTTTGCACTCCGTGTAAGAATAGCTGTGACTAAGTAGGACCCAGGAATGGAAAGGGTATGAGTGGCAGGGATCTGGGAGAAAAGAAGGCAGAGCAGCCACACATGGAAGGACAGAGCTGGGGGGTGGGGGGTGCGGGCTGGGTAGGAATGGCCATAGTTTCTGGTCCACAGTGAGGAGGAGGAGGCAAAGGCTGGAAACACTGTTCCCGGGGCTCGAATGCTACATTCAAGGCATGACTCTGCTTTTCTAGCTGTATAGCTCTGGGCAAAAGACTTTGGCTGTTTGTGTTACCCGCTAAGGCCTGGCTGGCCCTACAGAAGCTTCCAGTAGTAGTTAGTGCAAGCTTCCATCCCTGAAGAAAGGAAAGTGTGACGGGGCGTGTTTGGAGCGGAGTGGTTTTATAGCAGCAGGGAGCTTTTGAGCAAGGCGCAGATATGGAAGAGAGGCCATGAGGTATGTGGAAGGCTCCAGAAGACCCAGAGCAGAATAAACATGGCTCTGGCAGGCCTCGCCCTTCCCCCATTTCCTCTGCTTTGGTAAACTGTTAGATTATATTAAAATTATATTATATTATATATTAGGTATTAGGTATATATTAGGTATACATATATATTAGGTATATTACCTAAAGCTAGCCATCAAGGTCTATTTCATTATTTAGCCTCTTCTTCCTCTTGAGGCTGGCCACCAAGGTTCATCTATCAAAGTCTTGAAGTCCAGCAATCAAAAGGCTCCTTTGGCTCACCTAATTAATGTGCCCGATTAAACAACCCAACTCACCCTAACACTGGCTTCTCCTTTCCCCCTTTATAAAATGCCATTTGCCCATGAGCCATGCTCGTCTCCTCTCTATCCAGAGGCACAAACGACCCTTCCCCTCTCCCTTGCCCCCTTGTCCTCTTCTCTCTTATCCTCTATGTTTTGACTTTGTCGCTTATTCTCTGCCTTGTCCCACTGGGGCAAATAAATCTCCTGTGTGTTGAGAGCTTGGCCTTGGTGTGTCTTGAACAAATTTTGGTCCTTTGAGGATGAGTACAAGCTGTGGGCTAGAACCCAGGGAGAAGCAATAAACAGCAACTTGGGTCCTATCTGGCTTTTTTTCCTCACCTATAATTATAAGTAGATCCCAGTGATGGCCTTGTTAAGAGGTGCAGGGTGCATGTCCCCAGCGTATCTAGGCTTTGCTGCGGGCACTAAGTGAATGGAGGATAGAAGTTTTCTCATCTACAGAACATGGGGAACACCTACCCTGAAAAGATGGAAGGTGGAGTCTTGCTACAGAGCCATGGCTTCTTCCCCGTGCCTATGGCAGCATCTAGGAACAGGGCAGGCCACAGGCTAAGGGCAGCCTAGAAGGCGGAGCAGCACAGTCCAAGCTTGGGAAGCCTACCATTCCCAAGGATGGGGGTCAACCTTGACTTATGCTTTCTGTCTACCCATCCCCCACTGCACTTCTGTGATTCCTATACACAGGTGGGTTTGACATGCACATAAATGCTAAACAGGAAACGCAGCTCCCTGAAGTCTCTAGAATCTCTAACTTACCAGTCACCTAATGAGTGCATTAATTAATTTCCCACTGCTGTGACAAAATGTCTGATAGAAAGCAACTTTAGGGCAAAGGGTTTAGTTTGAGGTCACTGTGCAGCATGGCAGACAAGGTAGACCAGAAGGAGCAAAAGGCAGCTGCTCATACTGTGTCTGTTCATGGTCAGGAGGTAGAGTGAGCAGTGAATTCTGGCACTCAGTCTGACTTCTTTTTATTTAGTGCAGGGTCCCAGCCTGGAGAGTGGTGTGGCCCACATTTGGAATAACTCTTCCACCCCCAGATAAACCTCTCTGAAAATACTCTCCCTGACACCCCACAGGTGTGCCTCCTAGATAATTCTAAATCCAGTCAATATCAACCATCACAGGTAGAAAAGCATTGATTTTATGGGGCCCTGGGCTCAAATTCACTGGACCTTGGCTGAGCGAGTTCATTTCCCAGTTTCTTGACTTATAATTTGGGAGAAACAAAATCACCTTTTAGGCTATCTAAAGGCTAAATCAGCAAACTTCAGCACACTGTTACAGTTGGATGGGAAGAAGAGAAAGCAGTGCTTGCTGTGTGGCATAATGGAAAATGCAGTTAACAGCAATGCACTGTGTAACCTCAGAAGAGCTACAAGGGAGGCGCCTGAACACTCCTAGCATCGAGAATGATGGGAACCAAAGGTGAGGAACACGCTGAGTACCGTGATTCGATCATTACCCAGTGCGTGCGTGAACCAAGACATCACATTAGGCCACATATGTACATATACATATATCCATTTACTGTGCTAATCAAAGAATTAAGTAAAATAAAAGGCTATAAGCTAGCTTAGGGCCATAATCACACAGCGCTCAAGTGGCTGAGTAAAAAAATCCAATAGAAGCTTATAAGACTCTACTTTATCTCTACTGAAAGCTATTGGTTTATAGATATTTAAAAGCTTCAAACTGAAATTCTGAAAGCCCTTAAAATGTGACTGCACAAAAATTACAAAGAACACACATGCACATCATCACCATCATCATCATCATCATCATCATCATCATCATCTAGAGCAGGTTTGCACATGGAAAGAACTGTTACACTGTTGAAAGGAACCATTTTGTAACTATGACACCAATCCCCAGTGCACTGAGCTTTCTAGTATAGTAGCATTGCATGCAGCTCCCAGATTCACTCCAACTCTTGGCCACTTCACGTATCACTTGAGGGTTAAATAGAAAAGATGCTTTCACGTGGAAGGGAAGAGGACCTAACTTTTTCTATGTCTAGTCTTGCACAAGGAACTTGAGGACAATAAATTTCAATGTCATAAGGGTCTTCCTAGAGAGGACCCCTATTTTAATGATGAGCAGAGAATGGGTTTCAGTGTAAGTTGTGAGCAAGTAGCACAAGGTAGATGGCAGGTGTGTGTGTGTGTGTGTGTGTGTGTGTGTGTGTGTAAAGTCCCCAGAGACAATTTCTATTGTTTGTCCATAGATTCATCCATTCCCGTGTGTGTATGTACCCATGTATTCACATATGTGTGAATGTACATGTGGAGGGGGGGCATGCACCTGGAGGCTAGAGGATAACATCTCAGGCACCATCCGCCTTGTTTCTTGAGATGACGTCACTCACTTTCATCTGGGGCTCAGGGATCCGACTAGAGCAGCCTGGACAGCCAGGGCCAGGAATCCCTATGTTCCTGCCCCTCCACATTGGGACAAGTGTTCACCAGGCACCCAGCCTTTTCTTGTGTGTGCTGGGGGATCACGGGGCCTCATGTTTACATGGTACGTAATTTCCTGACCGAGACATTTCCCCAGCTCCAACCTCCCTCTCACTCAGAATAAAATTATTAAGAGAACAAGGGTAAATGATGACAATAAGTCACCACTGGGGGGGGGCAGGGGGGTTCACTGGGCACCAGGTAATGGTCTGCAAACTCTACCCATTGTACAGATGTGAAGATCAACAATGAGTGCACAGGTCCAAACGGCACATGCTCAGAAGTTGGGGAGGTATCCCGGTGTCACTCTGGAAACGTGTGCGACATGTTGTGTCTGGAATAGTCTCTCCCATTCTTTCCTACCCACCCATTTCCACGCCGTACCCGCTTCTACGAAACGGGCTCAGGAAACCCCCTTCCCTGTGTGCAATGTGGGCAGGTACAGTGCCAGCCTCTCCCAGGACCTGCCAGCAAGGGCTCACTGCTCAGGTGCCTGCTCACCAGGTGAGGCTGGAAGGTGACAGCTGGGCACAGAGCCCTCGTTAACCGTGTCTCTAATGAGCCCTCTGGAGCATAAGCAGAAAGCTGATCCTCATGCCAGCGGGTGGCTGCCTTTTCTGTCCTCAGCTGGGAAGGCCAGCAGTGCCTTCCCTTCAGCCCCTTCTCACGCAGATGAAACCCCCAAACAGGGAACTAAAGTGTCCTGGCCCACACAATCCTTTGCAAGATGGACCTGTACTCAGTGCAGAAGTGAAAGATTCTGTCTCATCCTCATGGCAACCACACTTGGGGAACCCATAAAGGGACATTGGGTAGCTATGAGGGAAAAGGGACGGGCTATTAGAACTCAGGAATGTGCAGCCGTAATACCCAGAGAGTCTGTCTGCACAGAGGACTGTGGGGCTCAAAGGCACTTAGAGTCCCTGCCACCTCTCTCAGGACACCCTCCGCCTCTCCCCTGGAGGAGCTCCCCAGCTCTCAGCTGCACCTGCAAGAGCCTCATTATCTCTAGGAACCTGCAGTCCCCGGAGTCAGCACACTCTATTCTAATTGTACAAAAAGATCTGGTGCAGGGAACAGAGCTCAAGAACCAAACACTGGGTCCTCACACCACTGCTCGGATGCTCAGTGCTCATACCTTGCAGACCAGAACTGCCAAGAAAGAACCTTTGCAGGGGACAAGCGTGTTCTGTAACCCGAGCTCTCCAGCAAGGGAGCTGGCAGCTACTTGTGGAGTTGTGAATGTCCTAATGCAGGTGAGGAGCTGAACTGTCAATGTCACGTGGCTTTAATGAGTTTACAGCCACACGTGGCTAGTAAGCGTCTCATTAGAGCATCTCTAGACGGTACTTAGGGAAAAAAATCCCTGTTTTTTTAAAAGCCAGGAATCTGGGTGTGGCTTGGAATGACATTTAGACCTCTGCTTAAAGAGAATGAATTGACACCAACCAAAGAGTACACATGGAGGGACCCATGGCTCCAGATGCACATGTAGCAGAGGGTGGCCTTGTTGGACATCAAAGGGAGGAGAGGTCCTTGGTCCTGAGAAGGCTAGATACCCCAGTATAGGGGAATGCCAGGACAAGGAAGTGGGAGTGGGTGGATCGGTGAGCAGAGGGAGGGGGAAAGGGTTAGGGAATTTTGGGGTGGAATCCAGGAAAGGGGACAACATTTAAAATGTAAATAAAGAATATATCTAATAAAAAAATGAAAAGAAAAAGAGAGAATGAGTTGAACACTTCCTGTGTGCCAGAACATCTTCTAGTCAGATCTTTAGTAAGGGAAATACCACCATCCCCATAGTAGCTATAAATAAGTAGCCACAGAGCTGAGAAGGGGCAAAGCACTAGGAGGAAATCCAGGCAGCCCCAGTCAGTGTCCAGGCCTCCACCTTAATCCACACAGGGCCTTCCTGTGGTGGATCCAGTCTTCTATCTCCTCTCCTGTTTCACAGGCTAATAATGCTATCCCTTCAAGGAGTTTGGTGGCCTTGAAAGATGCCATTGTGCCTGCTTAAAGAGAGATGCTTTCCAAGGCAAGGCCAAAGAGAAGTATAAAACCCTCCGGAAAGAGCAGCCATCACAGGCTCATAACTGCTCGGCAACAACTCTGCACAATTCACACACCGGAAACTCTGAGAGTCGCTAGGAAGGAGATGTTTTCCCGTGTGTAAACTGTACCCAATGCACCAGGCACTCTGAAAATGACACCTTCCCATCTCCAAATCTTAACCTTTGGTTAAGATTTGCAAACATTTCATTCGGATTTTTCCCTTAAAAAATGCATAAATTGTTTAAGAGGTTAAGAGTCAGGAAACAAAGCGTTATTTTTTCCATTAAAAATATGCTGAGTTTAATTAATTAATGCTAATCCAGCGTAGCACGCCGTCAATGCCCATGCTGGTTGGATTAGATCACCCCCTTCCTAGCAGCGAACAGAGATGGACTAGATTTGAAGGTGAAGGTGGAGGCAGGGGAGTACTTCCCACCACTTCCCTGCCCTAGAACCTCATTTTCTTCTCTCTCTCTCTCTCTCTCTCTCTCTCTCTCTCTCTCTCTCTCTTTCTCTCTCTCTCTCTTCCCTCTTCAGTGCCTGCTTCCCTCACTGGAGCCAAGTTAAGGCCACATTAGCAAACACAGTCCATGCTGCTTTTTTTTTCCAACTCAAGAGGCCACTTCTCCCATTATATGCAGGGAGAACAGACTTTTAACATTTTCCTATTTAACCCAAGAACCCTAATCAGGAAAGTCACTGGATGTCAAGCTGCTGGAGAGGGCTCCCTCTGAAGAGTGTTTCCGCCCAGAGCCCAGTGGGTTTTGCTCTTTGGTGAGCTGAAGTGATACTCAGGGCTTCTGAAGGGCCGTGACCCACAGAATGGTAAGGACCACTGGTGAAGGGTCTCTGCCGGTTTTCATAAAGCAATTATGAGCTCCTAGCAACCAGTAAGGAAATTCAATGAATTCCTGAATACAGTATCATCCACTTAGATGCTTCCAAGATGATCTGCATGCCACATAAAAAACAAAGACCATCAGTTTCCGTGTGGCAATGTTTGGAAACATCATGGGAAGAGGAAAAAGACCCTTTATGTGTCATTTATATGATGGACAAACACGGGGATCCCCAATTCAAAAGGCCTCAATCCCTAAAACTTTCTCCAGTGTCGATATGACACCCCAAGTCCTGTGCGCATGTCATGTGACAGTTTGGAATCGGATGGGTCCAGTCGTCGGCGCATTTGAGACTTTGAATTTCAAGATTAGGTTTGTTCACGCAGTAAAGTCCATACAAATACTCCAGACCGTGAAAAGGCTCAAATCTGAACTGCTTCTGGTCCCATGAATGTCAGAAAACAGATACTCATACTGTATGGGTCAATCCACATAAGGGACCTCCTGCCTGAAGCAGCTGGGACTAGAGGTCCACAATGAACTGAGGATGGGGGTACCGGCAGGAGACAGAAGGTAAGCCAGAGAACAGCCGAGACTGCAGAAACTAGAGGGCAGTTGAACAGACATCGTTAATTCTGTCCAGAGGAAAGTGATAGAACAACCTGTTCAGAAAAATGGATGTCAAAGACAAAAGTGCCCAAGCTAGGCACGGAGGCAGGCATGCAAACACTGTCACTCAGGATACGGAGGCAGGAGATGGCCCCAAAGTCCAAGGCCAAACTGGCCTATACAACTAGATCTAGAACAACCAAGACTACAGAGTAGGTGACTGTGTCCAACAAATAACAGTCAAGTCAATAGCAGCCTACAGGGCATTTTAGATCTGATATAAGTTGTTTTATTTTCCCCTTGGAGATAATTAACTTGAACATTAACACTAACTATAGATTGCTTAGCATTAAGAAAATATTAATAGTACTGTGATTTTTTTTTTAAGACTCTCTTATCTGGGGCTAGAGAATTGGCTCAGCAGTTAAGGGTACTTATTGGTCTTGCAGAGGACCTGGGCTCGGTTCCCATCACCCATATGGTGCCATCTGTAATTCCACTTCTAGAGGATCTGACACCGGCTTTGGATGTAGGTAGGCACCAGGCCTGCCTGTGGGTGTACATACATATATACATGCAGACAAAATACTCATACCCATAAACTAAAACAAAATTGTCTTAAAAGTTAGAAAAAAGCAGCAACATTTTAGAGGTAAATATTGATGATTTATTACTTATTTTCAAAATGTGTGTGTGTGGGGGGGTGTGCACGCGCACAGACACACACACACACACAGAGATAGGTAGAGAGAGAGAGAGAGAGACAGAGAGAGACAGAGAGAGAGAGACAGAGAGACAGAGAGAGACAGAGAGACAGAGACAGGGAGAGATGTGGGTAGGGAATATTGCCAGTCTTAAAAAAGGAAGGTAAACCTTGACAAACTCTGCAGCCTCAATGCCCTGGAGGACACCATAATGAAGTAAACCAGTCACAAGGTGACACACACCACAGGACTATTTATATGACCCACGGAGCGTAAAGTTCATAGAAACAGAAGTAGCACCGTGGCTTGAAGAAGCCATGGGGAACTGTGCAGTGGGTAGCGCTTCAGATGATCAGTTCCACGTTCAAGCTCCTTTGGAAGCATGTACTCAGGGGTGGATGAAAGCGGCCTTTCCCTCCCCGAGTCTTCTGTAGACAGAAGTCCATGTCCAGGGTCACTCCGCTGCTGACAGTCTCCACACGACCCAGGGCTCAGCCACCATACATGACAAACTGTTCTGGGCTGGGAGACCTGGTGCCCGGCACTACTTTATCTAGCAGAGCTCTGCTAATTCCCTGATCCTTCTCACATGTCCCTCTGGGATCTGGAATGTCCTCCTCCCTCTACCTGTCCTGAATGTGATCTAGAAGATTCGAAGTTTGCTTGAATTGCACAGGACAAGTCCACTTGCCAGAGTCTGGGCCTGCAAAAACTCAAGTCCAACTTGTATAATCACCACGAATATATACGGATTAAATGCTGCTGGGCCAAAAAACGTAAACAAAGCCATCTGGTGAATAAGATTTTCTTATTGTAGGAAAAGGGGGTGGGTGTTGAAAACAACTCACCCTCTCAGACTCCCCTCCCCCGCCCTGCCTCTCTCCCTCCCTCCTTCCCTCTCTCTCCCTCTCTGCCTTTGTCTCTCTTTTCCTTCTCCTCTCTCCCTCCCCCTCTTTCTCTCAGAAGCAAAGCTTCATCTGATAAAGTTTCCAATTTTTCAGGGAGCTAAATCCTGAGAATACCAGGGTTCTCCTAGGTCAAAAGTGTCTGGGTACTTCATTTGTTACTGATGAAATGAAGGTATGAAGCACAGCTGTGTTTTGTACACAAGGGACACAGAAACAATTAGGTAGTAGGGTTTGTGCACATGCACCTGTATGTGTATGTGTGTGTGTGTATGTGTGTGTATGTGTGTATGTATGTGTGTATGTGTATGTGTGTGTATGTGTGTGTATGTGTGTATGTGTGTGTATGTGTGTATGTGTGTGTATGTGTGTGTATGTATGGGTATGTGATGTGATGTGTGTGTGTGTATGTGTGTGTATGTGTGTATGTGTGTATGTGTGTGTATGTGTGTATGTGTGTGTATGTGTGGGTATGTGATGTGATGTGTGTGTGTGTGTGTGTGTGTGTGTGTGTGTGTGTTGCCTATTCTGTTGAGCCTTATCAAATATGGGGGCCAGAGATCAATGCCAAGTGTTTTCCTCAATAACTCTTCCCCTTGTTTTTAGGCAGTTTTTCATTAAACTTGGAGCTATTTCAGTTAGAAGGGCAGACCAACCAAACCCCAGGATCTGCTGCCCCCACCTCTCAGTCCTGGGATTACCTACGCATGCCACCATGCCTGGCTTTACATGGGTGTTTATAATCTGGACTCCAGGTTTCTGCTTACGTGGCAGGCACCTACAGCAGGCTATTTCTCTACTCCAGGTTAAGTCACCGTTCAAGTCCAGCTTGATGCTTGTAGGACTGGATTACCCCAGTGATCCCATAAGCACATGAAGGGGTAGCAATAGGGACAGCAAAGGACAGGAAGATTAGGCACCAGGACAATGGATCAGGGTCATAATCCCAGCCTTGCCACACGCCAGCTGTAGGACCCCCGGACAATGCTCACCCTCCTGCATCTGCAGTGTATTCCACGGATGAATAGTATTTACCTCGCTGGGCTTCATGAGGAGGGGACAGGCACATGTCATAGCTCAGACCCCCGTGAATGGCAAGCTGGTGCTTTCAGTGTCATGATGGTCATTATCCAAATTCACGAGCACCTCAGACGCTTGCCTAAAAACGCAGACAACTGCTAACGGCTTCTTTGTGAAAATAAAGAATACTAAAATTAAACGCTGGCTTGCAACCAGTAAGAAGGACCCTACTAAGAAACTAAAGTCAGATGTACCAGGGTGGGCTGTGGCATGTTCTTTCATCTTCCCAATGGCCTCTGAGTCTCGCCTTCTGCACCGGGATCACAGGTATGAATATATGTTTGGATCCATGCGGTGGAGTCACACAGATGAAGGCAGGCGTCTCTGCCCCGTGACACCAATGCCTACAGACAAAGCCAGGGTAGGGAAAATGACTGAGAGCTAATAATAAACGCTGCCGGGTTGCAAAAGGTTCTGGGTGTCCATACACCATTCCCGAATCTATTAGACCCTCACTGCGCTAATGAGACCTCTAACTGGGAATTCAAATTCCCTTTGTAAACTCCATTAGCAACCTGCAAGGCAGGTGGGCAAATGTGAACCTTTCTTAGGGAAGCAAAGTCTTGTGTAGAAAGGGAAGCAGGGAGAAATCACAGACAGATTGTATTCTCGGAGCATCAGAGAGATGGATTGACAGGTCTCTTTGGAGATAAGTCAGAATGAACCAAACTCCCTCCCTCCTACTACCCCTCCACCCCACACACCCCCCACACACGCACACACTCTACTGAAATAGGATACTATGGTATAAAACCATTTTTATCTGTAGAGAAATTTTCTTGAATGGATCAACTATCCCCGCTAAAGTTTTGCCAAAAAGTCAGTCTAGTTCATTTGTTTCCCCAGATGACTGCGTGGGTCCCTCAAGATTTGCAAAGTCTCAAGAGACTTTTTTTTTTTTTTTTTAGTAAGAACACATGGAAACTTTTGACTCTCAGAGTTCAAATTCTATTAATGAGTCCAATGCATTTTTAAAATGCTTTCCCCTTAAAACAGCATTAACAGAGTTTTGATCTTATCTGTGTATTAGTTCAAACCAGCACAGAGAATTGCTGAATATTACCCAAAATAGCCACAGCTAGGCTAAAAGGAGGGATGGAAAATTTCAGCTCCACAAGAATTTCTTGCAGCAAGTGATGAAATGAGGGGACACGGGAAGAGAGCAAGCAGGTGTTATCAAAGTCACTGGGAACACATTCTGATTTCCCTAAGTTGTAGGAGCAGCTCAAATTGAGACCCCCTCCCCCAAGCCGAGTAATAGTTGTCCCATCTCACCACAACCATCTTGGATATATCTCTTCCACTCCACATTGTCTAATACCAAGGCCAACCTACCTTAAGCATTTTCTGGGGCTTTAATCATTTGGGGGTCATAAGCCTAGCTAAGATGCAGGTGGACATTCTCCCTCTAAGCCCATACATATATCTCAGTCACCATATACATTTAGAAGGACAAGAATCGCCCTACCTACACTAAAGCACACTGCAGACCCTTCAGCTTGAAGAAGCCCTGTAAAGTGACCTCATTGAGTCCTGGCACTTGTAAGGCAAATTGCAGGATTCCAACTTTAAAGATGATAGTTAAGGTTTTATGAGTGTCCATTAACCAACTAAGACTTTGATATCTGCAGACTGTATCTGTGGTGTGGACTAAAATAAGCATGCTTGTGCAAGTGCTCTCTCCCACTTTGTCTCTCTCTCTCTCATACACACACACACACACACACACACACACACAGCACATTCATATACACATACCACTTGGCAGAAGTGAAATGGCATCGCTGAGCTGGATGGCACACATTCATTTCGCTTATTCATTCCTGCCTATGAAGTCATTAGGGGGAGTTAAGGCAGCTTTGGCAACTGCAAGCATGGAAAGAGAACAGGATTGGTTACGTTTCTCCATTCAATAAACGGGGCCATTGACTAAGCTGTATAGACTTACTGCTCTCTGCCTACATATGTAATTTGCTATTAAACACATACTGCTCTTGTAAAAAGCCTGGCAATGGGTTATTTTTACATGTTTGAGTTTGGAGGGACAGAGACAAGGGGTGGGGCATTCCTCTTGACCTCTGGTCCCTGACCTGCAACTTAAATGACTATGAGATAATGAAATAAAGCACTAAGTCAAAACCTTCAGCCTAGCACTGATTCTTTTGTGTGTTGAATACATATCTTGGTGCTGTGAGAAAGCCAGCACTTCCTTCAGAAGCCATCTGCATTCCGTGGGCTCGGCACTAGCTGTGGTTTGAATATGAAGGGTCATGTCTAGGCTCATGTACAGGACGCAGTCCCTAGTAGATGAAGCTTGGCAAGGGGAAATCCTGAACGTTAGACAGTGAGGCTCAGCTGGACCAGGAAGGTCGCTGGGGGTGTGCAGGTGAAGGTTATTCTCCAGTTCCTGTTTCACTCTCCGCCCCTTGCCCTCTACGGTGTAAAGAGCCTCCTCTTTCTATGCTATAATGCCCTGCTTCATCATGGGCCAGAACCTAGGGCCAAAGGCTATGGACAAAAATTTCTGAGCCACGAGACAACCTTCCTTCAGTAAGTTTGCTTATTCTAGCATATGGTCACAGTATTAATAAAACTAACCTTAATATTCATCTTTCAAGATGCCTGGTTGACTCTCAAGAGGAAAGCAATGCAACCCAAGTCCTACGTGACATAACCGTGGTGTTTGGGCCTAAAAAAATCGTTGGATCTTGCCTCTAACTGCAAGAGCTGAGAAGGATAACTTACATTAACCAAACAAGAAGGATGTTAGGGGCTAGACACCAGCTTCAAGCACAGCAAGCTCCAGGACACCCTCCTGCCCTCGCATTCTCCAGGCTGACTCTCTCTGCTGCTGTCCTCCTTTCTACCTGTGGCAGCCAAGATGGACATTGTGCATTCCTCCTCGTGCATTCTGGGTTCTTACCTAGAATGTTCTAGAAAAAAGGTGACTGGCGTTTGTTTGAATCCAGACTAGATTCTTATTGACCTACTCCTTGGACCAATGACTGCCGACCATAGCTTTTCTCTATGTGATAATTGTCTATCCCTGGACCGCATGATCATTCCTGCAGCTCACAGAAACCACCTGGGATGGGAAAGGTTATCCCTCAGTATGAGAACGAGACGCTGGACAGACAGGCTCCAGCAAGTGTCAGTGCTATTCTTCCAATATTCCTTAGCCGCGAAGGGTGGTTAACCCATGTCACAGAGTCACCACCACTAAACAGCATGGCTTTCTATGCAGCAAAACCTTCACGCCATCAGTTCTTACAGAATGCTTCTGAGAATGAGAAGAAACCCGTAGAAAGTCAGGATTGCTCTTAGAAAAAAGCAAATAGTCTAGAAATAAACTAGATGGGAAAACACACCTGCTATGGAGGGAGATCTTTAAAAAAATCTTTTATAAGAGAACAATACTTGTGCTACCGTTAAGGAAAGATAATAGGCCTGTCTTCATCAGCCAGGTGAGGTGAAGCGGGCTGCAGTGAAAGCCAGTCTTTGATATTCTGGTGGAAGGAAACTGCTTTTGCAAGAATCTGTACCTCCCCATGCCCTTCTGGACCGCTCCAGCCTTCTATCCTCTCTACCACCCACTTCAATGCTCCGTCTCAATGTCTCTGTAAAGATGAAGTCATTCAGTCATTCCCACAGTCGACTTGTGTGCCCCAACCAATCCAGATTGTATTCCTTTTGCATCCCAATGCTTCCCGTAGGGAAGTGTAGGAACTTTACTTTATTCATGACTTTATGTCAATAGCTCATCTTTCTTACTGTTATAAGGCATTAGGCGTGATGCAACAGGACCAGTAACATTAAAGCCTTATGAGCAGTCTCCCTCATCCCTGCCAGGAAGTCCTGACACAAGTTACCGGTGTTGATTCACTGTTTTGGCTTGAGTATGAAACACCTCCCTAAGGCAAGTGGCACTGTTTGGGAGAAGCTGTGGAACCTTCAGGGGACAGGGCTTAGCTTGTAGAAGTAGGTTTCTGGGGCGACAGGCCTTGAGGTTTTATGGCCCAGGCCCACTTCCCGTTCTGTTTAGACTTCCTGTTTTAGCAAGAAGTGAGCAGTTCAAGCTGTACACTCCTACCACCCATCACCGTGCCCTCGGATCACAACGGACTTTGTCCTCTCACACCATGAGCTAAAGCCAACCCTTGTCACCTCAAGTTGTTCTGTCCATTATCTAATCAAAGGCCGAGGGATTTCAATGAGTCAGCAACTCGGTCTGCTTGGAAAACGAGCATCTTTAGTCCCTCTTAAAAATCAGCAGCTCTGAACGGGGCTGGAGAGATGGCTCGGACTTTTAGAGCACTGCCTGTTCTTGCAGAGAACTGGAGCTCGATTTCCAGCACCTACACAGTGGATCACCACTGCCTATAAGTTGTGTTCTAGGGAATCGGATGCCCAGTTCTGACCTCTCTGGGGACAAGGCACACAGGCTGTGAACAGGCATACATGCAGGCAAAACCTTTACGTAAGGGCTCTGGTGGTTTACTTCAAGACCGAAAACGTTTCTATTCTCATGAATCATACCTGCTACTGACAATCACGACACAAGGCCTCTTGTCCAATGACCTGTCCTCAGTGAGATAAACCTGCCACTCATCTATGTGTCTGTTTTTAGATTTGTAAATGGAGACTCTTTAAAGATAATCAAGGAAGGCTTATTGATTCTGCCCTCCCCTGAAGATGCACAATACTTCTTGCTTAGGAACACGGAGCCTACCAAACCCCGTCATACTGGTAGGGCGATGAGCTCACAGCAACGGGAAACCCAGCCAGTCTGCAGGAGTGAGGTCCACAGAAGAACCAGGATTCAAATCTTGAAATGACTACAAGAAGCCTAACTCAGAATGCTCACGGTAGCCAAGGTGGAGAGCAGAGCCAGGATGTCCTAAGCCACTGAATGTGAAATATATGCATCTAGAAAGAATGAGAAGCAGCTACCATCGCAGGCACTAGGGAAGCCCCACATAAGGACTTGTGTTGCTTAACACAAGTGCCAAAAACACACTGAAATGGCCTATCACCGGCAGCTGGGATGAGGGACTGGAGCACGGCCAAAGCAAGCTGACCACTTCCAGTACCATTTAGTTCAGAGAAAAGAAATTAATGAGAGAAACTTCAATATCAATGAAGTTGCAAGAATTTAATGAGCTACGCTTGCTCCCGGGAGGAACAGCTTTTCAATTATTTCTTTTAAAGGAATTGCAGTCACCGTGTATTTGATCCATACCCCGACCCACACTCTTTGGAGAATTAGAACACATTTAACCCAGTGTCAAGTTAAAATAATAATAATAATAAAAAAAAACTCATCAGAAGCAAAGTAACTCTTTGCTCCCAGGGCTCTAAAAAGAAGTGTGGTTCTCTTTGGTGGCTGGCTGGCACGCTTGTGACCTTTGTACTAAACTAGCACTTGGCAGGTGAAATCTGAGAACAGTTCTCTTTGCGTCATGAGCTAAAACACAGAGGGCTGATTTCACGTTCACTCTAAGTGATAACGAAGAGAGCATGATATATCAGATCTGATGGATATGCCACAAGGCTCAGAGCAACTGTCCTGTGTAATCACACACTGCTAGGGTCCCTGTTCCTTCCATAGGTCCTCTTCAAGATGCCCCCAGACAACCACTTTCTTCCGGCAGGATCCCACTCCTTCCAAAACAGCCATGCTCGGAAAACTGTACAGCCATCCCCCTGCCTGTGTCCTCCACTTTGTATGTTAGTATTGTGCACGAATCTGCTAAACACACATATTCAAAATGATCTGGTTTCACTTTGATCCCAATCTGTATCATGAAACCTAGATCACACACATGGGAAAATTATGCACACATCCCATTTCCCCCAAGAAATGAACGACTGCACAGCAAATAGGATGGATTTAAATGGACTCCGTGTGTTGTCCAATGCTAACTTCCGCCTTTGTGGGTAGAGAATGCTTCTGCTGTTTGCTTTATTTAATGGCACTCAGGATCAAGCTCCAGGCCTTAGGCATGCTATCAAGCAGTCTACCTCTGTGTGTGTGTGTGTGTGTGTGTGTGTGTGTGTGTGTGCATGTTTCTGTATATGGGTCCACGTGTGTGTGTTGAAAAAGGCAGAGAAATACTGATTTCGCCTATACCTTGACCTTGAACCTCTATAGAACTGGAAATAAAAACCTTTTTTCTGGGGTTCTTTTCTCTATCTTAGGTTTTACTGGTAGGAACAGACACCATGACCAGGGCAACTCTTATAAAGACAACATTTAATTGGGGCTGGCTTACAGGTTCAGAGGTTCAGTGCATTATCAAGGTGGGAGCATGGCAGCATCCAGGCAGGCATGGTGCATCAGGAGATGAGAGTCCTACATTTCCATCTGAAGGCTGCTAGCAGAATACTGGCTCCCCTGCAGCTAGGGTGAGGGTCTTAAAGCCCACACCCACAGTGATACCCCTATTCCAAAAGGGCCACACCTTCTAATAGTGCCACTCCCTGGGCCAAGCATATACAAATCATCATAACCTCCCAGTGCAGGGTGTTCTGCCCAGCAACCTGATGTGCAATGGCCCCCATGCTCTAAGCCCTCTGTTTATTTGAATTTGTTTTATGACAGGTCCAACCTTCCAGCCCTTGGCATCTCTTCTTGGGAGAAGATTTGAGGATGAACCCATCAAAAAAGGAAGCCTTAGGTTCTAAGCGTCCCTTCTATCCTGGCAAGGCTGGTGCTTAGGGGAGTCATAATACTACGGAAAGGTTGTGTGTGTGTGGGGCATCGTGTCTGCTGGGCACGATGAGAAAGGGTCAGAGGGAGTTATGAAGAAGGGGCACTCTGGTGCAGTATGAGGCAAACTTCCTAATGGCGCCGATGGCTACGGCTAATGATAACGGAAGGAATGTACAGGTTGTATAGTCGACAGTGCTGGAGTAGAAGGCAGAGTCTGCCAGCTGCCTTCTTCTGAGGGGCCGGGGCTCTGATCTCCCTTCACCTTTATACATAACGAACAGTGGGCGGTACATCTCTTTCCAGAACCTTGACGTGAGTACAATCAGTGCCCACCGGTGTCCATCCTACCCCCAAGCACCTATTCTGGTTTTGACCCCCACTATCCACACCTGCAGCACCCCTCCTCATGGACTTCAGGCAGAGTCCCACCTCTGCCGCCTCATGGCTCTTGGCGTTTTCCAAAGGTTTCAAGTTATCTGGTGGAAATCCTTGACTCCTGCTTGAGCCTGTATCATCCCACCACCACCCACCCACTGCCTTCCGACCAGACCTCAGGCACACCTGGAACAGGCGGCACTCTCACACCCACAGCCCCGCCCCAGCCAGGCCAACGACTTCTGTAAAGCACTTTAACCTTCCGTTCACCCATGTGCTTCATGTATCACAGCAGAAATTCTGAAAGCTCCTTTCCAGCAATCGACAATATCACTGATACGGTGTATGCTCACCAGGGATGATTTTGTATGCAGCCAGAGCCATAGAAGGATATTTTGTAACGTGGCGAAAAGCTCATAAAATATTAAGAGAAATGAAATGATAAAGTCTTGTTTATATAAGCACATTTTTTTTTTTTTGGTTTTGTTGAAAAGTATATCAATGCAGAAAAAGAGACTAGAATTATATATACTATAGAGGCAGGAGTAACTATTTGCTCATTGCTCTTTTTTTTTTTTTTTAATGTATCTCCGAAATGGCCAATAGTAAATGTGTAACACACTTCCAAGCTGTTAAAAAAAATAAACAAAAAGCATAACAAAAAAAAACCCCAAAAAAACAAAAAACCAAAAAACAAAAACAAAAACAAAAACAAAAACAAAAACAAACAAACAAACAAAAAAACCCATAAAACAAAAAACATTCTCACTCTCCCTTTTCCCTTAGGAAAAGAAGGGAAAAACTAAAGGAGCAAGCAAGTGACAGGCACCATCTCGCTCACACTGTCGTAAGAGGCAAGTGCCACTGGGCGTATTTTGAACTTGGAGAGACAAAAGGACGGCTAAGAAAACTAGGCTGATGGAGGGTCAGGCCGCGGAGCTAAGGCATGACTGGACTCCTAAAGGGTCCACTCCTGGACCTCAGGAACAGCACAAATGGGTTTTCACCACAAGCCTGCCCATGTGGTCCCCGTGGGAACAAAGAGTGCCACGTGCCACCCGCGGGTCATTCTCTAGCCCTCCCAGGAGGCCGAGCTCCCCAAGCTGCTGCATTGAAATGTAGTGAAAAGGCTGCCAGCAGAGCCCGGGCCCCATTCATCTGGTTCTGTCCCATGGTCATGAGCTCCCTCAACTCCCTCCTCACTCCAGAAAGGACTGGCTTCAGGACAAGGGCTAGCCTTGTGAGGGAGCGGCCCATGAAGGAAGCCAGGAGCTCTGAGGGAGTTCAGCAAGAGTGTCTGAGGAAGGAATCCTCTTAGTGGGAAATGCTGGGGGACCTGAGCTGAACTCTTTCACTTTTGCCTGCACCTGGGAGTCTCTAACCTGGCCATGGATGTGTGGCTCGCTCCCATCTGCTGACCTACTGTGCAGGCAGCTAACAACAGGTGTGGTCTCAGATGAAAGCCCTGAAAGAGCCTTTCTACCAAAAGCTAACTACAAATCTTACGGACCAGATCAGAAAATTAAATACCTCCCCCCACCCCTTGTGTTGTCCTACAAGCACTGGGTCTACTTCCCATCTCCACAAAACCCACATCCCCCCCCCTCTCCACCCCCCCCGCCCCATTAGCATAGATATCAGACTTCATTTGACAGTTCCGGAAACAAACTCAACTTTTCACTGGCCATTTCCTTCCGGGTGATGTGATCCATTACTGCTACCAGAAAACTAAGCTCCCAAGGACCTCGGGGAGCATCCTCAAGCTGTAGTTATGGATACCAACTTATCAACCTGCTGGTTTAACAGCAGCAAAAAAAAACTAACAAATTACCCTAGTCTCCAGCTCAGTGGAACCCCGCCCTCTCCAGGTACAACCCAAGCCATATGGCCATATGGAGAAAGGGACCAACCGTGACTGTGCATCCTTGCTTCAACAGGTCTAAGCCCTGTGACCACAAAGATGTCCTAACTGGGCTTGCCTTGGACAGGGATGGGGATATAGTCTCCTCTGACAGAAAGGTTATACATCAATCTAAGATACACTTGTTCAGTCAGGGCTTTATGGCAGGCCTCTGGGTGGACATGTGCTCCCAGACATTCTACCTCAGAAAGCTCGGGCTGTGTAAAGTAGAGGCTTGCTAGAGAGGAAGCTTATGCCAAATTTGATTCAAATTGTATTTTAGCTTAAGCCTGCATGGTTAGCTGTGTACTCCCAGACACGTGGCAGTCGAATCCAGTGGTGGGAGATGTCCTCATTGGGAGCGAATGCATACAGTCAGGCCTAGAGACGTTTGGTAAGTGCCCATACAGCGACCCACCAGCACTTGGTCAAGGACACCACTTGTCACATGAGCAAATTGCCGATGAGCTTTTTCTTGACACTTTAGACCTTAGGACTCTTCCATCTTTGCGGTATAAAATATCAGAACCTACTTCAGCAGAAAATAGTTCTTTAGAGTCTGCACATTCTTCATTTCTTCCTAATACCCAGTCCCTGCGCAGGTTGCTAGTTGAAACATCACCAGAAGTCATCAGCTTTGAATTATAACAAATGCTGACAGTGAGATTAATTACCTTTTAAAATCCAAAACAAAACAAAACAAAAAACCCAAAACAACAACAACAAAAGAAAACAAAACAAAAAGCAAACAACAACAAAACCAAAAGGCAGTTTTGAGTCTTCAGAGTTGGGGGGGGTCTCCTAAATGAAGACCCCCCAAATAGACCTTGGTAAACACTAGAGCGTCTCAAATAACCCTTCACCACAATACACACAAGCAAAGTAGATTAACCTCAAACCCCTCCAAACCAGATCTTCCCACTGCAAAGTCTGCGTCTGATAAGATGCAGGCATCATCTGGGCAGCCCTTGGGAAGATTTTCAAAAATGATCTAGTTGTATTACTCCTAGATTGGGCATGTGAGACTTTTTAGGGATCCAACCCTGGAGACCGTTAGCCAGTTCTGTAAACCAGTGCTCCAGCAAAACAGGGTCCAACTTTGTACCACTACACCAACCCAGACAGCAGGGGGAGTGCCTACCTATGTAGAGCGAAGAGTCCTTCCTCCGCACATGGTCGTCGATGTAGGAGACCCCCAGGGGCTGCACGGGGGTAGCACCGATGCCCAGGAGCACCTGAGCCCCAATGAGCAGCAAGTACATCATGTTCGTGGCTGTCCGGTTACGGCAGATTAGGTCCGGGTCAGGCCCCTCATCGCTGCTGGACCCATTGGTGGCACAGACATCCCGGCCTTCTGCTCCCCATCGAATCTCGCCAGCCTCATACTTGTACTGGTGGGTGAGGAATTCAGGCAGTGCCGAGAGCAGTGCGCCCAATGCCATGACGATCCCACCACAGCCGATGAGGCGTGGTCGGTGCCCACGTGCTCCGAAGTAACTTACGAAGAGAATCAGCGCCAGGTTGCCGATCTCGAAGCTGCTGGCGATCACACCCACATCGGCGCTCTGCAGGTTGAACCGGCGTTCCAGGGTGGTCAACACGCTCACCTGTGGGTGGCAAAAGGAAAATTCAAAGTCCATCTTAGGAGATATGCAAGGGGACAATCCCTTCCTGGACCCTCCCACCTGCCTGGTGATGTAGCACCAGATGCAAAAGGCAGGCAGAAACCCAATGAACCAGACAAGCATTTCCTTCAGTTGATAACCCTAATTCAATGGAAGGATGGAATTTCTTAGTAGCAAAGATGACTTTTGCCAATGCCTGCCTCCATCTTCAAGGGTTCCATGTATCTCCATAGAGGAGACCTAAGAGGTACTCAGAAGTAAATCCCAAAGTCCACGCGACCTTTCCAAATGCATGTTATATATGCAGCCTGTGGATGCTAAAGAACATTGGAATGGGGGCTCTTTTTACCAGCCCAAACACCTAAGTAACAAAGCAGACCAGCTAGGATAGCTCAGGAGAATGTTTGATTTACTCACGAGTGCCCCATGCACTTCCCCAGGCCCTCCTCATGCTAAGGAAACGCATCACCACTGAGCTGCATTCCCAGAATCCTTTTCACTTCTTGAGGTAGAATCTTAAGTTGGCCATGGTGACCTTGAACCCACTGTCTGTAGGCTAGGTGGGTGGTCTTTGTACTTACAGGCGAGGTAAGTCTTGACCCTGGTTGAGCCTTCTCCTTCAGCTTCCTATAGCTGGGATCACAGACTGGCACAAACCGGCCTTGTGGTGGGATTATATTTACCACCATTTCCTTCTGGAAGTTTCTAAGTGACATAGGTTTCCCTAAAGAATATCTAATAAAACAAACAAACAAACAAAACAACTAAAATCCCTCTGGACTGTTGCAAGCACCGTAGCTCTGCTGGGATATTTTTATGGGATATTTTTATATTTCCCCTCTCTTTTGTATTCCTGCCTGCCTGTGTTTGTTTAACAATATTTACTAAACATATGCTATTTGCCTGGCAATGACCTGGATAAAATGGACAGAAAAAATGAGGACACCTGGTCTTAAAAGGCCACCTGGCAGGTAGGTACACACAGACATGACTACAACATAAATTCAAGGGGCGATATGCTATTAAAAGGCTCATTAGAGGGAAGATGGAGTACTCTCCTGTTTGTGGGTACCATGACCGGCATCACAGGACAGCTGTCCCTGTTAAGAGCGATCTGGCAGATGATTTTGCCCTCACCAGGCAGGGAAGAATACTTGAAGCAAAGCTATGAACAAGGAGAGCGTGAGTTCCTGACGAAGGAGAGAACTGACCCAGGTCATAACAAGGCAGGAACACCACTGTGAACAATGGAGACGATTCACACTATGCGGTGGTGGGAGAGCAGGCACACCTGAGAGGCAGCAGAGGTGAGTCCTGCTTTCCCTTAATCTGCGGTGACCTTAGCCAACTCAATTACCTTCCCTCAGCTTTGATTCTGGGAAATCAGAATCCTACCAGCCCTACTGTGATGGATACGAACACCGGCATAAAAGTGCCAATCTACTGGCCAGAGAAGCCTTCCATTCCAGGGCGTAATAGAACAGAGAGACAGTTAAGTACAAGGGCTAGGCCAGGTATGTGTGGCCAGACTACATGGGTCCCTCCTGACTCCAGGTAAGCCAGTCACTCAGGGCTTTAGCTCGCTCACTGTGAAGTGACAGTAAGATCTGGGGCCAGGATAAACCTAAACCATACATGACGGGGTGCAGGGAAAGGACGAGCTGTAGCCCTTATGAACATTCTGGTATCTCTCTGGTTCACTGGGAGCATCCAGTGTTTGAAAAGCCTACATATCACACCACATATGGGAAGAGTGAAGAAATGAATGCCAGTGGGCCAAACAGACAGGCCCTTATGGAAGCTGGGGAGTGTGTGTGCACACAAGGGCCCTCATCAGCACAAAGTGACAGCCGAGAAACACGGGACAGGCTTTATTTCAGGCAAGACTGCACTAGATCTTCAGACTGTTAAAGAAAGCACAGGGAGGAGAGTCCCAGAGAGCTAGCCTTCCTCTAAGATCCTACACAGGGATGTAGGATCTCTATAAACACCGGATCATCCACAACCTTCCAATCCTGTCCCATCTGCTGGAATCCAAGCACATAACCAGACATCTGTGATAATGAGGATGACAGGGCGCCGCTGTGTGCCCTTACTATCAAAAGAACAGTGTGACCAGGTCACCCTTCCTCATCGCCTCTTAAGCCCTTTAGCCCAGAGGATCTCAGCCCTGGTCAGAAGCGCAGAAGCTCGTGGCGAACACCTGGGCTCCCACAGCGTCTGTGACTCAGCCAAGGCCCGGGGGGGAGTTTTTGAATCTGATCTCCAGCTGTCCAGAAGGAAGGTGAGAAGCAGGCTGCTAAGGCGGTGGAACATCATGGAGATGGCTCCTTCAGTACCATGCCACAGGCCAGCCCCACAGAGCAGTCTCGGAGCATCTGTCACACACTTGGTCAGCAAGGTTCCCATTCAGGGTCCGACTCCACGGTGCTTTCCAGCCAAGGGCAACCCACAACTCACTGGGCCCAGCTCTGTTCTCCAAATAACCGATTGCAGTTGTTGGGAACTGAAGATAAACAGGACCTGGCGTGGTTACAAGGGCTCTGAAATGCTCCCAAAGACGAGCTTTCTGAAAGCCCCGGGCAAGGGGAAAGAAAGGCTTCAATTATTCACTTCTCTCCGCTGTAACAAAAGCATGTGCCTAGACCGAAGGCTCTGGCTTTAAACAGGTGGTGTGGTGTGTGGGAGTAATTGGGGAGCTGGACTAAGGGCCTGGGAGGTGGAGATCAACATGCTGAGCCTGGAACGAAGGCCAAGGAGGGCTGGATGAGATGAGATCTGGGACTAGCCAGGTCAATGGCCCCAGGCACTGATAGATGCCAGGGGCAGAGCAGTCTAACGGTGTCTTAACATCCCACTGCTGTGACAAAATGCCCAAGACAAACAATATACAGGAAGACTTGGCTTGGGTTTGACTTGACGTTTCATCCATAGTCACTCAGCTTTGTTGTTTCAAATCTGTGGCCAGGCAGAGTAATAAGATGGTGGTCACCACACTGTAGAATCAAAAGGCCAATCTGCAACTCCAAAAAGGCCCGGAAGTAAAAAGCAAAAGGAAGGAAGAAGCGGAGGATCCACGATCCCCTAAGGGAGCACCCTAATGGTGGATCCTTTCACTAGGCACTAACTTGCGAAGGTTGTCTGCCTCCCAACGCCACCACAGGCTGCCATAGAGCCTTTAGCACCCAGCCTTGGGAGCATTTAAGACATAAACCTCAACAGGTAGATCTGCAGGTGACATCCTCCACCTTGGTGTTGGATGGTTATGTAGTAGAGGGAGGGTTGAAGTGACGTCTCATCTTATTCTGCCACGAGGACTAAGGACAGACACAAGAGACAACATATCTGGACCCCGGAACCCTGCTGAGAGCTCCAGCTCAGCAAACACGCTCCATCATAAACTACCTCACAACATGTGCATTCATGATGCCGGGGGGGGGGGGGGGCTGAGGGGTGTGGGGTGTGGGGGTGGGGGAAGGTGACGGGGATCACGACTGCTGTAGACAAGACACAAAACAGTTGCTCTGGAGCTAGATCGTGCCCGGGGCTCCTGTCCTGTCTCAGTCCAGGGTCTTTCCTCCTCGCAGCCTCTTGCGGGGCCCAGCGACGCTCATCTAGACCAGCAGTTAACGTGACTGCAGCCACTCCGAAATGGTACTTCGTGGATCAATTAGATCGGAGGCTAATGTCTTCTCTCATTTAAAGCACAGTTTTCAGAAGCTGGACTAATTAAGTATGCATGAGACCATAAAAGCCACTTGTGGCTTTTTTTTTTGTTTTTATGTGGCAGAGACTAATCCAGCTCGGAGGGAGCCAGGTGCTGAAGGGAATGACTGCCTTTACTTAAGCGGTGGGGGCTAAAGGAAACAGCTGGATAATTAGAGACAGAGACAAAGGGACAGACAGGGATTCCAGGAGGAAGCATGAAGTTAGTGTGAGACGTGTGCTGGATCTACCAGGCTTCGGCCATGTTAACTAAGTGGAGGAGAAAAGGGGGGAGGAGGAGGGGGGGGAGAGGAGAGCGAGCGGGAGGGAAGGAATGAGTTAGAGAGGACAAGAGGGAGAAACGGGGAGATCTACATTTCAGACTCTCATGAAGTCTTGTTAATAACAGTTCCCAGGGCTGGGCAAAGACTCAGGGAAGTGCCTGCTCACCGGGCACGAGACCCGCACTCAATCTCCAACAACCCTGTGCCGAGCCGGGCATGATGGCGTACACTTGGAATCCCAGTGCTGGGAAGGTAGTACCCTCGAGTTCCCTGGCCAGTAAGCCTGGACTAACTAGTGAGACCCAGGTCCCAGTGAAGGGGCCCTGTCTCCAAAAGCAGGGGAGAAGGCTTCTGGGGAAGTATACCTGAGATCGATCCCTGGCAACCACACCTCCGCTCCCCTCCCCCATGTGCACAGAGGCACTGGTACGCATGTGCACATGCATACACAGGTGTGCCCAAAGGGAGGACGTTGATTCATGTTGACGTCAGTACTGTAGGACAGGGTGCCCTATGGGCAGACATGTCTGAATCTTCCCTCATTCTCGAGAGAAGTGGCCCGTGGGAAGCTGCCATGTACTCTTCATCAAGAATCCAGGTTCTCAGTATGTGTGTATATATATATATATATATATATATATATATATATATATATATATATATATTCCGGACTGACCATGAAGTCATTCTCTAGCCCAAGCTGGCTATAAACTTGAGATCCTCCTACCTCATCATCCTTAGTGCTATGATCAAGGGCCTCTACTCTCATGCCTGACTCCAATCTAGCTTTGACAGCTTCTTGTCAAGTGGATCTGCCAGAGCCCATTTCCAAGCCTTAGCAATGGGTATAACAGCATGTTCTCGGAGCACCACTGGGGCCCCGTAGCCAGCGCTCAGTAAGTATATATTAACGAACTATTCTCAACACTGGCATACATGATCCGAGTGCTTTCTTCAGTCCAATCTGATTCCACAACCCCCAGTGCCTGCTTCGTGGGCAATTTAAGAAGCATGTGATTAAGACACAATGCACACAGGACAGAATGAAACCATTTAGTGACAACACAGGCTACAGCACCACGACAGAGCGGCAGAGCAATCCAGGGAATGACAACACCGGGAGTAGACCCGAGTCACAACAAGAGGGAACTAGATTTTAAAAGACATGAAGTGGGGGCTGGAGAGATGGCTTCAGTGGTTAAGAGCACTGACTGCTCTTCCAGAGGTCCTGAGATCAATTCCCAGCAGCCACAACCATCCACAACCACAACCATGGTGGCTTACAATAATCTGCAATGCCGATGCTCTCTTCTGGTGTGTCTGAAGAGATCAACAATGCACTCACATACATAAAATATATAAATTAAATAATAATAATAATAATAATAATAATAATAATGACATGAAGTGGCAGGAGTTGCTGCCCTATTTCAAAAGCAAAGATCATTGACACACAAAGAAGATCCACCAGGTGGAGAGTTCTGGCCGGCTTGGGGCAAGAGGAAATAACACATGACTCAGTACTGAATGGAGTCATCAGAGACAGAGCAGCCTTGAAGGCAACAAGACTGTGGATCTGGGTTTGAGGTCAATGGGGGAAGGGAGGTTCTCCAGCAGAAGCCATCCTTTAGAAATGGCATAGCATTCTATACAGCACGGAATGGGGGAGACTACCTGGTCAGCTACTCAAGTAGTCTTGGTGAGAAACCATATCCACTTGCTCACTGCTGGCATGTCATTAAGAAAGGACATCGGTGTGAAGGGGACACCAAGCTCAGATTCAAAAGCCTGGAAACATGGGGTAAAGCAGATACTAACAACAGCACACGGGGTGTCAACCGCGATGTGGTAAGGACAAAGTAATGTGGCTGCCTCTCTCCAGGGTTCCTGGAAAGAATTTGACACACTTACTCTGAAAAGAGTGAGACGGTAAATATTTTAGGCTCTCAGGCCATGTGGTCTCCATAGCAACACTGGCATCTGCCACTGTAGCCCAATACAGCATCCATGGCAACCTGTACACAAGTGGACATGGCTGAGTTCCAATAAAACTTTACTAACAAAAACAGGCAGAGGGCTAGATTTGGTCCATACCTCTTTGTAGACTGCCCAGATCTTGCTTCTGCACATTATATCTTTAGCTGATAAATAAATACTACCCATTCATAATATAGTTATGTAACACTGTAGTTACAAATGCAAAAAAAAAATCATTTCTAGACACTTCAATGCCAGTTTGTAAAGGTTTGGGGGTTTGTTTAAATATTTTTTTCAATCCCATGCAAATGACTTGAAAGTAAGTTTCTTATCGGTCCTTCCTAGGACATCTCTTTCAGAACTAAGGGGAATATTCTCTGCTCTCCAAAGCCAGTATTCAGTCTCTGTGATAAAACGTTAACACTGATCTCAGCTGAAGGCCCAGGATGCTATTCTGTCTCTCATCCTAACAGCCACGCCTTGTGGTAGGAAGTCCAGTGCCCTGGGGACGTGGTGTGCAAAACACACTGGCTTCTGACGTCTAGGGACATGGGTCTGCACAGCCAGGTGGCCCGGGACACCAGGGTCCCAGTCTCCTGCTCTTGCTCCAACCACATGAGCCACAGCTGGGCCAGGTGAAGGAGCCATTTGGCAAGGCTGCTTTATGTCTGCTTCGAGATGACTGAGCACAAATTGGGCTCGAGGGATAACTGGGCATAATTTTCAAATCAGTCTTCCTTAAAAGGCAGAGAACGAATTAGACAGAGAAGCTTTGGAGACACTGTGGCCTCAGGCGGATGCAAACACATCAATGGTAACAAGTTTACTAAGCTTTCCTGTTATTATCAGAAGTGTTCTAACCAAACTTTTTTTTTTTTTTTTTTTTTTTGTAAGCCCATGAGAATGATCTCAAGGCAAATCTAATCTCTTATCTGTCATGCCAAGGGTATGTCTGTTGTCTTTGGAAACACATTCTTGCTGTTATACCGCAGCCTCCTGAAGGCTGAGCTTAGTCTGTACAGCCACGCCCCTTTATAACACGTCTTCTTACTTTGGGGCATATGCAAAATTACAAGGGCTTCACATTGACTTGGTCAGTCTGGGCAAGACAAGCCTCAAGACTCCTTTTCTAGTCTCTTTGTGAACAATGGTCCCTCCTCAAAGCTGTTGAACAAAAGCCCTGGACCCCAGTAGGCACGGAGACCCCGGGTAGGCCTGGTCTTCTGCATGCCACACCCCCAACCCCACAGCAGCACCCTGAGACACCACGGTTCTCCCAGGTCCCTCACTCTTTGAATCCTGGTCTTACACAGCCTTGCTTGGCCCTTCCCAGATCACCTCAAACGACAGTGTCAGCCTCTGCCTCCTCAGTCGTACAGAGATGTCACTGGCCTCTCCTTCGCTAAGAACATATCTCTACCTCCTCCCTTTCATCCCTCTACTTTGCCATCTGCATCTTTCTTGGACCATTTCTCCCTCTCCCCTATACTGTGGGTCCTCTCGCCTTTCTTCCTCTCCCTGCCTCTCCCTAAACAGCCCTAAACCACAACAAAGGCAACAGGTTTTATGATTCCTTATACTCTTTGAATTTTATGTCCAATTAATTAATTTTAAGAGAATGTGCCATAATTTATGATCCCCCCACTCAAAATAAAATAAAATAAAACTACCACTAAGTATAATTACCTCCAATATGTAAATCACATCACTGACCCCTCCATCACCCCCAATAGCTCTTCCTTCCAGCTTAGAAAAACAGGTTTCAGTCCCCACCCGCCTCAATCAACAGAGCTCTCTGCACTCTATGCCTGAGCCCTGACACCACTGGCAGGTATGTAGGCACCAGGCCAAGTCTTAAAACACTTGATATTGAGCCCTGCAGGACACAACCTAGAGTACCACTGTGTGAACTCAGAGTTGGTATGGTGGCTGCTCTGTTTTATGGGAGAACAGGAAGAACTCGGTTCCTCAGCTTTCACGTACAGGGAACAGGCGTAAGCCTCCAAGAGATCTTGGAACGAGGCTCACACTAACCATTCATTTTAACACAGGATCCTCAGGCAGAGCTGTTTTCTGCGGAGTCAGCCTCTCTCCATGAGAGCCCCAGAACACCACTGTGTCCAATGAAAAGCCCCCCAGCCCCCATTTGGGCCATGAAAATAGCTTACCCAGGACAGTGCTTGACACACAACACTGAGGATCCTATATTTAATCCCCAGAACCCCACAGTTACAAAAATGGTGTGAGCCGGGTAGCAGTGGTTCACACTTCTAATCCCAGCACTTGGGAAGCAGAGGCAAGCAAATGCATGAGGTCAAGGCCAGCCCCATCTAGGGAGTGAGTTCCAGGACAGCCAAGGACAGCCCCATCTAGGGAGTGAGTTCCAGGAGAGCCAAGGGCAGCCCCATCTACAGAGTGAGTTCCAGGACAGCAAAGGGCAGCCCCATCTACAGAATGAGTTTCAGGACAGCCAAGGCTATGCAGAGAAACTGTGTCTCAAAACAAAACAAAACAAAACAAAACAAAACAAAACAAAACAAAACAAAACAAACAAAAATTATAAAGACAGAATTCAAAGTTGGATCTTTCTCACAAGGAATATGAAAATAGTTCCTTTGGGTAGAAGTGGGGAAAACACCTATAGAGATTCAAATATGGACTCTGAAGTAACATTAAAGACATGGCTCAGTAGAACAAGGAGTCAGCAGCCAAGCTTGCAAACCTGACTTTGGTCCCCAGGAGCCACATGGAAGAAGAAAAGAGTGGACTCCAGCAAGTTGTCCTCTGACTGCTATATACATTCTGTGGCATGTGCGTCCCCACTAAATAAATAAAGTATTAGAAATAAAGAACACTGTAAAAGTTACCATGTATGCAATACAAAAGGCTGTGTATATGTATCCACTCTCCCTTTAAATAATAATTTAAAAGAAATCACATGATGGAATAACACAGCAGCAGTGCGTCCAGGGTCTATGCAGGTGGCACAGTCTACCTACAGCAATCTTACCACTCAGGAGGAGCGAGAATTGCATCAGGCTGGAAGCAAAGCTTCTGTATTTTACAAGAACTCAGTTAGCATAGCCCTGAAGGAGACTGTGCTCCCTGAAGGTACGCATTTGTAAAAGTGGTCACTAAGAGAATTCTCTAAGGCACAAGAGGAAAAAAAATGAGTTAGATAAATAAGAAACTAGTTAACACAAAGGAGGCCCGTAAAGAAGGGGACAGAGAAACAGAGGCAGGAGACAGGAGACAAATCGAAAGGTGGTTGGCAGAAACTTCCATCAACTGATCACGGTCCCCAAAGCACATGAGAAAGAGACTGACAACATGAAAGGAGAAATTGAGTCCCAGGGGCTGTAGAGGTCAACAGCACACGCAATAACTGACATGAGCAGTGGGCAAATATCAGTGAAGACAAAGAGGACTTGAACAATGCGACCTCCCCATCTTAACCTCAACAACAAAATGACAAACAGCTCATTTTTCGAAACCGTCAAGTGTCATCTGAATAGACATTTCATCAGAGAAGGTGTACACATGTCTAATGAGCATCTGAAAAGCTGCTTAGCACCATTAGTCTTAGAGAAATGCCAGTCAGAACCGCGGTGACGTATTACTACCCGCCCACCTGAGTGTCTGTTTAAAAAGACACAGAGTCCAAGTCTTCAAATACTGCTAGTGGGAATGTGAAGATAATAATATGCTTAGTGGGGCAATTTCTTGAAATATTAAACTTTATTTTACAGTGGACTAATCTCTCTCCCAGAGCTCTACTGAAGAACAATGAAAGCCCATACCCCACCCCCCCAAAAAAAAATTGTGACAGTATTCATCACAGCCAGAAATGACTCAAATATCCATCAGCACATACAGAGAAACAAAATGTGTTACATCTGTAAGTCTGGTGGCAATGTCATCTACTAAATCAATATCCACAGAGTTCCAATAGAAGGAACAGTACTCAACAGTGAAGTTAAACTATTGATACATATGAAACATAAATACACCTCAAAAATATATTTCATTTATATGAGCATCCAGAAAAAAGATTAATATTTATTAAAAGAACACCAGGACGAATGCTCAGCAGAGGACAGCTGTGACTAGAGTTTCTGTGAATCTGGGGCCCTCTTTCGACCTCCTCAGGTACTGCATACACATTGTGCACATAACATACATACAAGCAAACACTCATAAACAGGAAATAAAAATCAATATTTTATTTATTTAGAAAAAGAAAGTACACTGTATGGAGCTTGGCTAGAGCAGGAACTGACAGGAATCTGGGCATGAAACAACTTGATGGCTCATTCATTAATTTTGGTTTATTTTTCTCAGACAGAATCTTACTCTATAGCCCAGGATGGCCCCAAACTTTCCTGCATCTGTCTCAAGGTGCTGGGATTGGAGGACAGTACCACCACAGCCAACTGAGAATCAATTTTTACAAGAATATTTCAAAATAGAGTGTGATGGCGATCATATAAGGATAGAAATCTGTTAAAACTCACTGACTGTATGTTTCAGGCAGCTACATTTTGTTACATGAATTGTGTTAATTATTTATGTGTTGTTGAGATGTAAACCATCTGACAAGGACAACCTAAGGTTTCATTGAAGGCTCATGGGGTCAGAGGGCCGTAGAGCTGAGAGAATGCATGGAGAGAATTCATGGCAGTAGGAACAGGCTGCAGAGGGTCCCCCACACTGCAGAGGGCCAGCAACAGAGCAGGACTGCAGGAGAGGCCAGATATAACCTTCAAAGGCCCACCTCCAGTGAGCTAGTCCCACCAGGTAGATCTTCCCTGGTGGGTTCCTTTTAAATTTGACGTAAACTAGAGTTATCTGAGTAAAGGGACCTCAATTGAGAAAACGACTCCATGAGATTAGCCTATACTACAGGCAATCCTGTAAGGGGCATTGCTGTTGTTGTTGTTGTTATTATTATTATTATTATTAGTAGTAGTAGTAGTAGTAGTAGTATTTTGGCAGTAACCACCACCACCACCACCACCACCACCACCACCACCACCACCATCATCATCATCATCATCATCATCATCGTGGCAGTACCCATTATCATCATCATCATCATCATCACCATCATCATCATCATCATCATCATCATCATCATCATCGTGGCAGTACCCATCATCATCACCATCATCATTGATCTGGCACCTAGCCCACTATGGGTAGTGGCAACCCCGGGTAGGCCATCCTGAGTTATATGAAAGCAGGATGAGCAGGGCAGGAAGAACAAGGCAGGAAGCAGCACTCCTACATGGCTCCTGCTTCAACTCCTGCCTCAAGTTTCTACCCTGACTTTCCTCCGTGATGCCGTGTGACCTGAGAGTTGTAAATGAAACAAACCCTTTCCTCTCTAGGTTGCTTTGGGTCACGGTCTTTATTGCAGTAATAAAAACTCTAGCAACGATACTTTTTTTTTGTTTCCAGATAGGTTCCTTCGGCTTGGAGTTCATCGTGTAGATAATGCAAGCCCCAGGGACCTTTAGGTCTTCGCGTCCCAGGGGTGGGATCGTAAACATGCTCACCACAATCAGCTTCTAAAAGAGATTTATTTTTATTTTATGTGTTTGAGTATGTACCTGCTTACATGTTTTTATACCACTGGCTTATAGGTGGCTGCAAAGACCAGAGGAGGGTTTCAGATCCTCTGGACTAGAGGGTTGTGACCCACCACATGGGTTCTGGGATGCTAGATAGGAGGGCTAAATAATTTAAACCATGGAGCCATCTCTGCATCCCCAACCTTCATTTTAGTATGGTTCTGGGAATCGAACTCGCGTCCTCATGATTTCAAGGCAAGTATTTTAGGACTACGTCATCTCCCCAGCCCTCTGTACCTCTTCTCCTTCCTCCCAGTCACCTTTCCCCATCGCTCCCACTACGAGTCTTCTTTTATCTCCAATCCTCATGGACACAGGTTTCACACATCTCTACACACTTGGACACCTCGTGAATAAATGGTCCCTTCCTAAAAAGTCATCTGGAATGAATGCCGTTGCACGGCAGGCACAAGTGGCGGCCGCTCCCCTTAAGTGGCTCTCTAGTTCTAACAGTGCCTTCTGTAGGTTGTGCCAAAGCCCGGCTGCAGGGTCACCCCAGCTTCATGAATGGGGTAAACGACCCCACTGGACCACCAGGTTCCAGGGAAACTATCCAGAGGACAGTGCCAGCATCGCCAGGGAGCTTACATAGCAGTGTTCTGAGAATCAACAGAGTCTGGGCAAGGAAGTCCTAGGCCATTCACTCATTTACTGATTTGATCCATGGATGTTGAAAAGCCGGATAAACAGGTGGTAGGAACAGCCATCTTCTTCATGGTTTTGTTTTAAAGGCAACCATTTGTAGAAACAGTACAGTGGTCCCCGAGCCGGAATTTACCAACACCTGTATTAGTCATTTTTCAATATGGTGAGATGTCGTGTCTCTTCAATGTGGGGAGGCACCGGAACCAAAGGAACTTATAGAAGAGCTTATTAGGGGTTCATGGTTTCAAAGTCAGACTATGGGTATCCTGGTGGGAGACACAACAGCAGACAGGCAGACACGGCGCTGGAACGGTAGCTGAGAGCTTATATCTGACCCACAAGCAGGAGACAAAGGTTGCTAGCTGAAATCACATTGGCTTTAGAAGCCTCATGGCCCAGCCCCTAGTGGCACGTGTCCTCCTTCCTACCCCTTCCCAAATGGTTCTACTGGAGACTGAGCATTCAAATGTATAAGCATCTCCTGGCGATTCTCATTCAAAACAACCACACCGTGCTGTATTGCAAATTTCTGCAACTGTCCAGAAGCCAAGAAGGCACTGTGATGTTTCCTCTCCCGAGGAGACTTGAGAACAGAGAAGTTACCCAGCTTTACAAAGATTACCCAGCTGGAATGCAGCAGAGACAGAATTTGAACCCTGAACCAGGAAGCATCTAAGTGTGTAGTGGGGTCTCGCTCTGGAGACCGAGCTGTGCTGGAAATTACTATACAGTTCAGGTTTGCCTCAAACTCCTCCCGTCCCAGGATCACAGACACAAGCCGCCATGCCCCGCTTAGGCTGAGGACCTTTTATTTTCGTTGTGAGATTAAAGTTTTCTCGGCTTTGTTACAGGGTCATTGTTGGGTCCTATTCCGGGGAAGAACATGCTATTTTAAGTAACAAGGGAAGGAGGCCCATATGCCATCACTAGAAATATTCCTACCAACACTAAAAGACCCTGCCTTACAGAGCCAGGCAGTGATCTCAAGATCTAATGCCTCCCTCATACCACCACTGGTTATATCTTCTAGCTTTATCCCCCTTTTAACCAATTTTCACTGTAGACAACTAGACTTGTGGAATAGAAACAAACAAACAAACACTGGGAATTGGAGAATTCCATCTTCCTCTGAGGAAAAAACCACACTCAGAGTGAGCGGTCCTATCCAACAGCTTCCTTAGAGAAACAAGAGCGGATATTGGTCCTGTGATCTGAGGCTGGCCTGAGATAGCACAATGTCCCCTCACACTACTGAACGAATCTACGTGGGCACCAAAGAGAAAATTCACATCTGTTAGACGTGAGGAACACCCTAAAACTGCAAAAACACTGTGCAGGATAAATTTCATCAGGCTACAGGGATAAACGGTGCCACCACACTTGGAAGCCGACACAGAAGCAGGCCGGGTGTGTACTTGCCACAATCACCCTCGGTGTTCAGATGAGAGGATGTCAAGAAAACAGCTCCGATCTCTCAGCCGCATTTGAAATGGGCCAGGTTATGAAAAAAAAAAAAATCTACTAGAAGCGCCATGAATCAATGTATTGGCTGAGAAGCCAGATGGCAACTCGAGGCCATTTTCTCCCAGTAATCAAATGCTACTTCCATTTACAAAGCACTTCCATATGGAATCCTCCCTCTCTAAAACATTCTGTGCTGCCCCAGGATGATCAATACGGTTGAACCAGCTCCTCCTATACAAGGGAATACACTAATTTCCAAACACCCCTAGAACTTCCAGTCTCATAATGGGTTTCACTTACGGCAATGCTTGCAACGAAAAGCATCTATTAAACTTGACCCTCCCTCTGCCTGTTCATTGTTTTCCTCAAGGAATGGATCCACAGCAAGAGACAGGCCTTTGGAGTCAACTGTCCTCTCTGCTAAAACTGACCGTCACACTGCTAATATCTCTAGCAAGGCAATGTCCTTTCTCCTATCCAACATCAAGTAAATATGTTGTGTTAAAGACACAGTGTAGATGTACCCAGGAATCGTGCCTGCTGCCTACATGCCCAGGGGCCGTGCTGCTTTTAAGGCTTCTTTTTCCATGTAAAACAGATCCCCTCAAATGTACTTTTAGAGATTGGACTTGAAGAGATGTGCTTGCACTGCCACAGGCTCTGAAATAATTGCCAGGGAAATCCATTCCCTGGGGACCAACAAAGGATCAGGGACTTCTGGGTTCTCACAGAGCAAATGTTTTGTGTCTCTGGAGGCACCTAAGCTACAAGCCCCAGGGGTGTCCACGTGGATCCAGAGCCAGGAGTTCAACCTGGAGTCTTGAGTGTCCTTCCAGACTAACAACCCTCTAAGACAGACACACTTGTGTCTCAATATATGGCTCAAGACCCCCTGGGAGGGGCAAACGACCTTTCACAGTGGTCACCCCAGGACACCTGCATATCAGATGTTTACATTATGATTCATAACAGTAGCAAAATTATGAAGTTATGAAGTAGCAACAAAAATAAATCTTATTGGTTGGGGGTAACCCCATCCCAAGCAACTGTATTAAAGCGTTGCAGCATTAGAAAGGTTGAGAGCCTCTGCTGGGTGCCTGTATGTGGCAGGAGCCTATGCAAGGTGAACATCCCTGGCTAGTTTACAGGAATTCTCTGGTAGTGACCTGCATCGTGAACCTCTTAGAAATGCGAACCTCAAAACTGCCCCACTCCTGGGTCAGATTCTGTATTTAGCAATGGCTCCAGGCGGCATGGTCATCCATGGAGACCATGGCACACACTAGATCTTGCCGCATGACTCGCAAACTCTTGCCAGTCCAGTCACTCTAAGGCACCCCAACATGTCTAGCAACCTCCCAGGATGAAATGGAAGGAGGGGAGCTCACCCAGTGAGAATTCTTCGTACCCTGTACCGCTGTCTCATTGGATTAGGAAGCAGGGCTATACTAACTGGGTGGTCCTCCTATGCTCTCCTTTTTGCTCATTTAAAACAGGCAATTATCAGCCGGGCAGTGGTGGCGCACACCTGTAATCCCAGCACTTGGGAGGCAGAGGCAGGCGGATTTCTGAGTTCGAGGCCAGCCTGGTCTACAGAGTGAGTTCCAGGACAACCAGGACTACACAGAGAAACCCTGTCTCGAAAAGCCAAAAAAAAAAAAAAAAAAAAAAAAACAGGCAATTATCTACTACTACTACTACTACTACTACTACTACTACTGTTGCTACCTCTACTACTACTACTATTACTACTACTGCTGCTGCTACTACTACTACTACTACTACTATTAGTACTACTGTTGCTACCTCTACTACTACTACTACTACTGTTTCTACTACTACTATTACTACTACTACTGTTGCTACCTCTACTACTACTACTACTCCTAATATTACTACTACTACTGTTATGACCTCTACTACTACTGCTGCTGCTGCTGCTGTTGCTTGCTACTACTACTGTTGCTACCTCTACTATTACTACTACTACTGCTGCTGCTATTATTACTACCACTACTATTATTAGTACTACTACTGTTGCTACCTCTACTACTACTACTACTACTACTACTACTACTGTTTCTACTACTACTACTACTACTACTACTACTACTACTGCTACTGTTGCTACCTCTTTTTAGCTTGACATGTTCCTCTTCTTTGACCCCATCATCATCCCCTGTGTCCTGGCCACCCCTGTCCCTTATCTGGCCTACTCCACAGCTGCCATCTCTCTCCCCATCACCCACACACTCCAGTTGCAATTAAAGAGTCTCGTTAATTCACCACTCACATCCCTGTGCAATTAGAACAGAAGTCTAACTCGGTGCCCTGGCTGGAAAGGTATTTCTGCCACTGCCCTCAGCGTTCATCAATCAAGCCACACTCACAGTCTTCTTGGGTTACCAACAGGTTACACCCGTTCCCAATTTACCATCACTGGGACATTCTTACCCCAGACCATGGCAAGGAGGACACAGTCTCATATAATAGATTCAAGAGTCTCTCCTGTATGAGATGTTTTCTGTTGAATCAATGATGCCCAGTCTTGCCAACAGTCAAGGACCAAGCTGGATGTGAATCATTGTATGCTCTCATAGCTTCCCTTCCTCACCAATGGGCAAGTTCTTTGAGAGCTAAGACAATGGCTTCTACAGTCTAGAAGAGTCAGAAGGATAGGATGAGAGTATGAATACAGTGAGGACATGGATGGAAGGATGGATGGTGGTCTGATTAAGAATGACTTCCGTAGGTACATATACTTGACTGCCTGGTCATCAGGGAAGGATTAGGAGGTGTGGTCTTGTTGGAATATATGAAGCCTTATTGGAGGAAGTATATCACTGGAGGTAGGTTTTGAGGTTTCAAAATCCCAAGTCAGGCCCAGTGGCTCTCCTTGCTGCCTGTGAGGCTGGATATAGACCTCTCAGCTACCTCTCTAGCACCCTGTCTGCCTGTGAACCACCATGCCCCCTGCCGTGAGGATAATGGACTAAACTCTGAAACTGTAAGTAAGCCCCAGGGAAATGCTTTCCTTTATAAGAGTTGCCATGGTCATTGTGTCTCTTCACAGCAAGTAGAACTTAGACTAAGACAAGTAGATTAAAGAGAAAAAGGAAAACATTGGCCTTCTTAGATTCTAGTCCTTAAGTTATGTCTACATTTTAATCACCATGTGTTAGAAATATGGCAATACTGGACTTTTAGGGTTTGAAGTTTTGTACCCTGACACTGCCATTGGGGGAAACCCTGACATACTCTTACATTAAAACCTACTTCCCAGTGTCAAGGACACTGTAGGGAGACATTGGGAAGGTGTAGAAGGTAGTTAGATCACAGGAGAACAGCCCTCACCTAACACAGATGGTAGCAACTGTGAACAGGATGTAGGTGGTGCTACTCACTAGATCTAGCAATGTCTTCACTGAAGACTTGCAGCCTCCAGAACTCTGATCATTGAGTTTCTGTGGTTGATTAATAAGCTACTTTACAGTTTCTTATTAATAGCAGCATGGTAGGGAGAGCTCGGCAGAGACAGACACGCTTCAAACACCCTATGCTCTGTAAATCTGCAGTCGGCTTTGTTCTTCTGCTGATGTTCTCCAACTAATTTTAATAAAATGTAAAAACACAAACCAATGACCCCATGACTGGTGCGGACAGAAGGAACACAGTGAACTTCAGGTTTAGATCAAACAAACAATCATCTACCTAAGGAAGTGGACCATAGACAGGCCTCCTCTCAGCACCTTGGAGCGTCTGTGATATTTAAACCTCCTAAGGGCAAAGATTCAAACACATGGTGATTAAAATGCAGACATAACTTGAGATCCACACCACTACTGTCTAAAAAGGCCAATGTTTTCCTTTCTTCCTCTAATCTGCCTTTCTTAGGGATGGGGTTGGGGCACTTTATCCTTTTGGTGCCACACAGAGACAGTTTAATAGGCCAATCCAAGAAATGGTTTATCTAGGTCAGGGGTCTGCACACTGTGACCCTCAGCCAAATCTCACCAGCCACCTGTTTTGCAACTAAAGTGTCCCTGGATCACAGCCATGGCCTGTTTGTGCAGTCAGCATGGCTTTGTTCTCACTACAACACAGATCTGAGAAGTTGTGAGAATGCAGTGGGACCGTACGGCCTGCAAAGCCTGAAGCCTTACTATCTGCCTGGTTGAAATAAGTGTGCCAAGCTCTGGCATAGAGGGATACAGGTGGGTTTGGTCCCACTGTTGATGAAGCACCAAGCCTCCGTCTGTCTGTCTGTCTGTCTGTATGTCTCTCTCTCTCTCTCTCTCTCTCTCACACACACACACACACACACACACACACACACACACACACACACAGAGTTTCATCTAACTTCTAACAGCATCTTCCAAGCACTGGGATTTGGCATGGACCACCATGCCTGGCTCACGAAGCCCTAGAGAGTAAACTCAGGGCTTCATGCATACTAGGTAAACACTCTGCCAACTGCCTGTAGCATCAGTCCCAGGACATTTTCAAATTTTGTACCTGGGTATCACAGATTGGGTTCCCTTGGAATTGACCCTGAAGGATAGTTGTGGACTACAAGTTGAAAAAGCCAGCCACGCAGAAGAGAGTGGGGAGGGATCATTCGATTGGAGATAAGTTAGATCTGAGGCCAGTAGCAAGGTAGGATGGACGGCCCTTGAAAAAACTCTGGCAGTGGGGAGCAGCCTGGCTAGGATAAACAATAGTGGGTCGGGCACAGAGTGTAGGCAGCCTTGGATGACAGACTAGCTTCAGTCAAAGAGGCTCTCTCCAACCAAGGCTATCCCTAAGGAGAGTCAAGGGCAGGGAGTCTTCGGCTGGCAGCCTTCCCAGAAGGACTTGAGGCTAATCACAGTGGTACAGCAGTATCCTCGCCGCCACCACCTCTCACGGACCCAGTGTCTGTCTCCCAGCATCCATCCTTTGCAAGATGCCACTAAGTACCAAGACCCTCTAGGACCTCTCTGAGATAGCTTTGCCAACTCAGTGATTCTCTCATCCATGGGCTTATAAAAACAGGAGCTGGGGGAGGGGGATGGGAAACTATAATCACACTATATGGTATGAAAGAGAGTTTATTTTCAATTTAAAATGTAGGAGTCTAGGATAATCAGAGGGGCATGTCTTTTACTTTTTAACAATTAACTGTGTTTTGGCAGGATACGCATACGTTGAATAATAGAAAAGATATTGGTAAATTGGTATGCGCTCTGTGAGCTGTTTGAGCTCACTAAGAAGGTAGCTCTGGAATTGGGGTTCCCTCAACAACTCCGACCCAAGCATGTTTGTCTGAAAGTCTTCTCCAAGGAGCCCTTCCTTGTCTGGGATGGGCCGACCTTCCTCGGTGACAGGAAGATGGGTGAACGTCCAGACTGCCCTAGAGAAGAGCTAGGTAGTGGACCGTCTCCAAAAGAGGCTTCTCTTATTTGTCCCAGGATACAAAAGTCCCCGGGGTGGGAAGGAGCAGCAGGAGTTCAGCACATAGCCATATTTGCCATCTGCCCGGCAAGGGTGGGTGTGTCAGCCTTGCCTGAGAAGATCGTATCTGGGCTTACCTCAATCAGGAACTCCAGCTGACTCCCTCAACTTCCCCTGCTACTTTCTGGTAGATGTTGTGAGCGCTGAAGAGATGGTCTGATGCTGTTTCTGCCATCTGTTACCATGCGTTCTTTGACTCAGAAGTCCCATTTGAGGGGACGGGCACTTTGCTCTCTGCCTGGGACTCCATCTACGGAGAACCTCAGATGGAAGTCTGAAGGGGGACTTCCCTATACAGTTTCTCTGGGGGTAGGGGGGCGCTTTGAGTGCCCGCTCTGATGCTGTGAGATCTGCTTCTATTTTTTTCTTCTTTCACTTGGAAGCATCCGGTAGAAGGGACATTCTGCTTTGCCTGGGCAATCACCCTAGGGAACTCCTGTAGGCTTCCTTAAAGAACTTGGACAGCTGGTGTCTGCTGGAGATTTGTAATAAGCCCTTGGCTTGGTGAGTTACTTTTCTGCTATCATTTGTTTTTTTTTTACTTGGAAGTACCAAGGGAATACATTCCTCCACTGGGGACTCTCTACCTGGAACTCCATCCACAAGGATTCCCCAGTCGATTTCTGGTGAATGTTTTGAGCACTTGCTCTGATGATGTTTCACTCTCTAATTCTTTCTCATTGTACACTTGGCTTGTGATACACTCAATCAGCCCACACGGTCAACATTGAAAATATGGTTAGAACCGGTCCTCCTCCAGACCTTACAAAACAATTATGGTCACATTATACCAGGTACTTGTTTAAAAGGAATGGATAGCTGGTCCCCTCTCCACTAGGCCTCCATTTCATCTGGGCCTCAGTGTCCAACAGGGACAGTACTGACACATCGGGACAGGAGTATGACGCTCACCAGCAGCAGAATGCCCGGCAGAAGGTATAAGGAGGCAGTCCCGATCAGAGAGTTCTAGGGGAAAAAATTACCAAAGGGGAACCCTATGGCTACATCAGTGGGCCTATGAGAGAGCCTTAAATGGCACACAGTCCCTGCGTGGTGAGTGCCCAGGGGTGGGGGTCAGACAGAATTTTCTCAGGAGTTCAGCAATGTCCCTTTGTCTAAGGAAGTAGAGTAAGTGACGTTCTATCTCCAAAAGGCAGTGAGCACTAGAATGTCAAAGGTAGAGGGATGTCACTGTTGAGGGGATGGGGGGGGGCTCTGTGGGCCATTACAAGCCTCTAGGTCTCTGCGAGAGGTCCCCAAAAGGCTCAGAGAAAGCCCAGAATGTAATAGGCTTCCTGAAAAATGAGCACACGGCCCCCATCACTGACAGCTGGCAACTTACGTAGAGATACAAGAGCAGCAAGAAGACGGAAACGGGTGGGCTCAGGGACAGAGAGATGGAAAAGTACACAGAGAGGCACCCAGAGCAATGCGCTCACGATGGGACCACCACAGGGAGCAGACAGCTGTCAACCAAATACTCCACGCCTTCCTCATGTTTGAAATGTTGCATAAAATACTGAGGGGAGCCGGGCAGTGGTGGCGCACGCCTGTAATCCCAGCACTTGGGAGGCAGAGGCAGGCAGATTTCTGAGTTCGAGGCCAGCCTGGTCTACAGAGTGAGTTCCAGGACAGCCAGGGCTACACAGAGAAACCCTGTCTCGAAAACCAAAAAAAAAAAAAAAAAAAAAAAAAAAAAAAAAAATACTGAGGGGAAATGGCTTTTGCAGATAGCAAAAAAAAAAAAAAAAAGTTCATTCCCTATAAGTGTGCCCACATTTATTATAAAATAAACATATCGACATGAATGCTTATAGAAAATATAGCTGTGTAAAACATGAATGTGTAGAATGCACTAATGTAAATGCATAAAGTAAATAAATATACATGGAGTAACTGGGCCTGAACAACGAAGAGAAACAGACAAGCTGCACCTCCAGTTTGTTTCTAGCTCAAAATAGATGTTGCAGTGCTTCCCAGACTGTGTAATTCAGGAAATTGTAAACTATTTTTTTCCCTTAAAGTAAGTTATTCTCCAATGTAAGGGAAGCTGCTCAGGCAAACGGTATTTATGAACCAGAAGCCAGAGAGACTCCACAGTTCCAAGTGGAACTGCCAAACGAAATGAGCCCTCAACAACTCCAGGGAAAGGAGTGAACCCCGAAGAGCAGACTTCCACTTGAGGGGCACCCTGAACTGCCTGGGCAGAGGAGCAGGAGGAACAGCCTCGACCCAGGGCCTGTCTCCTTCCCGTGTAAGGTTGACACCAGTGTCACCTTGTCACTTACTGACAGGCAAGAGCGTATCTGAGGCTCAATAACTATCGGTGACAGGGTGGGGTGGGGGAGGGGGCAGCTGCATTTGAATCAGGTCCCCCTGTCTCCAGGAAGTGAGTTCAATCAAGGGAGCATGGTGTATCTTTTCACCCTGCACCAGTGGCCAAGGTGACCCTGGGATGCCAGGAGAGGCAGGGTGAGCTCAGGACCTGGGACCCAGGGATGCTTTAGGGGTGAGAATAAGGAAATAGCCATGGGTAAGAAGAGCCTCAGGAGAGACAGCAGAGGCAAACAGGAGCTTGTGGGTGAGGGGCTGCAAGGATGCCCAGCTCATTCTTGCTGACAATTTTGGACTTAACTTTATACAAGAAATATGCTCTCCTCCCCTCACCCCAATTAAAATCAAAACCTCAAATCCCTCCATGGCCTGTGAGGTGGCTCACCAGGTAAAGAAAGGCCACCAAACAGGAAGACCCGAGTCTCATGCCTGGGACCTACATGATAAAGGGAGAAAAGCAGCTTCCATAAGCTGTCCTCTATATGTGCACCATGGTACATGCCTGCCCGTGGTGTGTGTGTGTGTGTGTGTGTGTGTGTGTGTGTAATAAAGTTTTAAAAAAATAACTTCTCATGCTTGGAGACCGATCACTGGCAAAATGAGGAGGAGTTTGGTTTAATTCCCATGTAAAAATGCCAGAACTTGTCTTGGCACAGGGAAGGTAGAGATGGTTGGACCCCTGGATACCACTGGCCAGCCGGTTCCAGGCCAATGGCTGAGTCTCTCAAAACTATGCTTATCAGCTCCTGGAGAAGAACACCCCAAGTCATCCTCTGATCTCCTTTTGTATGAGTACATACATGCATAAGCATCGGCATACAGATTATGAACACACACCAATGAACACACACTCACACACACACACACACACACACACACACACACACGTACAAATTAAAAAAAAAACACTTCAAAGAACAGCAGGATCTGGTGTCCTTATCTGGGCATGCTGATTCTGCACTAACGAGTTCTCAGATAGTATCTATTGCTAATGTCAACCCGGGTGATTTTTACAGAGCGCCTCTTGTGGAGCGCGTGCTGTGCTAAGCACTTTTACAAACTGGTCTTCCTCCTCCTCGTCTGTCCCCTACAGTCCAGGGAGCAAGCACTGTTGGTGCTCCACTTGGCAGGAAAGGGAACTGAGGTTTCTCATTCCTGATCAAGCCAGCCGAAGCAGGTGCAGGGCCTGGGATCCCAGCAGACCAACCCCAAACATCCCTTTATCTGTTTCAAGCATCAAACAGTGGCACATGCGTCACTTGCAGAGCCGCACCACACCACAGGACTGACGTGAACAGGGAGCACGGAGCAACAGCAGGAGTATCTAACAGGGACAAAGACTACACATGTGACAGGAGAGCCGGCTGCCCAAGAGAAGGTGTGAATCAGCCTCTCAGGCCACATTTCATTCAGATGACATGGCCAGCCCAGTCTGGGACCAAGTGTGCTGGGAGCCCTGCAAAGAAACCACTGACTTAGTTCCTGATGCCAGCCTTTCCTGCATTCCAGACATCAACTGGGGTGGGGGGGGATGGGCATTCTGAGATCCATTCATGGCAATGCGAGCAAACCACAAGTGTGGGTATAATTAAAGCTCTTTTATTTTAATGGGGGGGGGTATCTGAACTCTGCCAGATCACTATGGATAGCGGAGTGGTGTGTCATGGATTTTGTTTGGCTTTTTGCTCTCTTTCTTGGGAGTCTATCTGAGGAATCTAATTATCTGCTGTGTCCTTAAGGTATGCCAGGCTCTGGGCGCAGCGCTCAGCACAAACGTCATCTCATTAAATTCTGATCCAGACACTGCAGATGTGGTGTTACTGACTTCTGACCTCAACATAAGGAGACAGAAGAAGCTCAGAGAAGGCAAGAAGCCTGTCCAAAGGCATATAGCACCTATATGATATTTTAAATCTTAAGCCCTTATACCCAGCCCAGTGTCAGTAAAACCTTGTGGCTATCTCAGACCTTCCATCACAAAGACAGAAGAGGAAGCAGGTTTTCATGGTTCTGAGAATCCAAATCTGTCATTTATGGGAAGTGGCAAATCACCTCCGCAGGGCACCCCTGGCACCTGCTGGTTTTCTGAAAGGCAAAAGCTTGCCGGCTGGCCATACTGAGAGGCCACAATAAGACTACGCATTGTGCGGTCCCAGCTGCTGTGGGGCCTGTGTGCACAGAGGCAGTGCCATTCCACTCAGCGGGGGAGGGAACATGAGTGACTTACAGGCTCAAAGCCATTAAGGCCAACAGGGTCCCAAAAGCAGAGCTTTAAGGTCACTGCCGTGGTAGACAGCTAGGCAAGAAATCTCATTGTATCCTGTGTTCTGGTCAAATGACAGCAGCAGGGAGGAGATCTCAGGAAGGAAGGACAGGACTCTGGATGAGAGGAGGAAGGTCTTGGCACTACTAGATGTTTTTGAGCACATCTCAGATCTGCAGCACTTTAGAACCTGCCCAAGGCCCAGCACTCACACACGCCCTGGGATGTGTTCACTGACACCTGTTCTGCAGTGTGCTTGTCGGGCCATCTGCCTTCCCATAAACAGTCCTAAAAGCCAGATCAGATTCCACCAGGAAACTGAGGTTTCATCATGATAGAGGAGCTCAGAATGGAGCTGGGGACGCACTCCTTCCCACCATCCTGGCCAGCCACCACACCAGCTGCTGGTAGAGTTGTTAACCTCAGTCTCAGGTTCCAAAGGACCGCACAACTATGGAGTTTGAAAGAATACAATTAGATGCTTGCCAGCACCTGCCGTCCAGCCGAGGCTCATGATTACTTACAGTGCCAACATTTAAAGAGATAGGCAGAGTGTCATCCCCATACACCACTGAGATCCTGCCTACAGTTGAGCTCAACAATTCAAAACAAGGAAGGGAAAGTGTGAGGCTTTGAATCCGCCATGATAAGATACCCAGCCCAGTGTCAGTGAATGACTTGATAGTCAGGGAATTCTTAAACTCGATGCCAGAAATGAGGCTGAGCTCAGGATTCAATATCTGCCCTTTGACAAGAGGCGTGTCCAGGGCTCAATCACTGAGTTCCTTGCAGGGACCACACAGAGCATGGTGAGCTTGGGCACTACACAGAGTCACATGGCCAAGACTGACATCCAGACAGAGTGGGAGCGCCTCCCGACCCAAGACAGCGTCAGTAGGCGTGGCGCTAAAAGGAAGAGTCCAGGAAATATCACTGAGAGACACAGGATGTGACAGCTGATGTCACTGTCCAGCTGATAAAGTCAGCTGGCAAGAAAAAAAAAAAGATACATTCCTTCCAGCTTCCCATGGGGGTTTTGTGCTTTGTCACTCCAGAAGGGAAATATTTTCCACTGTCTAGTTCCAAGAGACCAAGGGCAAGGACAGGGTTCACTGAAGGAAAGAGACAACCAGAAGCCAATAGCAGGGCTGGGGGCACATGCTGTGGACATGGACTGATCAGATCTTCCCAGTTACACCTCTGGTCTTAGGAACTGCCGTCTGCTTCCTTCACTGGAGACTCACCGTCCTTTCTAGTCCTAACCCCAGGGCCTTTGCATTTTTTTTACTTGCTCCATCAGAAATACCTTAGCTTCAAATAATCCTTAGAAATTGATGCTGAACTTCCTTTAAATCACTCCCTTTAGATAATGCCTACCCAGAGAGAGGTCATTATACAGAAAAGGGTCCATTATATTACTAGATTCCCCATCCCTCCAGAGTCACATAAGAAAGAAAGTGGGGAGGGACGGAGGAGCCCACTGAGACAGCCCACACCTCAAGCGGCCCACTGTGCATGAACCAAGGCGGGAGAATTCTGGGAAGGTATGTCTAACAGCCATCAAAGTCGATGGAATGTGAACCCTTGAAATGCTGGAAGTCAACCAGGAGTCTATCTGAGCATCAAGGGACGACTACAGTGGAGGGTGGGGTGTGGAACACCTACCCAACTGATAGCAGTCAGGGGTACTTTTTCCCCGTTTCATGGTATTCCCAACTCTATGGAGTCAGGCCACAGGAAAAAAAGAGCACAGAGAATAGCGTCATCCAAGGCATCTCCCAAACTTACTGCTCACTTTAAGGAAAAGTAGGCACAGCCCTCCTACTGTTAGGACTGGGTCCTCAGAAGTGAGTCATAGAGATTGGAGATAAAGAAAGGCCACTATAGTGTGGGCTCTTGTCTTGGTCCTGGTAAGTAAACTGCAAAGGAACCAGGAAAGAGAAGACTATGTCTCTTGTAGACAATCAGCAAGGTGACCCAGAGAGCGGGATAAACTTGGCACCACTACCCAATACTGCCATCTGCTTTCTGCATTCCTGTGGTGTGGTGAGGTCCTTTCCTGATAAAGGAGTGTAACTGCAGAAGCACAAGGCCACGTTCCCTGAAATGCTATGGAGCTGCGGAGAAGAGAGAAATGCACTGGGAGACACTGAGGGTGGGGTCAGACACTGACCAACATCCACACACTCAGTTTTCTTAGACCTAAGATGTCTCTGAGATTTAGCTATTCCTAACCAGCTGGCTGTTGCAAGGGTCCAACAGTTTAAGAGTGTCATAGCTCCCTCAGATGACAACTTGACACCAACCTGGAGTCATCTGGGAAGAGGGAGATGTAAGTGCTGTATTGTCTCGGATTGCTCTAGGAACATGTGTATGTAGTGTATTTTCTTGACTGCTGATTGATGTAGTAGAGCCCAGGCCAAGGTGGGTGGTTCCATCCCTAAACAGATGGCTCTGGGCTACATAAGAAAGATAGCTGAGTGTGAGACTGGGAGTGAGGCAGTAGGCAGAATCCTCCACAGTGGCTGCTGAAAGGATCTGCTTTGAGCTTTTTCCTTCCCTTCCCTGAGAACAAACACACTGTAACTTGCAAACCAAATCAGCCCTCTCTTCTCCTTATGATAAGTGGTCATTATCACTAAACTTCCTTCACCATTGGAGATATAAATGGTGTCTACCCTTTCCTTCTATGGTCCCAACCACAAACTACAGTACCATCCTACTACCAAAGTTTACTCTGGAAAACCAATGAACCAGTTACTCATAGAGCAATGGATGATGGTTTGTGATCAGGAACATGAGTGACTTTAAGGCAACCACAGCAGGGGGTCTACTGCCAACAAGGGTGATGATTCCGCCATGACATGAAGGTAGAACCCTCTTCCCTAGTTCTTCCTGTCTTTATCCACAAATCTTTCTCCAGAGCCCATGCTCATCTGCAGTTGTAATTAGGATAGAAATATTCTCAGCTGACTAGGAAGGTCGGTCAGGTACTCAGATGAGGGTCCCATGATCCTCGCTGCCTCCTCTTCCTCCTGTAAGAAGCATCAACAGTCAACAAACCCAGCTGTGGTCATCTCCGGTGAGCAGGCCCAACCAAACTCCTGAAGATGTTGGCGGTGAGGCTTGAAGGATAGTCCGGCACAGCTGTGATGTTTATCACAGCAACAAAACACTAACTAGAACAATAGAGAGTCTTTAGAGCAGTCTCAGGCATTAATAATCAGTGCTGGCATCCCTGGAGTTAAATGAGATGTGGAATATACCCAGGAAGGGACCTGATGTAGAACAGAACCGGGGGAAAAAAAAAAGCTTAACTTGAAGAAATCATCCCGATATTGTAAAATGTCAAAAGGACACCAGAACCTAATTATTAAAGCTTCTAGAGAGCTGTGAATTAGGAGATCACTTAAATGCCATTTAATACCAGAAAATTGACAGCTCAGAATAATTTCTGATTTTAGTAATTCACATCATGTCTACTAAAAAAATCAATAATAGTGTCTTTATTTAAGATGAGCTTTCTATTCTACTTTTTCAAGCAGGCTCTGGAGGGTGGGGGGGAGACTGCTTAGAAGGTAAAACCACTTGCAAGTTTGATCCCTAGAGCCCACATTAAGGGAAAAAAGAAAGAAAGAAAAAAGAAAAGAAAAGGAAGAGAAGAGAAAAGAAAAGAAAAGAAAAGAAAAGAAAAGAAAAGAAAAGAAAAGAAAAGAAAAGAAAAGGAAGAGAAGAGGGAAGGGAAGGGAAGGGAAGGGAAGGGAAGGGAAGGGAAGGGAAGGGAAGGGAAGGGAAGGGAAGGGAAGGGAAGGGAAGGGAAGGGAAGGGAAGGGAAGGGAAGGGAAGGGAAAGAAAGGAAGAGAAGAGAAAAGAAGAGAAAAGAAAAGCCAGCTGTCAGAATACACATTTGGCATTTGTGAGACGCCGACAGACTGAGACACAGGAAAGCCCAGAACAGCATCATATTGACTATTCATCTCATATTCTGATCCTAATTTGGCCATTGATGACATTGCCTTGTGGGCTGTGAAGGAAGACCTTGTAAATCAAGCCAGACCTTTGTGTGGGTCAGGCTGCCCACGGGGTAGCTTACATGGTCAGCATTAATACCACTTATAAACACCATTCTGCTTGCCAACAGTTAGAACCAAGTTTCTGCTCGCCGACCAGTAAAACTCATGACATCATTCTGAAAGTGTGATCCACGTGGGGATGCCTTACACATACTGAGAGTTACAGACACGGACTTGGAATTTATCATCGACAGTCACATATAATGACATAAAGAAAGAAAGAATGACACTTAACTGGTAGGGGAAATCCCTACGAAAGGGCTGTTAGGCGGAAGGAGGTTTCTAAAGGCTCCAGTGAACTAAAGAAAGGCAAGTATCACAGAGGGGTTTTCTAGGGAAGAACCCAGGCACTGGGGCAAGAAAACGAGGTAAGGGACTGCACGCTTCAACCCCAGCGGGATGCTGCTTTACCAACAAGCCCAAGGTGTGTCCGTGGCATCTCATGGTACCTCAGCTGCTACAGCAATCTTATAAAGCAGACTGTAGTGTGTCTGTGCCAAGTTTCTCTCTTCATGCTAAGGACAAATGGGTTTCAAGAAAGTATCATGTCTATCCCTGGCGTAAGTGAACCCCAAGCCATTTGCTATCAGGTATAAAAGCAGGGTGGGTATCTCGGAAGGTTAAGATCATCTGACACGGAGCTGGAGTAGGGACAAGGGAGACGCCAGTAGCTCCTTCCTAAGACCTTGCAGCTTACCTCTCTGCTGACACTGGATGGTGCCTGCCTGCTCTCTGGCTGCTGTCCCAGCCATGACTTCCCTCTTCCCAGGCACTAACAACCTCCCAGTCCTGCCAGCTTCTTATAGAGCAAGGTGATACCACAGCTCCTTGGCATCTGTCTGCAGACAGAACCACAGAGCTCTCCAGACCACAACCCAACCAGCTTAGAGAAAAGCCTCCTGGCACATTTTCATCAAGATCAGTGAAATGAAAGGTTCTCTATGGTAGGGCTGGGGGGGGTGGGAGAGGGAAGGCCTGAATCTATTACCATGTTAGTAAACCACATAGCTTTCCACTTGACCATCTATTCACTGGTTTAACAAATATTTGCTAAAGGCCATCAGCTGGCTAACCCTGAATAGAGATCTTTGAGCACAGAGAGAAGGAAAATACAGAGCTTCAACAATACGTCCTTTAAAGTGCATGAATGGCTTCTTCCCAAGTCCCCCTCGTTAAATGTCCCTGCTTATCAAGAACATGTTTTTGGGAAAGGACGTGAACTTCCTGTCCTCTCCCAGTCCCCACAAACCCTCCCCCATGTGTGTGGATCTCCCCATGTAAGGGGGACTACTCTAGTCTTCTGAGGTGACCCCTGTTCACGGGCCCCTGTCCCTCTCCGAACATAAAATCTTCTAGACAGTAACACAGCATCCTTGGATAGCTGTTTCCCAACCATTGTTTCAGAACCAAGCTCTCTAGAAAGGAGCATTTACATCTGAGAGATTTGAAATGGTTTATTTTTAACTATACTAAAGTTCAAAGGGATGGGAAAATCAGACTTCGCCAGGGAAGGACAGGAAAGCTGGCCGCACTTCCATATGATAGCCCAGGCTAGTATTCAAAGATAACAAGGGATTTTTTTGCAAGATAATGACTTATGTTGCTTCTGAGGGGGAAATAGAAAGGTTCAAAGGTTCCCAAAGTTGCTACCATTTCCTTTCCCAACCATCTCTGCTGGTTCTCTGTTCGCCACAGGACAGTCACATCCTGTTAGCTTCAGTAGAAAGTCCTAGAAAGCCTGTGAACTCACTGATAGACTGAGAGGCCCTGGTGTTAAAAACTTCCACTCCCTCACAGGGACTTTTTTTTTTTTTTGAGTGGCTTTTAAATAGCCCATGTCAATGCAAAGCCTTTCCTTTCTGTGGGTGGAGGTGGAGGGAAGAACATGCGGTCTGCTGGCTGCAAAAGACACGAGTAAAACAGTTCTGCGTAGCGAGTCTCTGGGGCCATCGGCTCAGGATTCCAGATTAGCCTCAAACCAGGAAGCAGAACCCTGTGGCTGGGGCGCTGAGATGGCTTGGATATTTGAATGCTTTCACTGCTTAGCAACCTTGGGGCTTTTTTTTATTTTTATTTTTTCTGCCAAGTGGCACACACATTTCAAAATGAAAACCGGCCAATGAGGTTAAAGAAGAGTCTCTCTTCCGCTTTCAGTCTCACAGTGAATTTTGAACATCTCAATGATCCTCCTCCAAAGGTCTGAGGGGCAAAGCAGGCCAAGTAGCTGGTGTCATGTCCTCTTTTGCCACAGGCTAGCTCTCCAGGAAAGGTAACTGTCCACTCCTCACCTTGTGAGTACGTACAGGAGCAGTGTAGATGCGTACAGGTCCAGCGCTCTCTGGTCACCTCAGTAAGGAGACTCTGTCTACAACAAAGGCGCTCCGACCTGGTGCAGGATGCAGTTAGCCTGCTTGCCAGCATGCTTTTCTCTAAGATAACACTGGCCCTGCAGCAAAAGGGCAGAACCCCGCTGAGAACTCTAAGGGCTGGCGCCTCTCACAGTATGTCCCCGGTCTGTACTGAGGGCCCCATCCGTACCCACAGACACTTCGGGTTAAAATGATAAGCATGGCCCCAGTGTCTTTCTAGGTGGGACTGATGCATCAAACCAAAGTACTCCTGCACACAAGAACGATCACTCAGCAATAAAGAGGGATGAATTATTAATACATGCAACAACTTGGATGGATCTCAAGAGATTTGTGCTGAGTGAAGAAAACCAGTCTCAAAGGGTTGTGTGATGAATGAGTCCATTTCGATTCCATTCTTAAAATGATGGTGTTGGAGAGATGGCGAAAGATGAGCAGCTCCCTGGGTGAGGGGCAGGGACTGTGGCGGTGGCTACATACATCCACATATATGATGAGACTGCTCATAATTAAATACATACACACATCAACATATATGATGAGACTACTCATAATTAAGTATACACACATCAACATATATGATGAGACTACTCATAATTAAGTAGATACACACACAAACACACATCAACACATATGATGAGACTGCTCATAATTAAGTAGATACACACACAAACACACATCAACATATATGATGAGACTGCTCATAATTAAGTACACACACACACACACACACACACACACACACACACACAGAGTGTGCTCAGGTAAAATGGGGATGCCTTTGTTCTGCGTCACTCTGGGTTCCCTGCCTGTGAGACTCCACTGCCACAGATCCTTGGTCTAAATGAAAAACACCTATGGAAAGACATCTAAGCATCTGTAGTAACCAGACCACGTCCTGGAAATCCTGAAGAAACCAATGTGTTCAGCAGCTGGAATTACATGAATCCTCTGGCTTTCCCTTTTGCATTTTATTTCTCAATTTGCAGCATCTAGTGTTGCACATGTATCATGCTAGCTACAACTAGAGGAGTTCAGTACTCTCTTAAACATACTCATAATTTCCCCCCAAGTGCTGTATAAATTTCAAACCATTAAGTAAAATGATTTTGTACTGGCCCTTTGGATGTTACTAACCCTCACCTCCACAGATGACATTAGTGTTTCCATAGTAACTAATGCGATTCAAAGAGACAGATGCAGATGGAGGCTTTAAAAAAAAAAAGGTGACAGAAACCAAGCCCATCACGGTGCCCCTGGTAATGCAGGACATCAATTGTGGGTGCCAGTTGAGGGACAAGAGATGAATATTTCAAGAGAACCCTTACGCTACCAGGTATGCTGTGTGACAGCCGTCTATCGAATTACACTATTGGCTTTGAAAAAAAGCAGCTGCCTGATTCGCCGTGCTAACTCCCGAACGTCTACATTTGAGCAAAAAAAGCCTGTGAGCACCTACATGTGGGTCAAAGGCGTGTTTTCAAAACAGTCATATAACTTGAAAAAAAGATTGTCGGAGCGCCAAACAGAGAATGACTCGTCCCAAAGTATTTTAGTGACAGGAGGAAAATTAATGCAGTTGATTAAGAGAGAAAACTGGAAATAAAACTGATAGGGGGAGAGAGGGATACAAACAAACAAACAGGCACCTCACCACAACAACAGAAGCCCCGATTCCTATGTCTTAGATGTAAGAGGACAGGAAGTGTAATTTCCAGATACAGCCTTCTTCTCCATAGCTATGCCCACTTTGATGAAGCCCTAAACAATTTCTCAGTTCCTTTACGGTTGTTCAGACATCCGTGAACAAGGCCTTCTCTTGGTATAGAACCCCAGGCTCTGCATGCTAAGGCAGGAACTTGGAAGTAACAGTTCTGGTTTCACACAGACCAGCATCGGGTTTTAACATCACTGAGTAGGGTGGGGCTATTGATCTGAACCTGTCAAAATGTCACTCTCAGCCACTGTCACATACAGAATAGAAGCGCCAGGAAGTCTCCTCAGCCACTGCCCATGTTGCCAAAATCAGTGTCCAGGAGAGGGTGATGACAGACACCCTGTCTCCCACGCAGGCAAGGAGCTCACTCCTCTCGGTGACCTTTGGTAGCCACCAAGGATGAGGAACACAGTGGAGCCTGTGGAAAACACTGACAGCTTTATCATGTCACTTGGCAATGGTTTTGCCTCTGTGGCATGGGGCTTTGCCTCACATTACCGTACAATCTCTGTGTCCCTACCTTGCACCACCTTCCCGAAAGCTGCCAAGCTGTCCTTTCCATTGGACGGTGTATAAATGGCCCTATCACCGAGGGGTAAGAGGACCTCCCATCTTCACATCTCCCCCTACATCTAGCTACGTACTCAGAGGAGCCTGCGGTCCTTGGGTTGGTTAGCCTGTGTCCCTAGGAGGTATACTTAAAATGACCACCTTAGGGAGACAGAAACTTTATTCTGTCTCAGCTTCAGAGCTTCGAGTCCATGATCAGATGGCGCTGTTTGGGAAAGCTTCTGGGAAAGCATGATGTCATGGGAGGTAGGGGAGAATGGGAAAGTGAACCTGCCCACGTCAGGGCCAGCCGAAAATCCAGAGATGGGAGGGCTGGCTCCCTACGGTGACCCTTCAGAGGCATGCTCTCAGTGGCCTAAATACACTAGGTTCCACATCTTAAAGGTCCAACCACCTAGCAACAACATCAAGCTAGAGACCAAATATTTAACACCCAGACCGCCAAGGGACATTCCAGATTAAAAACTATAGTATGTCTTAAAATGCCTTGAGGCTCTTTGAGCTGTGCTCCTCCTGACACACCCTTTTTCTCTACAGGGCACGATACTATTTGTAAAAATGAACGGCAGACTCACTTTTGTCTGCTAGGATGAGTCTGGAGCTCAAAGCCTCTCCTTAGCCACACGTAGCGTTCTTCCAACCCAGCCTTCTTCCTTCACCGTCATCCCTTCAGGTATCATTCCCTCCTCCACCGCAAGCATCTGAGTGCTCCGCTGCTTACCCTCCGTCTTGCAGGGTCCACTTCCATCTCTGCCCCACTTCCCGTGCAGCTTCAAAGGCTTCCCCATCTCTACAAAGTCACGGATATAGTCTCTTAAGAGTAACAGCACACCTCTGTTGTCCCTAGGAAAGCATCGCATTTGCCTTTATTGCCCATTTGATTTTTACCTACCCTCCCAACCGTGTCTGGAAGCATGTCCGGAAAGTCAGAGAACACTGACTGCCATGTCCAGACGGAATAAGGTAGGGAAAGTCAAGGGAGAAGGAAGGCTGATGTTAAATAAGAAATGAGGGCTGGGGTATGGCTCAGTTGGAACGGTGAGCATGTCAGCAGTTCAGTCCTATGTCCTGTATAAACCAGATGTAGTAGTGCATGTCTGTCATCCCAGCACTCAGAAGATAGAGGGACGAAGATCAGAAATCCAAAGACGTGTATAGTCAGTTTCAGGCCAGCCTGGGCTACATAAGACCTAACCTCAAAGAAAGAAACAAAGTACATTAGAATTGTCATCTTCACACTAGATTAATTTAAGCCATAAGTAGTTATTGAAGTTGTTGGGATAATAAAACAAAAAGAGAAGGACATTTTGGAATTCGATTAAATCAATGCCTCTGATCAATTAAAAAGTATTTTGGTGGTCAGGAAAGAAACTGAGTAACAGGAGCTGAACCCCAGAGAAAAACCGTGGAGACAAGGTCTGTTTCTGTCCCATGGAAGAAGGAATTTACAGAAATGAGTTTTTATACTCTGAAGACTTCAGAGAGCTACACTGGTGCTGAACAGTAGAACCCCGAATACAATGGCAAAACTACAAAGTCTATAATTGCTTGATGTTGTTGGGCCAGCCATGTGAATAGAGAGAAAGCCTCTGATCAGGCAGCACAGATACTCCAGAACAGAGCACAATCACACAGGGGGAGAAGACAGAAGTGAGGGGAGCTTCTCCTCAGGTCATCAGGAAGGTTCCTTCTATCAAAAACCCAAGCACAGGCAGGCCTTCTCAACTGATTACTTGGGAGGAAAGGCCTGCATATCTGAAGACCAACTCGAATGGAGGGTCCTTTAGTAACTCCAGTGTCCTGGTTGGAAAATCCCCTAAGAGTCCATGCCTACAGATTTTGCAACAGGCTAGATAAGGATGTGTAAAAGTAACATGCTTGAAGAAAAGTGCCTTCCTTCAGCTCTAGTATAATACACTGACAGTGGTAGGTATTGACACCCGGGAAGTAAAAGGGGAGAACAGAAAGTTACCAGGCAGGTGGTGTTTTACCCAGGGAGTTGAGACCAAGATGCTCATGACTCTGGAAGACCAGGATGAGACCTGTAAACTTGTTCTGCAGAAGCCCAGACTAAAGGGCTTCACAGTCTCTGAGGTCTGTGTCACAAAAATCTGTAAGAATCAGCATGGTTGCATTCCAATATGGCTTGGCTCCCACAGTCCGACAGCAGGCTAGATTCATCATCTGTGGTTTTAGGATGCCTGCTCTAGAGCTACTGTAACCACAGAAGCCTGTAAACTGTTCACAGCAATAAAGCCCTGTGTGCTATTCCCAGTGACCTGTGGAAAGGACAGCATACATGCGATGTCACATGAAGCAACGTACTTCACACCGAGGACAGCCCCCTGTGGCAGGACTCTGATCATCATCAGGTTATACGCAGAGAAACTGAAGGCAGCAGAGCCAGGGGAGGGGGAGTCCACCCACAGTCACTCAGGATGGACAGATCATGAATGGAATCCAGGCAGCCTTGCACAGAACCAAGAAGACTGGAAAGGCAGTGCTGACATCAGGACACCCAGCCATAGGAACAAACCACAGTATACACAAAGAAGGGAGAAAAGAGAAAAAAATACTAGAGACAGGCCTCAGAAACAATGTCATTATCAAAATGGAGCAGGGTCCTCAGTACTGAGTTTTGCATGGGAACAGTACCACCATGTTTGCAGGCTAACCAACGCAGGTAAAGAGGGCACAAGGGATCTACCCTGTGCCAGGCAGAGGGGACTCTCAAGACATGGAAGACACTGTGTCTACTGGACTGTCTCCTCTGTGAAAAGGATATCCACACAGATGGCTTGTCACCGTCAGGAGAGTGAACATCCCTCTCCTATGAAGAAGTCCGGAAGTACCACCCATCTCAACTCACGGTCAAACGTCCCATCATGAACTAGGTCTACCAGACACGGTGCCATGGGGTTCTGAAATCCATTAGCAGTTTTTTTTTTAAATATCAAGCAAGGTCAGAAACGGTAAAAAGTAAAAAGTAACCTTCAAAGTACACAAAGTACAGAGACGAGAGGGCAGTGGATAACAGCAAGAGAGGGACAGCCATGTTCAGAGCAGAACAGAGAAGGAATCCCCAAGCGAAGAATCAGATAGGACCAAAAGCTGAGTTCGGCGGAGCATACGCTTAATGTCGGGAGGAAGAGACAGGCGGAGCCCAGGAACTCGCAGAATTCTAAATCCTACTTATTCTAGGAGGTGAGGCAAAGCTTGCTGACTGTCTTCTAACAGCTACTTTTCAGGGTTTGGTTTTGAGAAACCGGAACACAGAAGTACAGACAAAAGCGAAATGACTCTAACATGACATAGTTCATACCAAACTCACATTTGAAGTCTACCAAACCAGCGTCCCACATGTGTAAGACAGTGTTGTGCCCATGTTTATTTCTGAGAAACCCGAGCTACCTCCATCAGAAGTCTTATAATCAGACCAAAATGGGAGTCAGCACATCTTTGAGAAGGCTCTCTAAGCAAGGGAAACAGGAGTCCAGGCAAAGATCCGGAAAGGTGACCCTTTGTTGAAGAAGTCAGCACTCACCCACCGGGAGTGAGTCTGCTCACTCCAGCAGCAAGCAGGCTGTAAACTTTTGGAGGACTGCGAAGGCCAACTTCTTCCATAAGGGCTCGCGCTTCTGAGTGCCTGGCTGTTCAGACAAACATGCAAGTGGGGCTGGAAGAGTGCAGGTGACAACATGTGGGGACGTTTTCAGATACTCTTATCACCTGTAGGAGCCACCAGGCCCTGGCTGGGAAGGAGCTGACAGCCAGGAACAGTTCTCAGTCCGGGGCAAAGTCATACTCAGTGTTTTCCTAGGTTTTTTTTTAAAAAGGGAGTAGTGTTTTCTAACAAGTAGTGACATGTTAAGACAGCATCAAAACACTCAATATGCTTACACATTCTACTTAGCTCTGGAGCAGGGTGATGCTTCTCTCTCTCTCTCTCTCTCTCTCTCTCTCTCCCTCTCCCTCTCCCTCTCCCTCTCCCTCTCCCTCTCCCTCTCCCTCTCCCTCTCCCTCTCTCCTGCCTTCCTCCCTTTCCCTCCCTTCCTCCCTCCCTCCCTCCCTCCCTCCCTCTCTTCCTCCCTCCCTCCCTCCCTCTGGTCTGGGCTGTAAAGGAGCTATTAGAGCAGACAAATAGTAAGACCTGGGAGGGAAACCCTACCTAAGGTAGCCAGCTCCATCACCCACAAGACCCTTCAGACCTCCTATTGGAAGTGCCCAACGCCAGACTGCTGGAACTGATTTTGGATTCTAGAATATGTATAGATATAAGATGAGACACCCTAGGGGCAGGGCTCAAGTCCAACCAGGAGAGGAATTCAAGTTTCACCCCTCCTATACCCAGCCTGAAGGTGGTTTCCTGCAGCGTCTTTGTTGGGCCTGCTCTGCTTTATGTTGACCAGTTACTGAATTACAGTCACGGGTGGAATTGTCCACTCGTGTCCTTGTGGTGGTCCTCCCTTCATATGTCTCAGGATTTGGGGGGCGTATTTTGGATTGCAATGCATCTTGGACTTTCCGTCTTAGAGCTAAGGATGACCAGCCTGTGAAGGGATCTATGTTCCTGCGTCTATGTGAGAACTACATCCACACATACTTCCACCCCGCCCCATCACACCCACATACCCCACATCCTCAAGACATCTACTCTCATCCCACAGAGGCTCCATCTTGGCGCTGCACTTGTGACTATCCCTTTCAGTCCTCTCAGACCGCTGCATAATTCCTGGTAACACACCAGAGAACAGCAGACAACAACTCTAAGACATTACCACCCAGAAACAGGGGGCTGGGATACAGGGAGGGGGTATTACACAGAATTTGGAATGCTACTAGAGACTTTCTAATTAAGCTGAGACAGTGACTATCAAATGCAAAATCTGCAAACTTAACTCAATTTAAAGCAGAAATATTCACAAGCCAAGGAGAGAGGGAGTGGTTGGGGGGGGGGAGGAGCACACCTCAGCGCCAAATGCCTTTTGACACTGCAGAAAGGGAAGAGGAACATGACAGAGAGCGGAAGTAGGAAAACCTTGTAGCCTCACTCCCAGTTCCCTAAAAAAAGAGAAGAAAAGTGCAGAGAATTAAAATCACCAAGTATGGAAGGGACCAGTCTGAGGAGTTATGGGTAGATCTCTCTTCACCGGAGGAACATCTACCAGGAAGAAAAGGCGAGAGAAATTCTGCTAACCCTGGTCCTGGATCTCTACTGGAAGGAAATGAAGACTCCGGGAAACAGATGGCTGATTTCATGTCCCAGAACCACTAGAGGGTACAGTGTGTGTCCCGCACTTGAAGGCTGAACCTTCTTCACAGGACCTTTTAAAAGATCCAGAAGTAAAAGTCATATCACCAGGCCAAGCTGACCGGGTGCTGGGAATACCACGTTCATAGCTTCGCTCCATCTCTAACTCAGGCCGCAGGGAAAAAAGATGCCCCGAAATGGAAAAGCAGGCTTCGAACTTTAGCTGGGTGGCAACAGAGAAGGAAAAGGAAGCTTCATAACAAAGATGTGAGCTGCCTTGCTTAGACAGCCATAAACAAACAAATTACATGTGTTGGGGAGCTATAAACATGGATTCCTAGGGGAGAGGCAAGGCCACTAAGACAAGGAACTCGGCCTAGCAGAAAACACAGCCAAGAAGAATCCAGAAGGTCTCTGGGCCACAGGATTTAGCAAACATGAGATCAATAAGCAGAGGATTAAAAAGGAAAAAATAAAGAAGAAAGCAATGACAATTGTGAACCTAGAACAATAATCTGGGAGCCAAGTAAAATCGTGCGACAGAATCCACAGAGAACTAAAGAAACATCAGTTGGCTGACTGGAGAGTTAAAGGCAAACACAGTGGCTTTAGAAACAAACAGAGTCCAAACAAAGCAAACGACTGCAGAGGGCAAAGCCAACTCAGGACACAGAAAACAGGTGCCCTGACTTCAGAGCAGCAAGAGGAAATGAGTAATCAGAAGACACCAGAAAATGCAGAATGCATCTAGAGTTGACTCTGACGGCTGAAAGATTATGTATAACTAGTCCTAACAGAGAAGGCATCCACCATATTCGGCTGCATGCCACAGATTAAGAAACCGTTCAGTTGTTTAGTGCGAAGGCAAATACTTAAAAGGTGGAGAAAAAAAAATCTCCAGAAACAACCAGGGATGGAAGATGGTGATTTGAGTTTCACTGGAGGGAATTCTCTCCTGAAGTTCAATGAAATTCAACGTGCTCCTTTGCACTTCGAGAACATGCGTGTTACAAGTTACATCTAGTCTGCTGGTTTTCCATGTTTAATAGAAAGAGCACAGAGATGAGGCACAGGGGCTCAATTTACAAGAGCTAGACTTATAAACATCTTATAATTATAGACTTACAGTTCCTTGACTTCATGGTGGTGCAGAAGTACTCCTAAACAACCCTCTGGAGAATTCATCTTTAGTATGGTATTCAATAAATTACAGTAGCACAGAGAGCGTTGTGTGGTAGATAAAAAAAACAGTTGTGCCTTGCTCTAAGCTGGTGTTCTGAGCTCATTCATATCTTCAGTACAGTATCTAGTAAGATGCAATAGTGCAGAATACATCATGCAGGAGACAGACAGTTCTACCCTGCCACAGCAGTTGTCCCAAGCTCATTTGAGGTAGGCTGCCCTGAGCTACGGTAATCAGTGGACGGAGGGAGAGCACATGCAGCTTAGGTTTAGGATGTTTTCAACTTAAGATGAGTCTGTCACTATATCACCATATCCCCCCCCCCATAGGTCAAAGACCTTCTGTACTTCAGCCTGTATATAGCTGTATATAGCTTTCTTTCTTGTCACTAGAATGAAATATTCTAACAAAAACAAGGGAAGGGAGAAGTGTTTGTTTTTAACAGTTGGTAGTTCAAGGCCTGTCCGTCATGGTAGAGAAGCCAGAGGAGCTTGAAGCGACTGGTCATTGCATGTCCACTGTCAGAGGAGGGCAAGGAGTGCATGGGTGACAATGGTGGGCTCGCTCTTTCTAGTCCATGTAGGCTAGAATGCCTTGTCCAGGGAATGGTGCCACCCAGAGAGAAAATGTCACTGAAAAAAACGGTGATATCTCAATGGGAGGTAACGGGGTCATGGGGGGGGGGCACCATCCTTGGAAGGATGACTGGAGTTCTCACAAGATGATGTCCGTTCTCATGGGAGCTGAGAACGAGCCACACAGCTGGCCCTTCTGCACACAGCCGTTCCATTTCTGCTTCTTTGCTACGTTGTAGTGTAACCAGGAAGACCCTTGTCATGTGACACCTGGGACCATACCCTATGAACATTCCAGTCATTTGAATCACAAGCCAAATAAGCCTCCTTACTCTATAAGCTGCCTATGTTAGTTATCTTATGAGAATAACACAAAACTAAGAGGAAAAAATCAATCAGCTAAAAAGCAACCTGAAAGAATATAACATGGAGTTTACCACCTAAGCTGCACCAACAACTATACAATGTACTATTGTGCCTCCTAAAAATGGAAGAGATATAGCAGTTGCAAATCTAAAAACTGAAACTAACGAGCTAACTAACTAATCAAACAAACTAGACTAGGACATACTTTTGCTCAGAGGGAATCCATGTTAAAGAAGTCCTCAACCAGTTCTCAACTCCTATTGGCTCCGTTCAGAGGCCAGTTCCCTCCCCAGGCCTAGTGACTGCCTGTGCGAACCAGGGGTGCCCCCTCTGCTCCTCACCAGATTCTTTCAGAGGACACTGCAGATGAATGTTTCAACCATAAACCACACACCCACTTTTGTTTGGAGGCATTTCCTGTGTCTAAACACAGTTTGTTCTCTTACCGGCTTTAAAGTTATCAAAAACTGATTTATCCAAGGCCAAACAAAAGTATGAAAAAGAAAGCCAGATAACTCAAAAGAGGACTTCAGTACAGAGGGATCACTGTGTCCTCAGGGTCAGGAACCCAAACATGGGGCCCAGGAGCTATCATCCCCCTGAGTCAACCCCAACCCTGCTAAGCAGCATATTCTAAGACAACCAAAGTACAGAGGTCCTAATCCTAGTGACTACCTTTGCCAACAGGGTGTGTCTTCTCTACTCTTAACCGAAATATGCCTTCAGCCATACCATGCCAAGGTCCCCCTGAGCATCCCCCTGAGGTAGCTTTCCTCTGCCAGCTGGCAGGATGGATTCCAATGGCATCTTACCATGCCACTCCAAATCTGGGAGGCAAAAGGACAGAAGCTTTGCCAAGACAGGTGCAAGCAGCCTCAACACTGCTGACTGGCATAGAGACTTCAAAGTACCAGGTCTCTGGTGGTGGTACTGGTTTCCTAGACTGCCCTTCCTCCAAGGAGTCCCACTCCCACCCATTTCTGAGGCCTGTCTCCACCCACCTCCTGCTAACTCTTTTCCTGACCCAGGATGAGGAGATCATCTTAGATCTTTAACTACACCATCTCAACCCACCCAGGCTGATCTCCAACTCCTCCCACTTCCAGCTTGACTCCTTGCTTCTGGGACCTGACTTCACACTGGCCTGTGAAGAAACCAGACCAGATGCAAGGTTCAGTCAGCCCTGCCTGGGCCCAGGCCTGAAAACATTCTATTAAGTGAATCATTGATGAAAATCTGATTAAGTAGGGCATCTTCCCTGTTGGGAGGTATAAACTCCACACGAGCCACACCTAAGCCCACTGTATATTGCTTGCATCACCTAAGAAAGTTGTCCAACTTAATGAGCTTTGCAGAGACTGAGCTAACATCATTTTTAGAAAGAGCCTATGCTAAAACGAAAAACAAACAAACAAACAAACAAACAAACACCTCATAAGAATCTTATCACTCTCATCCCAACCCCAAAAGCATGGATAGATGGAACCGGAATGCAGGTATCTGGTCCTGCTACAACATCTACTTGACCATTCTTTCAAACAGCCAATGACCCATCCTCTCACAATGTTCTTAATAAACCCCAACCCCTTAAGGAAGAGGTCCTCAACCTTCCTAAAAATGAGATCAGACAGTTCAACCATAAAATTATTTTCGTTGCTACTTCATAATTGCAATCTTGCTGTTATAATGTAAATATTTGCTTCCCAAAGTTCTTAGGTAACCTCCATGAAAGGGTCATTCCACACCCCCAAGGGTCACAACCCACTGGTTGAGAACCACTCCCTGAAGGGGACTGAAAGTCTTCGTACCCTCATTCTCAGAGACACCCCTGTGTGTTCCTCCTTTCCCCTGGCACGTCAGGCTAAGTGCCTAACTCTCCCAAACACATGGTCAGATTCCAGTTCCCAGTGTCTGTAGACGTAGATGTATTTGGAAGTGAGCATATATAAGCAAGTGAAAATCAGGTCATTAGACCATACCCTAGCCCAATCTGACCTGTGCCCTTACAAGACAAGGGACTTAGGGGAAATGCCACAAAGTGACAGAAGAGATGAGTGTGACACAGCTGCAAGCCAAGGCATGTCAGGGGGTCAAAGGGTCACCACCAAAAGCTGGACAGACACAAGGAAGGGCACTGAGAGGCACAGAGAGCATGTGAGCAGTTGGCTTCAGACTTACATCCTCTGGGTCTAAGTCAAAAGGAAATCTGTTCTTCTAAGCTACTGGGTTTGTGATAATTTATTAGAGTGGCCCTAGGATGTTAAGACACTGTCTCTTCCTTCAGTAGTGCCCAAAGAAACACATCTAGGATGTATATACCCTCACACTTACCAGAGGAAACTGCAAATCACCTTTTCTTAACTATAGAAGTGTGTACACAATGTGTACATAAATTATATATATATATATATATACATATACATATATATATATAGAGAGAGTTATATAGTTATATATTTACATAGTTACATGGTTATAAAGTTATATAGTTATAGTCATATAGTTCTATGGTAAATTTAAAAATATAACACCATTTCGCCTAACATCTGAAACACCAAAAATAGCTGAGAACAACAGTACCATCCTATGACCTCTACAAAAACAAGGATTTAAATAAAGCATGAAGAACCCAGTCCTGATCAAGAATAAAGTACAGGAGAGCTGCTGGCCCAGCAGAGTGGAAAGCAGACCTGGGGTTCAAAGGCTTGTGTGTGGGAGGTGAACAGCTCAGCTGCGAGGTCCACGGAGAGGAATGGTGGGGTCAGAAAGGAGGCAGAGCAGGAAGGAGAATGCAAGTACCACCCATCGGACAAGTCTGCCTCGAGTGACCGAGTCACCCATAGCATCCCAGAGACCTACGCCTGTCTCGATGACATCCTGCCAGGCCTGGCAAAGTTGGCACCAAGTGAAGAGGAGGAAAAGAAATGAATAACCTGTCGAGAGGGAGCGGGGCTGAGCCTGTCACCTGGACCTGGCCTGGCTCACTTAGCACAAACAGAAGAGTAGCCACAAGGCGGCGACCAGAACACAAGACACTCACCCCCCTCCCCCTCTCCTGGAGTCTGAACCTTCATTCTGATTCCGACAGCCTTAGACACCAAGGGGCCTGGAGAAGGTTTCAATTGTTGGCTTTTTCTAGATCTTTTTATAAAGAAGGTCCTCCCCGAAGTGTCAAAGAGTGAATAAATATGAATGTATATATTTTCATCTGCTCCCTAGTTACAGACTGATAAGATACCCACTAGAAAATATGAAGCCCGGTTTTGCTCAAAAACAAAAAGGAGGGGTGGGGGTTGGAGAGATGGCTCAGCAGTCAAGAGCACTGGCTGCCCTTCCAGAGGTCCTGAGTTCAATTCCCAGCAACCACACGGTGGCTTACAACCATCTCTAAGGGGCATCTGATGCCATCTTGTGGTGTGTCTGAAGACAGCAGCAATATAGCCACATACATGAAATAAAGAAATCTTTTTGGAAAAGTGGGATGGAAGGAGGGGGATTTTGAAAGTATAAGAGAATTCTGTGTCTTGTTTGTTGTTTTTGTTTTGTGGTCTTTTTGGTTTGTGTTTTTGGTTTTTATTTGCTTGTTTTGTTTTGTTTTCAGTTTTCACCAAAGTCATACAGGCTCACCAGAGTTTTTACAAAATGATTGGACCACAAATGTTTCACACTTGGGTCTTTTTTTTTTTTTCCTAAATTTTGAAATATTTACACATTCACAGCAAGCTAGCTAGGGAATCATAGCTAGGTCTAAACACTCAACTGGTTTATGGGGTTTTTTTTTTCATGTATATTCCTTATACACGTCGTGTGAAGGTAATTTTATACAATATCTTAACTGCAGCCACACCTGACATACAGGAGTTGGAGCACGGACTGTCCCAGTCACCATGTTATGTCAGCACTCAAAAGTTTGACAATTTGAGGTGCTTTAGATCTCAACATCAAAGGCGGTGCCTAAACCATGTTTTGGTTCAGATGAATTTACAATCATTAATTTTAAAAGATCTTTCCGCCGGCTCTGCCTCCGGCTGCCTCCTCACACCTGCCAGCTGACAGGGGCAGGTGCTGGAAAGGGAGGCCGCACAATTGGGGAAGTGTTAATTCGGTGGCCCAGTTTTGTCTGGCGTGAGAGCAACAAGTGTGGGCATACCTGGGAGATGATGCCCTTCTGAACCCTCAAGGGACAGATTTCTGGGACACCCCTCATACCAAATCTACATATGTTCAAATCCCTTCTATTTTTTTAAAATGCCTCTTCTAGAGAGACGGGGGGGGGTAGCTCAGTTAGCACAGTGCTTCCCTGGCATGGACCAAGCTCTGAGGTCATTCATCAGCACAGCATAAAAAAAAAAATCAAGCCTGGTGGAACATGCCAATACCCTAGAACCTGAGGAGTGGAAGCAGGAGGGTCAGGTGATCATGGCGACATAGAGAGTTTTAGGTCAGCCTGGACTACATGAAACCCCCGCACTTAAATCTTTTAAAATAAGTGTGTGTGTGTGTGTGTGTGTGTGTGTGTGTGTGTGTGTGTTGCCTGCATATATGCATGTATATGTGTACCTCTGGAGGCCAGAAGGTATCAGATCTGCTGGAACTGGAGTTAAAGATGGCGGTGAGCCCTTCTGAATACTGAAAACTGTCCTCTGGAAAAGCAGCCAGTGCTTTTCCAACTTATTAATAAAATTCATTCAAAGGTCTGGCATGTGAATGTGCACCTGACTTGAGTTTAATACTTACTACCTCAAAAAGAATAAAATAAAACGAATAGTATTTGAACACAACCTATATTGATCTCCACGTATTCTCCTTGCTTATGGTAGATAATTGAATGTGAATACGGTATAAATACTTACTATACTATATTGCCTAGGAAACAATAGTAAGACAACTATATATGTTCAGTTCCAAGGCAAGCCCTTTTCCATTACTTTTGCCCTGGGATTGGTTGGATCAAGGAGTCCCAGACACTGACACCTAACTATATTTAAGGAGGCCTACGAACAGACCTGGCAAGCTGGGGCCAGAACAATCCATTCCACCTCTGCACGCCGCTGCACTTGGACTTGACCCGATGGCTGCAGGCTCTCCGGCATGACTCTGGGCTGGGGTGTAAGGTTAGCCTCCCCACCTGCTCCTGCCAATGCCAGCTGTAGAACTGTCAAGCTGCTCCCCGACTCTCTGATCTATTTATACAAATCTACACAGCCTGGCAAAGGTAACGAGAAGGTGCTATGTTATGGTTCTGGTTTCTAAAAGATGCCCTCTCTCTGGCTAGCGGAGAAGGTGTGCTGTTGGTGCTTTCAGCCTACTTACCTACACAAGTATTTACCAGCACCGGGAAGGCAATATACATACTGCATAATAAATCAGAAGACGTGCCCTAATTTTTTTTTCATAAGGGCAGGAATGTCTTGTCTGAAACTCCCTATATCTATTTCAAGATACCTAGTTCCATTGAAGTCTTTTCATCCCAATTCTTATCTTGTGGAAAAAAAAAACCCATAGCCTACATTTCAGGAGGGGTACCGTGCTTGACTCAGTTCAGCTGAATACTGTTCTGTGGACCCCACACAGAACTAGCTTCAAGAGGAGGATGGCTAAGGTTAGTGGATGTTGTGCAGTAGACTAAGTACTTGGCTAGCACTCACAAAGCCCTGGGGTTGTTCCTCAGCACTGCATAAAAACAGGCAGGGCAATGTACACCTGTAATCTTAGCACTTAGGAGGTGGGGACAGAACGCTCATGCTCAGCTACATCATAAGTTCAAAGCCAGCCTGGAGTATGTGAGACCAAGAGTTGGGTCAAAGGAAAGTAGGTGCCACGCTGGAACACATGCACATTATGAGCATTACTCCATAAGACACAGCAAGTTCCCAGGGACTGAGACATGATATAGCCCAAGGATGGTGTTTGTCACAACCAAGGGTGCATTGTTATACCCCCAGATGACCACTGCAGTTTGAATGCGGTCTCTGAAGGTGGCCTTTAAGGAGGAGACCCAAAGTAACCACAGGCCCAAGGCAAGCCTTGTACATCCCCGAAGGGCAGGGAGGCCTAATGTAGAAGCCCCCGGCCAGCCTGAACCCTGGGGGGTTGCTATAGGTGGCCGTGAGGATCTCCTTCAAACAGCAGGGACCCGACAGGCTGAGCGCTTAACTCAACAGTACCATTCTTGATTTTTACAGGTTGGATCACCATAATTGAATCTTACATAAGAAAAAAAACATATGGGTCCAGCTGTGTAGAAATTTTCGTCTTCATTAAGGGAATTCTTAGCAGAGTAAACACACAATTTCAGGTACAGTATTTCAAGGCTTATGTAATCAGCCCAGGGCAGTTTTCCAACTTGCTTTTATCCAAGGTGGTAATTTCTCATTCTCATCAGCAGAAGATGGGAGAGCAGATCCAACAGTTAGAGAATGTACATGCCCGTTTTACATAAGCCTCTTCCAATGGAGGGAAAAGACAATAGCCATCCCCTATGAATAATTTACAACAGTCTGTAATTGAAAAATACCACGTGACACTATGCTTCCTCCACCAAGCCTGCAGGTGCAGGGGCAGAGGTAAAAATGTCATTTCTCCATCTGGAGGATTTCTTGGACGTGTGGTGTGGACAGTGATGTCAGGGGTGGCCGGCCATATTTCTATTTTGGGCTGTATTCCCAGAACTGTTTGCTGAATGCCTACTGGGACCCTACTCATTTCTCCTAACTCCACAAAGCCAGAAGCTTGGGTGTCTGTGGAGAGGGATTGCATAAGCTTTTAGGTGTGGTAGGCTTAGAAATGAAATGTCTCCTTAGGTCTGTGTTTCTCAACTTTCCTAACACTGTGAGCCTTTAATAGAATTCTTCATATTGTGGTGACCGCCACCCATAAAATTATTTTCAACGTTACTTCATAACTTTAATTTTGCTATTGTTAAGAGTCATAAATATGATATGCAGATGGGTCTTGGGTGACCGCTGTGAAAGGATCATCTGACCCCCTCCGCCCAAGGTGTTGCGACCCACTGCCCGAGGCTCACGTGTTGAATGTGTAGGCACTATTCTAGAAGGTGGCAGAAATTTTAGAGAATGGAGTCTGGCTTAATAAGTAGGTCACTGAGGAGTCTTTGAGGATTATACCTGGTCCTCAGTCCCGCCCTTGCCTCGCCTTTCCACGCATGCCCACTCCCCGATGGACGTTCCACTCATATGCACTGTGTTGAGGTACTATGAAGTGAACCTTCTGGGAAAAGGAGCAAAATAAGTCATCTCTCTTGCAAGTTGTTCTCTCACATATTATAATCTGTCTCCGTAACAACAACAACAAAAAAAGGTAATTGATACAAAAGCTATCAAGGAAGACTCCCTAGGGCTACCTGGACAGCCAAGTTCATCATCTAGAGACACGGCACTATCCTGAAGGGCAACTTTCCAGATAAACTTCACTCAGCCCTGACACTGTAAAGTCCTCATAGGGCGTGTGGAAGGAGAGGTGGATGGACAGACATGCCATGGTAGGACAAGCCCCACACCCCTCCAGAGCTTAGATGGGCTCCTGTAATGGCACAGCGACGAGCCGCTGCTACTTGGCCCTTCTGTCATGACCGTGCGTTTAGCTCATCACTGCCTATTCACGCGTGTTTACAGCCACAGCTGCTCCCAGGGCTTTCCGAGCGCTCTTGGTTACGATTTAAGTAAAAATCAATACCGTCAGTGTTTGCGTCGATCCGTTACCGGGTACCTTGCTTCGAATGGTACCTTGCTTGTCACATGCCTGGGGAGCAGAGTGCCAAGGAGTGACGAAGAGCTATTTATGGAGGAAACAGGAAGCAAAGAGAAGGGTGGATTTGCACACTGCCCTCCCTCATCAGACACAGGGCAGGTGACAGACCAGGTGGCCTTTTGCTTTGAAATACTTCCGATATGTGAGTTTTGTTCAGACCCGGGAAAATTCTACCCATCAACAACTATTATACCTTAAACAGAGAAATCACCATTCCAAAGTTCAGAGAGAAATGTCCCGTGACTGGAGAAACATCATTGTGATTAAAGAAAGTGATCAACTAAGTCCTCAGTCAGGAAGAGTTTCCATTTACGCGGGACGAGACTTAAAGCGATAATGAAGAACCAAAAGACCTTAGGAGTTGCTGTATACTGACACTCATAAACAAAGCAAGATTCCCCTGTCTATATTGTCGCTGGAAATCCCAGAAGAAGCCTCCCAGGCTGGCTTGCTGCGGGTCACTGCCACAGAAAATCCAGTGCTTTTAACAGTGTCACCACAGAGCCGGAAGGCTTTGGAGGCTCTAGGGTCCCCTGGGGGACCCTTGATCCCTTGGGAAACCCCAGGTCATCTGAGTCGGGGTTGAAAACCTTTCCTGGTATATATATACATGATGACTCAGTGCACCCACACGAGCCCATTGCCTTCCTTTTCCTTCCCAAGGGCAGACTCAACAAGTGTAGGGAAAGAAAGGCTGGAAAGGCCACATGTGGAAGGGCATCGTGTCCTGAATGAATCCCAACAGCCAGCAGCAGAGAGAATGGGGACATTGAATGGGAAACAAGACCATATCCACAGCTCTTGTTCTGCTTATGAGAAAGCAAAGGCTATGGCGGGAGACGCGTGCCCAAATGTGCGTGTGGAGCCCGGTTACTGCAGGAGGAAGCATCCAGACGGTATAGTGGAGCACTCCATCTTTGAGCCCTTGTGGGCAACCCAGCTGAGCTTCCAGGTTCCCAGGCTTGTCTGATACAGGGCTCCCTAAGAGGGGGCATATGTCCCAGACATATGTTCCTTGGCTGTCTCCCCCCTGACATCTCAAGATCCCCAGCAGTGGCCAGAAGCAGAACGAACTTCAGCAGCTAAGATCACCAAATTCAAAAACAGAAAACCAAATTGTACGAAGGATCCCAACGCCCACGATGCCTCAAAGGAACCTGTTGGTATTTGTACTAGAGTAACGGAAAGTGCTGCCCAGTGTCAGACCAGCAGCAGCCATGGCTCTCCCAGTCATCAGCTCTTCCAACCTGTAGTACCATGACCCCTAAAAGGACATACATAAATGACCACTGCTGTGGCTTCCCTATGGACACCACACACACACAGACACAGAGGCACAGACACACACACACAGACACAGAGACACACACACAGATACACACAGACACAGAGACACACACAGACACACACACACTCATGGACACAGACACACACACAGACACACAGACACACACACAGACATAGATACAGACACAGAAACACACACAGACACAGAGACACAGAGAGATACACACACAGAGACACACAGACACAGAGACACACACAGAGACACACAGACACACCCACAGACACACACACACACACAGACGCAGACACACAGAGAGACACACACAGAGACACACAGACACCCAGACACACACACAGAGACACACAGACACACAGACATACACACACACACAACACACACAGACACAGACACACACACACACAGACACACACAGACATAGATACAGACACATACACACACAGAGAGACACACAGACACAGAGACAAACACACAGAGACACAGACACACCCACAGACACACCTACCCACCCACACACACACACACACACACACACACATAACACACGGCTCACTTTTAGAATCTTCAATTTAAAATGAATTGTTGCAATAAGCAAATAGAAGAATTAGCAACCAGGAATTTAAGTTACTGTACACTTTCAAAACCACCTTTTTTTTCTCCCAGACACAAGTGTGTATTCAGAAGTACAAGCTTCTTCTGTCTGCATCTCACCAGACTAAAGGCAGAACCTGACTGAAGTTATTTGATTATTCCGGAGTTGGCACTACAATACCATTATTTGCTCAGGAAGTACGTACAGCCCTGCTAATAATAATGGCTGGGTTTTATTGGGTACTTAAGATGCTCCCGATGGAGTCTGAAGTGCCTTCCAGACCTGTAGCAGAGATCCTCAGTTACCACAGGGATCGCAGCGATCCTCACTTTAAAGGACGAAAAAGCAAGGAAGAAAGGGTAAAGTCACGGGCCTAAGGATCAGAGACACAGCAAGGGACAGACACAGGGATGAATCTCAGGCGTTCCAATAATAATCACCCAACATGCCACCACTGTCAAACGCATGTCATTTCTACCTTGGACTTTTAATCACTTAACCTGGGGTTTTAATCACTGATAAGCAATCTCTCCCATGCTAACACACGAACAGGCAGGCTGCCTTCAATACACGTGTCTGAAACATATCAAATTCACTTATCCTATGAGTCCAGTCCAATAATTACTCTTCTGCAGATCAAGAAGTAGAAAGTAGAAACAAAACAAACTGGGACAGGAAGGAAGACTATCTCTCGGAGTCACAAACTACCAACGGCGTTTCCAAGAGGCAATGAATATATCGCCAAGTAGTCTGGAGAGAATCTAGAGTCCATTCGAAGACATACACTCAAAATTACCATTACAGAACATAGCTTGGAGATAAAGCACTTGCCTAGTTCGTGCAAAGTCCCAAATTTAATCCTCATCGTAAGAAAAAAGAAGAGGAAGAAGAAGAAGAAGAAGAAGAAGAAGAAGAAGAAGAAGAAGAAGAAGAAGAAGAAGAAGAGCTACAAAATCACCATTGCAGTATTTCTTTCAAAACAAAGGAAGTATGTGGTATTCAGAATGGGCCAGATATGTATGCAAATAATGTTAAGCAGGCAGCCGCGCGCGCAGACCATGCGCACCTATGCAAAGCGGGAGCAAAGGAAAGGCTCATACCGTGACTGTCTTCATAGGGGTGTGCTTATTAACTGATACCACCTGTGAAGCCTGTCTACCGCCGACATATTTGGGAGGCTGGGGATCACACCCACGTGGCCAGTAAGGCTCTGTCTGCTCCTGCATCGAAGGAGCTTCCGTCTTCGTTGTGTTTGCAGCATCACACTCACACAGCCCCTGGCCACACTGCCAAGTCAATGGGACACCCCCACCCACCCCCACCCCCACCACCCCACCACCCTGCCCAACACCGCAGAGCCTCCCGGTCTGCCATCAGCTCTAAAGCCGGCCAGAGCTTTGCCTGCTCAGTTCACTGACCGTCCATGCGAGAGAAACCTCATGAAGCCTGCCCTAGGAAGATGCCTTTCCAGCAGCAGCAGGTAGGAGGAGCCAAAACAGCCCAAACCAGGCAGCCCCACAGACCCAAGCCCCTGGACCCTTTTTCTAAGGTAATGAAGTTTAACAGTTTCCGGACGGGGGAGGGCAGAGGAGTTATCAAAACTCAGGAAAGAACTCTTGCTCATTGTACAAAGTAATCCACTTAGATTATTCTATTGTTTAAACACAAGCCCCTCTCTGTAGTATACCCCCCCACACAGAGAGAGAGAGAGAAAAAAAACAAAGGTATGTCCATAAACCTGGTTGAAGAGAACTTTCAGAAATATGTATTTTTTCTTAAGGAGTATTAGTTGGATTTTTTAAACCAAGCTATAAGGAAAAAAAAGTCAGAGTGTGTGTGTGTGTGTGTGTGTGTGTTTGTTTTTTTTTTTTTTTTTTTTTTACTACCTGGGGCTATAGAGTAATTATGCAAATAGCAGGGAATTTGTCATTATGACTAACCATAAGTGTATAAAATAATTTGATTAAGCAAAAGACAGTTACCTTAGTCATCATACTAATTTGACAAGGGCTTTTAAAATGTTTTTCAACCGGCAGCTTCTAGACTAGCTCTGCAAGAGCCGGTCTTCAGAATGATGCTTTGTTAGAGAAGAAAGAAACAACCGTGGCAGCAGCACCTCACTCACTGAGGAGGGTAAACCTACTGAAAAGCCTCTGGCCTAAAAACAAGTGACTACAGAGCAGAGAGACAGAGTCTCCTTACCCTACGAGCACAACCTCAGACACACATCTGCAAAGCTATACAGGGAGCTGCCCACCTCAGCTTCAAGGGAATCGCCTCAAGACCAGACTCCAGAGACCACACCTGGGCTTTCTTCCATTTGCATGCTGAGGACATTCAAACGCATCTGTCCTGAGCTCCATTCGTAACTGCCTTAGGTGTCAGCAGTTTTAATTTCCTGTCCACATCCTTATCTCCCAAGTCCTCAGTAATTCGATAACGCACACAAACCAGTCTCTGCAGGGTTACCTTTCAGGAATAGCCGGCTTGCCACATCTCGGTAAGCCTCCATGATGTAAAGATAAAGTCTCCACAAACCCTGCAAATACAAGCTGGAGCCTCTGGAAGCAAACACACATAGTCTTGTCTTGGTAGGACAACAGGAAGCACAATGGCCATTAAATTCAGGGGACCTCTTCTAAGTCAAAATCACCATCATCACCATCACCATCACCATTACCATCATCCTCATCATCGTCATCATCATCATCATCATTATTATCGTCGCCGTCGTCACCAAGCTGTTTAAGATGCTATAATATAACATTGTTCCAAGTGCTAATTTCAGGGTCCTTGGCTACACAGGGTGGCACCTAGATTACCTTATCTGTATTGTCACATCAAGATCTGGATGTCAAGGCCCATTTCTTCACTTCCTGGAAGGCCTTGGGACCCAAGCAAAAAGTGTCAGATCCTCAGACTAGTTCTTTTGAGTTTCCTCCCCTGGCAAGTTAAGGAAAACCAATCTCTCTCTCTCTCTCTCTCTCTCTCTCTCTCTCTCTCTCCCTCCCTCCCTCCATCCCTCCTCCTCTCTTACCCTTCTTTAACCCCCATCCCCACCCAGGGAGCGTGCGCGCGCACGCGCACACACACACACACAAGTCCTACTTTTCAGGGCAGCATCTCAAGTCCCAAGCCACTTCCTGCCTCAATTCTGTGGTTGGGAAACATACACCAATGTCACCGAGGACACACTAAGGACAATGAGAGCCTGTCTTTGAAGAAGGAAAGAGAAAGATGAAATGACACTAATACTTAAAAAAGAAAAGGCACCCAAGGAGATCAAACACACACACACACACACACACACACACACAAATAGGAAATAATGGCTCTGGCATCACATTTGCAGTCATCCGCTTGGCTTAGAAAGGAAGCGATGCTGGCAATGACCCATCGCCAGCCCCTTCATCAGATACCTGAAGATACTTTCCCAGAAGCACATGCTGATTCCCACCCATGGACCACCTGTGTTCATCTACAGACACAGGGTCTCAGGTTTCCTGGGACAGACACAATGAAATTTTTAAAAGGAAGGAATCTGCCTTTCCCTCGATAATAACTTGATCCCCGAAAGATCCACAGAAAAGGCTCCCGTGGCTTTAAGGAAAGTTAAACTTTTTCCTACCTGCCAAAGGACAGAGGATAGGAAGCCTCTTAACAGAGCCAGAAGATCAAAACCTGTGTCAAGCTGACTGGGCCAGTCCTCCTAAGCCACCACTATACCCGTGAGCTTCTTACAGTAAAGGGCCCTCCGTGGCACAGGGCAGAGCGGGTCCCTGAGAACCTTGTGTTTGCACTGCTAGCCATCAAAATGAATTCAGTGTCCTAAGCCTGTGCTCTCTAGGGCCTCCATCAGCTTTCTGCAGGGCACCTGTTGGCTCTTGTTACCCAGCGCCTGCCCCCATGCCTCAGACTTTCCATCAGGGACAGACAGAAGTGCCCAGATACCACCATGGGTGGGTGAACTGAGCGCCTCCAGGCCTGTCCTTGTCCTGAGATTCATGATGACCCCTCATCTCCCAGGGACAGCCACGGTGGAAGCACTTGCTTTTTAACTTTCTTTTTTTCTATGTTTTTTTTTTTATTTTAAATTGGATATTTTCTTTATTTACATCTCAAATGTTTCCCGGTTTGCCCTCCTCCTGGAAACCCCCAATCCCACCCTGCCTCCCCCTACTTCTATGAGGGTGTTCCTCTACTCACCTCACTCCCACCTCCCCGCCCCCAATTCCCCTACTCTGGAGCATCTATCAAGCCTTCATAGGACCAAGGACCCCTCCTCCCATTGACACCTGACCAGGCTGTCCTCTGGTACACAAGCAGCCAGAGCCATGTGTACTCCTTGGTTGGTGGCTTAGTCCCTGGGAGCTGGGGGGAGGGGGGGCCGGATCTGGTTGGTTGATATGATTATTCTTCCCAGGCTTTTTAACTTTCTAAAAGAACAAAGGCTACTCCTCATCTGCTTAAGGCTCTTCCTCACTTCCTTCTAGATCCCTAAGCCACTAGAAGTGAAAACTCTAATCTCAGATGCTCATCATTCCTGGGATGAAAAAGTATAGCCTTGCTGGCTTTGCCACATGTGAATACTATACCCTTAACCGGAACCGGTTTGAGGCAAAGAAACTGTTAAAAGGAGCCAGCCGTTGATCGAACAATTGCCTTTTTTTTTTTTTTTTTACACGAAGACCTGGTTAGATATACTTTAGTTTGCATATGCTACAGTACAGTCACACCTATCAGTATTCATGTGCATTTGCTTCTAGCAACACATGTGCCGTCTAAGTATTTTAACAGTCAAATCTCTTCTTTAAAAAGCAGCTCCCCCAAAATCCTCATCTTCATCGAGCAGATTCCAAAGTCTTCAGCTAAGTATGACAACGATAGAAAAAAAAATGAATAAATTTGAGAAGACAGAATACTCAAATGATCTGGCACCAGGGTTCAGTGATAACATTATACACAAGACAGAAATGCAGATTTAAAAAACTGCGTATCTGGGAAAGGGCAACATACATATATATATATATATATAATTTCTCAAATGCTCTAGAGTTCGGTCACCCCAGGAACAGAACTGACTCTGTGAGCCCCAACTCCACCTCTAAGTCACCACATAACTAGCTTTAACCAAGTGCTCTTTCACTTCACCTTAGCCTGTAGGAGCCCAAGGAAACTGTTGAGGGTGCTGGATATTCAGAGTCTGGCCCTCATTAACTTTAACCCTTGGCCAGGAAAGAGGAATTCGTGATAGCATCAGGATACAGCTCTATCTCCGGACGTGGTTATCCAACTGCTTAGGAAATCTTGTCTGATTCGATCTCCATCAGACGTGCTCACTAACACTTAAAATCTATGACATTTGATTCCAGTTTCAGGTCAATAGCCAAGCAATGCTTTAACGCTCTCCACTCGGAGACATCTTTTCCTGGGTAGACAGCATAGGGCTGGAAGTGCACTGTCTGAAACTCAAGTGCGGACCCACAACTAAGAAGGTACGTGACAGTGCTGAGTCCTTACAAGTGGATTCCTTGGGTATAGTAGGCGTCCATGGGCCTTTGAACATCAATAATCCCTTTCTAGAGACAAATAAAAATACATATTGTACAGAGTGATCCACTCCCCGTGTGGGCGAGTCACCATGATGGGGGAATTAAGCTAGAACTACACAAACTCGCTACTGCTCTCCAGGTACTATAACTTTATATCCCTCTACTGAAAGATGGCTATTGGGCTCTGGGTGGGACTAGTCCCCCTTGAGCCACACTGCTCAGCTCAGGACCACACTCGGGCGCCTTTTACTCTAAGCTGTTAAATTCCCCAGCAATTGGCGGATGGAGAAAGAGCCAGGGGGAAAAATGATGCATAATGATTCGTTCTCCGGGAGGATGAAACCGAGCGAGAGTAGAGGACGCAAGATGCTAACTGGCTTTTCCTCCCATGTGCAGGTCACCTGAACCGCGATGCCTTCCAGTCTCGGAGGAGGCTCCCTGAACTCGCCATATGGCTCCGTTTTCAAGAGGGAAGAAGAAAACAGTTTCATGCCCACCTGCCCGCGGCGTCTCCTCTCCGGCACCCCTTCCCCAGCCCCTGCCTAGCGCGCGAGCTGCCGGCATCCACGGTCCCGCCCGCTCCGGGCTCGGGCCGGCAGCTCCCCCGGCGGCCGCCTCTGCACCAGTCGCCAACCTCCGTGCCGGGCCGAGGTCATGCCCGCCTGCCCCCGAAGCCTGCGAGGCCCCTTCCCGGTGCCAGGCGGCAAGCCCGAGAAGCGCCGGCAGGGAAGGGGGTCCGCGGCAGAGTTGGCACCCGGACTCACCAGGTAGGCGCCCACCGTGCCCTGCGCCAGCATCAAGGCGCACTCAGACACCAGGAAGATCTTGATGTTGGAGAAGCAGGACACCTTCTTTTTCTTCTTCTTGTTCCTCTGCGCCTCGTCCCCCTGCAGCTCGCCGCTCCGGCCGCCGCCCGACGAGCCACCCGGCTTCTTCCCCTGCATCCTTCCCCCGCCGCTGCCGCTGCCGCCGCCGCCGCCGCCGCCGCCGCCGCTTTCCCGCTCGCCCCGGGTGTCGTGGCCGTTGCCGGGCGGGGGTGCGTGCCGCGAGGCTGCGTACTGTCCCCGCCCCGGGCCCGCGGCGGCCGCCCCCGTCCTGCCGCGGCTAGAGAGGTTGAAGGCTCCACTCCTCGCCGCCGCGCTCGCTCCCTTCCTCCTCCACCTCCTCCTCCTTCTCCTCCTCCTCCTCCGCCCTCCCTTCGCCGCCTCCTCCGGCTCCGGCTGTGCCAATCACAGGGACTCCTCGCGCCGCCCGCCGCTGCCGCCGCCTAGCTTCTCTCGGACTCCCGCCGCTGCCTTCACCAGCTCCCCCCTGGCCCGCTGGCCTCGCCTGCCTTCACCCCTAGCACCCCAAGCCCGGGCCGGGCCCTGATCGCCGCCTTGAGCCCCGGGCTGCGCTGCTACTGACTGCGGGTGGGTCCCTGGGAGGCACGAGGGGACCTGCCTTGGGCACTAAGGGCTTGGTGATGGTCAAGGCCAGTCGGGGTCGGGTCTAGCTACCCCGAGAAACTGCAGAATCGGGGAGTCGTGGTGGGGTGGGAGGCTGAGCGAGGAAGGTGCTACCCGGCCACTAGGAGGCACTGTGGGGCCCAGGGCACCACAGCGGAAACTGGGTGGTACTAGGACTAGCAATGAGGCGCAGAGATGGGAGTATCCAGGCTACCTACTTCTAGTGCGGGTACCTAATGCTTAGGTACACGAACGCTAAGGCGGGAGAGGAGGAGCAGTTTCCGTAGAGTATCCCGGGTACTGGAGCTGTATTCGGCTTGGTTCGGGGATTTCTAAAGACAGACAGACGTTGCACTCTGGTGCCAGAGATAGGAGCTGCCACGGGCTCCTTGGGTTTGCCAGCCTGCATTCAGTGGCTACTAGACGTATCTAACCCGCCCATTCCCCGAAAATGGGAGAAAGAAACGGAAGCTCTGGGAAGGGAAGTTAGATCTTTAGGGAGTCTCACAGACTGATTATCTTTACCCCCAGCCACCAAGTACAGGCGACTGCAGGTCACAGGGACCCCAGCAGAGGGCCTTGTTTAGTTCTCCAGCTGCCTGCGGTTGGAGCTCAGGAAGGGATGAGCCACCAGCCGCGTCTCCACCCCTCTCCTGACTATTGTGGCCTTCCCTGGCCTGGCCTGGCCTGAAGGTCAGCAGGCAGCAGCACCAATTGTCATCAGTCCTCCCCGCTCCCCCTTCCCCCCCACCCCCCAGCATTCCCTAAGATTTTGGTTCACAAGGCATCTCTGATAGGATGTACTGGCTCAAGCACTAGCATTTGGACGCTAAGAGAAGAGTGGACACAAACAGAAAATACCTAGCTTTGCTGTCCACTGTAGCAGCAGAGAAGCCACGCCTATTTGGAGAACTTCTCCCTGCTTTCCCTAGGGCCTAGATCCTGATGATGCCAAGGCTTCCATTCAGTCGTGCATAGCAATTAGCACCGGCCATAATTTCTACTTTCTTCCAGAGAAATTGAGTAAGAATAGACGGTGGCACAGTGGGGGTGTGTTGTGCGTTGTTTGCCGTACCACTTAAATATAAATTGCTTCATCCGTCTGTCTTCCAGACATGACCTCACCTAGTCTTGGTGTGGTTTTCAATGTGCCTCCCCTTGTCTGGGGTACCTGCTGCCTAAATTACTCCCTGGCATCACTTGCTATACCGCCTTCTCCGCCAGTGGTATTGTAACCTGGAGTTGTTAGGGTCGAAGACTGTGTCCTGGCAGCCCTGAGAAGCTAGGCTCAGCCCCCTGCCCATGAAAGGAGCAAGTGACAGTCAAAAGAAGAGAAGGAAGGAGTATTCAGGGTGGCTACCTTGGGACGAGGAACAAATAGATAGGCCTAGTGATCTCCCCCCCCCCAGCTGATTCTTCAGTGTTCTGCATGAGCTTTAGGGTATAAAAGACCATGAACCACTAAATAGTCCTGCTCATCATGAACCCATCAACGTCTGAGCTTCAGTCTCCTATGAGGTGGCCTGACAAATTGTCAGAACTGTGACAACTACCTTCCTGGGAGACAAGTTCCTCCTGTGGCTGGCACCTTGTTCTGCCGCCAGCCTGAGATGGGTAGAGAAATTCCAGTTCCTTCAGGACTATTAATTTAATAGTCTCAGAGCCAAATGGAAGCGGCACGCTTGTCTCTGGGCTCTTGTCTGGCTCTGTTACACACTGGCTGGAATCCTTACTGCCCGGCTGCACCTTTACCACCTTTGCCACCTCTGGGCATGCCCTGCCAGCCCTCTCTGGATCTTCTGCTTCTTGTCCTCAGTCCTCCTCGTGACTCTGCCCTTACACAGTCCCTCCCCACATTCCTTCGATGAGCTGGGAGACATGGGGGTCTTCCTTCTGAATATGAGTTGCAAGGCTGACGGTTGAAATGTCATTGGGGCGCATTAGCCTTCGAGATTCATCTAAGTGCCCCGTAGTCACGCAAAATCCGATGTTCGCTTTGTGCTTGCCTCGACCAAACCAAGCTCTCAGTACAGAGCCACGTCTTACCCCACAGCAACCTTCTCAACTGGATGGTGCAGCTAGCCCTGTTCAGGGGGAAAGCTGAGATCTAAGAAGGGGAACTAGCTTGACCCGTGCTACCCACTCGGAAAAGGTTGGCAGAGCCAACAAGATGTCTGTTGTCACATCCTGCCATCTCATCAGGGAGGTGAGAGTCCCCTTTTTCCCCCCTTAAAGGCAGAAAATTCAGAGAGACGCAGTAGCCAGCCCAAAGTCACACAGCCAAAATGGGACAGGGCTTTAGTCTCAGCTCCGCTCTTGGCTCTAAATCACATTGCTTCATGTAGACTCAGGGGAGGGCGACTTAACTTTAGTTTGCATTTATAATATGAACTTTCTTTAAATAAATTAGGCATAAATGCTGTCAGCGATAGGGTTTTAGATTATGGCTGACAGTTCTTCCTGTAATTGACATTAGCTGGCGATGAATGCCACAGTACGCCAGAAGACGTAGGAATCCACAAGCCAGCTGCAGGCTTACAGTGTGGAAGAGGGAATTTTGAACATTTCGTTCAGCACCCTTCCTTCCTTACAAGTCTTAGCCGAAACCGTGGCTCTGGGGTGATGGGATAGGTTTGTGAGAAACAAGCGCCATCCCTGACACGCAAAGGAAGAGACATAAAACTAACCTCTGTTGGATCTGCCCACACAGCTCGCAAAAGCTTATCAAGTGGTGCTTCGATGGCTAATACTCCACCCCAAATACAGGGAGATCTGGGTCTTATACTAAACCCTTTATTCTTAAGAAAAAGTAGCAAGTGCCTTTGTGGTATTCAGTGCAGTTGGCAGGGGTGGAGCCTGCATACTCCGGCGGGAATTGATAGGGGTACCAAAAGAGAAGAGAAAGGAAGAGGCAGACCAGGGGGCTTAGCTCTCCTGATGCCACCATCATTCCCTCTGACCAGCATTAGAAATAGTCCACCTGGCACACCACTCCTGGGCATATACCCAGAGGATTCCCCTGCATACAATAAAGACACATGCTCCACTATGTTTATAGCAGCCTTGTTTATAATAGCCAGAAATTGGACGGAGCCCAAATAGCCCTCAAAGGAGGAATGGATACAGAAAATGTGGTATATTTATACAATGGAATACTACTCAGCAATTAAAAATAATGAATTCATGCAATTTGTAGGTAAATGGTTAGACCTGGAAAATATCATCCTGAGTGAGTTAACCCAATCACAAAAGAATACACATGAAATGCAATCACTGATAAGTGGATATTAATGAGCCCAGAAGCCCTAAATACTCAAGGCACAATTAGCAAGTCAAATGATTCCCAAGAAGAAGAAAGGAGAGGACCCTGGGCCTGTAAAGATTGGATCCAGTTTTGTAGAGAAACCGTGGGGGGAGGGGGAATGATTGGGGAATAGTTGGGGGGGAGAGGAACTATGGGACATAGGGAGGGGGGGAACTGGGAAAGGGGAAAGCCTTTGGAATGTAAACATAGAGTATAGAAAATAAAAAAGACCCCCCCAAAAAAGAAAGAAATAGACAGTCCACAGTAAGACAAGCAGAGCCTACAGCCCCAGGGAATCTCCTCAACAATATGGCCTTGGTAGTGCCATAGAGAAACTGGGCACATTCCAGGGTCCCCTTAAGGTCTTTTTGGTCTACCTATCCTCTGGTGGTGAGTAGTGAATTTAGGACTGGGTCAGTGGTCAGTGTCCACAGAGACCTTGTGTTTCTTTGGGATTTTCAACCACTTCTCTGGACTAGGTAACTCGTTAGAGTTATGAGAAAAATATTGCTAGTAAGGTCTTGGCTCTCAGATTCATGTTTTGCTGGCTGTTGACAGTATTCTGGATACTGGAAAGCCACATAATCCTGAAATGTGACCAATGAAAGCCAGAAGAAGGTTTCCTGACATGGAAAGACAAACTGACCTTGGAGTCCTAAAATATTACACAAATAAGTATGAGTGGTTGGTATTTGGAGAACTTGTCTCTTCCACTGAAGAAGAGAAGTGGGTTAAATTCTTGTGCATACACATACATATACACACACACATGCTCATAGCACATACACACACAATGCAAGCACACATGCACACACAGTTGATACACTTGCACACATGTTCACACCACACAGACACAGACACACATGTGCACACACACACACACACACACACACACACACGCATACACACACACAAAGTAACGATATCTTCCACTGTCACTGGGCTGTGGCAAGATTTCACAGCAAGGGGCCTCAATTGTAAGTCAACTCACTGAGAAACTGTTGTTCAAGTAATTCACATGAGTCATCTTTTGCCAGCTCAATTTTGTTCACAGGCAAATACAAGGTTGAAAAATAAATTCGTACAATGATGTCTGATTGTCATTGGGATGGAAAAATAGATGTTTAGATTCTTACCCTGTAGATGACATTTTTTTCAAAGATATATATATATATATATATGTATATATATATATATGTGTGTGTGTGTGTATAGCATATTGTATGTAGTATATAGTATATAGTATATCATATATCATATGTAGTATATAGTAGATATAGTATATAGATATAGTATATAGTATATAGATATAGTATATAACATATAGTATATGGTATAGTATGATATAGTATATAGTATATAGATATAGTATATAATATATAGTATATAGTATGATATAGTATAAATATAGTATATAATATATAGTATATAGTATATAGTAAATTTTATTTATATGTAACATTTACCAATCACATACTGTGTTCACCCAAGGATAGAATTGAAGCAAGGCCAACTCCTCTAGCTTGAAAGTAATGTTTGTGCTGAGCTGAAGTTTGCTTCTATTCCTTACAGTCTTTCTTTCCCCATACCAGTTTGCCTGACAATGCTTGCCTGTATACTATATCCTCAGTTAACTACCCACTATATTCTGTGATTTGTATTTAAATTATCTTTCTTAATTTAAAATATGCCCTCAAGCTAGACAAAGAATAAAAAGGATAAACATCTATGTGGACCAATTTGCAACCAGGTGAGTCTGGAATTTATGTGGAAAAGGAGAGGATATGAGAGCATGGGCAGAGATTGGAGAATTAGCTGGAGATAAGTAGAGATTTTGAAATATGCTTTATTCATGACAGACTAGTTTTGAGGTGAAACAGAAGGAATAAAATATACTCTTAGTGCTGTTTTTGCTTTCAGAATCTCCCTTTAGGCTTGACTGCTACTTTGGAAGTAATTAGAATTTGTTAACCCAAATAGGCTCTTTGAATCTCAGTATAGAAGAATGTGCGTATGCATCATAACTTGAGGGGAAAAAATCCACCTAAAATTGGGTTGAAAGAAACCAATATTGGATTTTATTTTAGTGTGATATTTGTATTTGTGTCTGGTTTTCAGCTTTAGAACAAAGAACCATCTTCAAGGGAGAAGCTGGTTATTTTTATTCTGATGGAGTCATCACGCTGCCATCCTGCGGGAACGCGCCTGGGCACTAATGACAGAGCAGGGCACATGGGGGTAGCGTCCACTTGCTGTGTGTCTTGTGTTGGATTGTTGTTTTCTCGGCACATTTGAGCAACAGGATGAAAGTAAAGATGCTGCACTTCAGATCACAATTGTCGCCCTGATGTTTCTTTTCCAGCGTGTGTTCAAATACTGTTGAGCATTGCAAAATGCTGGCAGGACATACGGGACATAGAACATTCAGGATGCTGAATACAGATTCTTGGGGAAGTTGTTCTTAACACAGGAGCAAGGATGACTACCCTGTCCCTTCACAGGAAGGAAGAAAGTGGCTATGTGCACAGATCCAGGGTAGTTCCTCAACCAGAAAGCCGGAAGGATCACTGCTGACCTGCCCCCACACGCCCTGCATTCTCATCTTCCTCGGTCTACCTATGCAGCCGTAGCCCCCAGCAACTTGCCACAAGGACTGGGTGAAGGGAAAGGTAACTGCAGAATATGCAAATGATATAAGATGTTGATGTGATAATATAGAGAACATTGTAGTTATCATCTAATGTCGGGTAGCAAGCCAAACTCTAACTTAGTGGTTTAAAACAGATGTTGTCTTTGATCAATATTCATTCTTCAATCAGCAGTGGAGACAGGGGCTGGTTGTCAGTTGAGTTGGCTGGAAGGATGCGGCCCCTGCCTCATTGTGTCCCTTCTCACTCAGATTTCTATGACGGTCTCTTGATCTAGGAAGACTCAAATACCTGGGGGCAAGAACATCTGGAACTTTCCATTAGCTGTTTTGCTTGTTGTCATGACCATGGGCCTAACAGGAAACAACTTTAGGGGCTGAATTGGACTTCCTGTTGTAGGTTCCACATTCTGTCTGGCAGGAAGGACACGGCAGCTGAGGTTGGGCATGGCTTCACTCAGTGCATCCATAATGAGGAAGCAGAGGATGGATGGTAAATCCATCGGCTTGTCCCAAGTGACCCACTTCCTCCATGGAGACTCTCCTAACACTCCCAAACCCTCCCGCACAGCACCACCAACTGGAGGCTAAATGTTCAAAAGCATAAACCTGTGGGGAAACATTTCACATTCAAGCTATATCAGCCTCCTCGGACAAATAATAACAGAAGGCAAATTTGAGTTGATTTTTAAAAAAAAAGAAAAGATAGTCAGTTTAAAAGAGTAGACAATGTTTTAGGCAAAATTGCTAAATAAAAATGCACAGATATAATTGTGAAAAATTTGTTTGCATATAAAGGATTTTTTTTTTAAATTCTACAAACGCCCAGGGAAAAATATAAATGCTATGTAGGATAAGAATGAGCACAATGAGTTGACAGTACATCACAATATTGAATGCCCCAGAGAGAACAGTCTAAGTGGTAATGGGACAACACTTACAACTAAAATGTCAATTTGTGAAAAAGACGGTACAAAGGGAAGCAATCTAGTGAAGATCTGAGAAAAAGATCCCCTGTGTACTTTTATTGGAAAGCCACAAGTTCTACTCTGAGGAAACAATATGTAAAGGACAAAAAACTCACAAATAGCAAAAATGCATTCAAAATGATGATGGTCCCAGCCAAACGTACAAAATTAAGTTTGAAATGTTCAAAGAAAAAATATTAGACTAAATGCATTTTTTTGCTTTCTCGGGATTATGAGAAATAAACACACTAGTTTAATTTTTTCTGTGTTCCTAAATGATGTTGGCAAAAAAAATCTGAGAAAACAAGGGAGGATTAAGATGGGCTCTGTTGGTAAAGTGTTTAACTAGGTAAGCAAACACACAGCCTGGACTCTATCCCTAGGACCACACAGCCTGACTCCACCCCTGGGACCACACAGCCTGACTCCATCCTTAAGACTGCACAGTCTGAACTCCATATATATATGTGTGTGTGTGTGTGTGTGTGTGTGTGTGTGTGTGTGTGGTGTGTATGTATATGTATATGTATATGTATATGTATATGCATATATATTCTTTGTTTACATTCTGTATTAGTCTGGGTTCTCTAGAGTCACAGATCGTATGGGCAGTCTCTATGTAGTTAGGGAATTTGTCGATGACTTACAGTCTGTAGTCCAACTCCCCAACAGTAGTCAGCAGCAGCTGTGGATGGAAGTCCAAGGATCTTGCAGTTGCTCAGTCCCACGAAGCAAGCCGGCAAGGAAGAATCAGTCTTCCTTCTTTCAATGTCCTTATATATGTCTCCAGTAGAAGGTGTAGCCCAGATTAAAGGTGTACACCTTTAATCCCAGATGAACTTGAAGTCTGGGATTAAAGGTGTATGTCTCCACACCTTTAATCCCAGATGACCTTGAACTGGAATCCATGCTTCAAGATCTCCATGCTAAGTCCAGGTCAGAAACTTATATCTCTGAGCCTCCAAATTAGGATCATAGGTGAGCCTTCCAATTCTAGATTGTAGTTCACTCCACATATAGTCAAGTTGACAACCAGGAATAGCCACTACAATCCACCCCTTGTCAACTTGACACAGATAATATCTCATGTCCACATGAAACAATAACAAGGTCGTGAATACGCCTAACATGATATAACTATTCCTCGTATAATCGCAAACGCATTTGTAAATTTACAATGGGGCAATGTCCCTTGGGAACATTCTTTTAGTGTCTCAATACCAATTGATGTTAAAGACAAATGTATCCTTAACAAAATAAGATAGAATCATTCATATTACTTATAATCCTCGTTTCTGCAACTGGTTACGTGGCCTTAGCTGGTATTTATAACTACCATCCTCTGCTAACCATTCTGTATTTCCTTCACCTTCAGCAAGCACCTCAGCAGGTCTTGGCTCTTTTCCTGGAGGATTGACCCATACCTTCATTCCTGATGGGTCATCCTTCCTCATCCTGCTTGGATTATGCTGTTGTAGTTTCCCATTGACTTTAATCACAGGACAGGGTAGTACTAAGAGACGCCCTAGGGGATCTCCTGTTCTCCAGACATAATCCTGCTTACCTCCATTGTGGAGAGGCAATCCAATTTCCCCACTGTAATCTGGATCTATCACCCCTCCTAACACAGTTATTCCTTTCTTAGCCTGATGGTTTAAGGGCATTAGAAGCCCAAAATGGCCAGGGGGAAATCTGAGCTTCCAGTTCAATGGAATGTTTGTTGTGGCTCCAGGTAGGAGCACTCCCCCCTCTGGAACCAAAACTTCTAGGCCAGCAGAACCTAAGGTTGTGGGGACAGGAAGCAAAAATTTTCCTAGCGGGTCACTAGGAGTGATAGTGAGTGGAACTATTCCCTTTTCCACCCCTTGATTCCTGGACCCATGAATCCTGGCTATGGGAGAAACTGTACCATATATTGAACGCTGGTTCAAAGCATATACTGCCTTCTGAAGAACTCTGCCCCAGCCCTCCATGCTGTTGCCACCTAATTGGCGCTGTAACTGTGTCTTCAAAAGGCCATTCCATCTTTCTATCAGACCAGCTGCTTCAGGATGGTGGGGAACATGGTAAGACCAGTAAATTCCATAATCATGGGCCCACTGCCGCACTTCTCTGGCTGTGAAATGAGTTCCTTGGTCAGAAGCAATACTGTGTGGAATACCATGACGATAGATGAGGCATTCTGTGAGTCCACGGATGGTGGTTTTGGCAGAAGCATTACGCGCAGGAAAGGCAAATCCATAACCGGAATAAGTATCTACTCCAGTAAGAACAAAACGTTGTCCTTTCCATGGGGGAAGTGGTCCAGTGTAATCAACCTGCCACCAGGTTGCAGGCTGGTCACCTCGAGGAATGGTGCCGTATCTGGGGCTCAGTGTTGGTTTCTGCTGTTGGCAGATCTGGCATTCAGCAGCAGCTGTAGCCAGGTCAGCCTTGGTGAGTGGAAGTCCATGTTGCTGAGCCCAAGCATAACCTCCGTCTCGGCCACCATGGCCACTTTGCTCATGTGCCCACTGGGCAATAACTGGGGTGGCTGGGGAAAGAGGCTGACTGTCCACAGAACGCGTCATCTTATCCACTCTAGCATTGCAATTTCCCTAAGCCTTAAAATCCCTTCATCAACACTAAGCCAAGGGATATCCGGCATCTCCAACTCCTTTTCAGTAGGCCATCTTTTAATAAATACTTCAGCCAACCAATCAAACAAACTTTTGACACCTTTTTTAACTGTGCGAGCTTCTATATTAAACCTAGAATCTCCACTCAGAGGACCCATGCCGATAAACTCAGCCTGCTCTAATTTTATGTTCCTTCCACCATTATCCCACACCCTTAAAATCCATTCCCATGCATATTCCCCAGGCTTCTGCTTGAATGAGTTAGCAAACTCATTAAGCTCCTTAGTAGTATAGTGTATTTCCTCATGGACTACACTTTCTACCTCCCCTTTAGGGGCCTGTTTTGCCTTGAGTCTGGTTATAGGTCTAGAAGAAACTATTGGTGGGCCCGGAGAAACATCAATATTGTCAGTAAAAGTCACTGCTGGTCTATCAGGCTCTGAGGGATTACTTTCCTCAAGTGGAGAAGGCATTAATTCAAGGGGTGGGGCTGAGGGTACTACTACTTCAGGTGGAGCAAATTCTTGAAAATCTGAAGATTCAACAGGGTCTTCCCACACATCCCCATCCCAAGTTATAGGATCCCATTCTTTGCCAATTAATGCCCTTACTTTAACTGCTGACACCCTCTGAGGTTGAGACTTGAATTTTCGCTGTATTTCAGCCAACCTTATAATGAGTGCTTCAGTTTGATTTTCTGCTACTTGAGCTCTATGGCTGCTGGAAAGAAGATTCTCTTCAAGGGCACACTTGGAAACTTTTAGATTGTTTACTTGAGTCTGGAGCTGTTCGATTTTATCACACAACTCCTTCCTTTCCTTCATTGCTTTCTCCCGAGATGCTAAGAGTAACAAGCCAGCAAAATCATTTTCCGGTTTTTTTCCCCAACTTGTAGAACGTATTGTATACCACCAAATCACCTAATTCATCAAGATAATCAAAGGCTTTAGCTTCTTTAAGCTTGGAATATAGTTTCATCCATGGGTTTTCAATATCCCCCGAGCTCCCAGGAGGGAGAGAATTTGGAGAGGTTTCAGTAATTGAGAGTGCTGATGGGTCAACCAACCAACTCCAAAATTTTGAAACATTCATCCTTATACTTCTGCTCCTCTAGAACCACTCCTGGTACCACTTCTGTATTAGTCTGGGTTCTCTAGAGTCACAGATCGTATGGGCAGTCTCTATGTAGTTAGGGAATTTGTCGATGACTTACAGTCTGTAGTCCAACTCCCCAACAGTAGTCAGCAGCAGCTGTGGATGGAAGTCCAAGGATCTTGCAGTTGCTCAGTCCCACGAAGCAAGCCGGCAAGGAAGAATCAGTCTTCCTTCTTTCAATGTCCTTATATATGTCTCCAGTAGAAGGTGTAGCCCAGATTAAAGGTGTACACCTTTAATCCCAGATGACCTTGAACTGGAATCCATGCTTCAAGATCTCCATGCTAAGTCCAGGTCAGAAACTTATATCTCTGAGCCTCCAAATTAGGATCATAGGTGAGCCTTCCAATTCTAGATTGTAGTTCACTCCACATATAGTCAAGTTGACAACCAGGAATAGCCACTACACATTCCATATGATTTTCCCTTTCCCCATTCCCCCCTCCCCATAAGTCCCATAAGCCCTCTTCCCTCTGCCCATTCCTCAATCAACCCCCTCCCACTTTTTCTCTGTCCTGGCAATCCCCTACAATGCTGCATCAAGCCTTTCCAGGACCAGCGCCCTCTCTTTCCTTCTTCTTGGGAATCATTTGATATGTGAGTTGTGTCTTGGGTATTCAGAGCTTCTGGGCTAATATCCACTTATCAGTGACTGCATTCCATGTGTGTTCTTTTGAGACTGGATTACCTCACTTAGTATGATATTTTCCAGTTCCGACCATTTGCCTAAGAATTTCATGAATTCATTGCTTTTAATTGCTGAGTAGTATTCCATTGTGTAAATATACCACATTTTCTGTATCCATTCCTCCATTGAGAGACATCTGGATTCTTTCCAGCTTCTTATTATAAATAAGGCTGCTATGAACATAGTGGAGCATGTGTCCTTACTGCATGCCGGGGAATCCTCTGGGTATATGCCCAGAAGTGATATAGCAGGGTCCTCTGGAAGTATCATGCCCAGTTTTCTGAGGAACCGCCACACTTATTTCCAGAGTGGTTATAGCAGCTTGCATTCCCACCAGCAGTGGAGGAGTGTTCCTCTTTCTCCACATCCTCGTCAACACCAACAGTCTCCTGAGTTTTTAATCTTAGCCATTCTGACTGGTGTTCAACATCATTAGTCATTAGGGAAATGCAAATTGAAACAACCCTGAGATTTCACCTCACACCAGTCTGAACTCCATTCCTAGGACTGCATAGTCTGAACTCCATCGCTAAGCCCACACAGCCTTGACTCCATCCCTAGGACCACATACCCGACATGTGGCGGTGCACAGCAGTTACCCCAGCAGTTGGGAGACAGCAGCTGGAAGATCAGAAGTTATGTCCCTCCCAGCTGCATGGTAAGTTTGAGGCCAGCCTAGGCTACATGAAGCCTGTATAAAGGAAGGAAAATCCACTAGGAGGGAATCAAAGGAGGGGGTCAGAGCTTTTGTACTGCTGCTGCGCTTGCTGGCATACACCTATAAGTTGTTGGGGAGGCCAAAGCAGGAAGATGGCAAGTGGGAGGCCAGCTTGGGCTGCAGAGCGAGCCTTCATCTCGGCTTGCATTCCAGGCTTGGGAGCCATTCATCTGTAATCCTACCATCAGGAAAGCAGAGGCATCCAGTTCAATGCCAGTTTGTGTTACATGGTGATTTCCAGGCCAGCCTACAGAGCAAGAGCTTGTGTAGAACGGCAACGGAGGCTAGAGGATTTATGAATTGGATCAATAGAGAACGTATATGCTCAAATGGTCACAAAAAGTACTAAAACACAGACAACTCAACAGGTAAAATTACATCAGACCTGGTGACCTGATTTCGATTCCCTAGGGCACACATAATGGAAGGACAGAAACAGCTCCCACAAATTGTCCTCTGACCTCCATGGGCCGAGCGACTCACAAGCTCACCTGTGCACGTGCCCATGAGCACCTGCACACTAAATGAGTGTGATAATTTTTAAACGCTAAATTAAATGGCATCGTACTTAGTGTCAACAGTTTCTGTTGTCATTTTGGGGGATTCTGTGATCATCTGGGATGTGGTCCTTTGTGCACACCTGTGAGGGATTATCTTGATTGTGTGAATTGATGTAGGAAGATCCATCTAAATAGTGAGGAGGACAACTTCCTGGACAGGGATGCTGGCCTGAGTAAAATGGAGAAGAGAAGCTGATCCCCTCTTGCGTCCTTCCCTGTCTCTTTCTGGATTGTGATGCAGTGTGACCAGCTGCCTGGAGCTGCTGCTGTCTTTACTTCCCCACCATGATGGGCTGTACCTTGAACTGTTGGCTTAGACAAGCCCATCCACTCAAGTTGCTTTTCTTTCTTTCTTTCTTTCTTTCTTTCTTTCTTTCTTTCTTCCTTCCTTCCTTCCTTCCTTCCTTCCTTCCTTCTTCCTTCCTTCCTTCCTTCCTTCCTTCCTTCCTTCCTTGTTTCCTCCCTCCCCTTTTTTCTTTCTTTTTTTCTTCCTTTCTTTCACTCTTTCTTTCCTTCATTTTTCTTCCTGTCTTCCTTTCTTTTCTTTTCTCTTTCTTCCTTCCTTCCATTTCTCCACCCCTACCTCTGTCTCTCTGTCTGTATCTCTGTCTCTATCTGTGTCTCTCTTTGTCTCTGTCTTTGACTCTATCTCTGTAATTCTCTCTGCTTATCTGTTTTTTCTCTCCGTCTCTGTATATCCCTGTCTCTGTCTCTGACTCCATCTTTCTCCCTGTCTCTGTGTCTCTGTGTCTCTGTCTCTGTGCCTCTCTGTCTCTCTGCCTGTCTCTCTCTCCCTCTCCCTCTCTTTCTTTCTGTGTTTTCTTAAAGACATGGTTTCTCTGTGTATCTCTGGTTGTCCTGAAACTTACTTCATAGGCCAGACTAGCCTTGAATTCACAGACCTCAGCCTGCCTCTGCCTCCCAAGCACTGGAATTTAAGTCATATGCTAGTCCCCTCACCAGGCTCAAGTTGCTTTTCTTCAGGTTGAATTTTATTAACTTTCCTGTACCCCCCACTTTCTCGCTCTAAACCTTCCCAATATGTCTTCCCACTCTCTTTCAAATTCATGATCTCTTTTTTTCATCAGTCATTATTTGGGGGTATTTTATCACAGCCCAGGACACTTACAAAAATGGAGAACATAGAAACCAAGAAAACTGTAAGACCCAAGCTAGCATAGTGGGTTTCTGAGTCAGTGAAACCCTGTTACTCATTCTCAGGAGCTTTGGTCTGGATAGTTTAGCAATACTGTGAACCCTTGTTCTCCTATCTCTAAAATGAAGAACTTCTATCACTCTAGAAAATATACAGCATCAAAGTGGGAATAAAACTGGAATGTATAAAGAAAATAAACAAGAATTTTATACATTCTGAATGTACTACTTAAGAAATTTCATATAACGTTGAAAAGCTAAAGTTATACATTTTCATGTATAATTTTCATTTTCATGGCAAATTTCACCCTGAGTCTAAAGAGAGGTCGGAAACTTGGTATTTGCACACAAGTGTGTGTGGTCCACCTGTGTCTGCACTTTGTAGTTACAGATGTGCTGCCATTCCCAGATTTTATGTGTGTTCTAGGGATCTGAACTTGGGCCTTCATACTTGTAAAGCAAGCACTTTGTTTAATGTCCGATCTCTCCAGCCCATGAGCTATTGTTTAAAAATATTTTTTTTAAAAAAAAATTGGAACGGTGAATTAGGAGGTATGTCATCCTAAATACTAGGGCATCGGCAACGGCAAATGAAATTGAATACTACAAGCTCAGAAACTGGCAAGCCGAGAAACAAAAGAAACACAGCAACAGTATTTTAAAAAAAAATGAAAAAGGAAATGTTACTCATCAAATAACTGGGAAAAGTGACGTACTCAAGCCATGGCCTCATTGTGATCATGGCCTCAAACCAAAAGAATAAAAACAGACTGATTAAAGAAACACACATAGACAAACCATTTTTTTTTTTTAAAAAACTAATGGCTCTATGGTGAAGAACAGGCATTCTAAGTTTTTTTTTTTTTAAAGCCATGCAAGTAATTACCAGGGAAACGCTAGACAGATTTTACTCTGACACCACTAAAACTGCTAAATGCTCTACCTCAGGAACTGCGACTCAAAACAATCAAATGACAAATTGGGAGAAGTTGTTGAAGCAGCAAGGCAGACTGAGGATATCATTAGCAGGATATCAAAAAGGAGCAGACTGCACTCTTTCACATCAGTAAATAAAATCCTAACACAGCAAGGAGATACAGCATGCAGACTCCAGGAAACAGGAAAGAAATGTTCCCACCACTAATGAAAAGTATGTGAGATATATTTTGTTCACCCACATATGTGGCAAAGCCTTCTTTGCATTTATTGATGGATGAGTGTGTGAGTGTGTGTGTGTGTGTGTGTGTGTGCACCTGTGCCACACTTCTTATGCTTATCACCTCTCTTCTTTCACCATAGGGGTTCAAAGGATCAAATTTAGTCTTGGTATCCAGTGCCCAGTTTTCTATCACGCTGGCGTTCTTCCTTAAAGAGAAAGTTCTGTGAAGGACTTGTGGAAAAGACCGCGTCACAAATTGCTGCTCCCAGTATGAACTCACACGTATTTTTTTGCAGTGATCAGCTGGATCACTCAAAATGGATCCTGTAACTGCTCACTTCCTTTGCCCCGTAATTCCCTGCTGATGCTTCTAACCTAGGAAAGTAATTGGAGTCACGAATACAAAAGAGAACTCCTGTGTTTTGCTGTACAATGTTTATTATAATGAGTCATTTTTATAAGATGGAAAACTTGACGGAATCTGCGTCTTTCAAGACTGGCAAAATTGGGTTTCCCTTCCATTCCTTTGCTTTGTTCCAAAGTATTATTTAGTGTTAAATATCTTCCATAAACCTAGCCCATAAAAGGAAAATTTTATATTCAAACAATTAAAAATTAACATGTACTGGGAGTATAATTTTGAAACATTTTTTATTATTTAAAGTATATTATGCATATTTCCTCATATCTGGACCCAATTGTCTTGATTTCTGGGCAGCCTCTGAGACCACTGCATGCTTCCAGCTCTCTGCCCCCACTCAATAGGATAGAGTGAATCTGAATAGCTGTTCCCTTGCTGCCTTAGAGTTCAGATCTGACCCTGCCATGCTCTCTGCTTTCTAGCCTAAGTCTTCCACATTCTTATCCAAAGCCCTTTTCGTATATGGGAAGGTGATAAGGTCCCAAGATAGTGACCCCTCAACCTGTTGACGGCAACTAAATGGGCTAAGACCAATGCGCATGTTGGACAGTTTCAGTTCTCCTAAATGAAGAGCTCAGCAAGCCTGGAGTAGGAGCCCAGGAAAACACTCATCAAAACTGTGTGAAACCAGGATCTGCGGAAAGGATTGGACTGACGGAGATGAAGCTGGAGGGGTGTGGGTGTGAGGTGAGGGAGAGTACCTGTCCTCCCCAAGACCTAACGACGAGAATGTTCAGGGATAGGATATTTCTTCACACTCATATAATTCAAATTTGGAAGAATTACAGAGAGACATGGAACTGCTGATAGAAGAAGCACAGACAACGGAGACAAGGCGGGTCTTCTGACAGAACACCAGACACAGACACATTTTGTTGTCAGCCAAGCCAAGCCCTTCTCTGATGAGACAAAGTTAACACGCCCCCCTGCTGAACAATTACTCTTCTGGGGTTCAGAATGCATGCACTTTTCAGTTGACCAACAGCCTACCGTATGGCCTGAGACCTGCACTTGGCTAGTTTTGCTTCTAGGGCCACAGTGAAGTAGGACACAACAATCAAGGGTGATGGTCTGCAGGTGTTAGGTTCCTGTAAAGACAAGTAGAAACCATAATTTAATCCATAGCCAGAACTACAAAACACCTAAGGTTCAACCTGCAGTCATTTGTTACATCCCTATATTAAGAAGTCTTAGTGGTCAACAAGATTTAATGCACAAAGATAATCGGGTGTAGTAACTAAAATATATTAGTGTTAGAATATGGTAATGGGCAGCCTTGGGGGCAGTTTTCTGAATCTAATAGTAGTAGTACTTTGTTTTCTATCTTTATGACTCCCCGCCCCCCAGGCCCCTTCTGTGGAATACCCAGGCACTGCAAATATCAGAGATACAAAACAAAGGTGCAGAAAGGACAAAATGAGCCAGTTTAGAGGTTTCTTACTGGCCAAGCTACAATTTGAGCATCAAAAAGAAAACGATAATTGTGGTTAATTGAAATATGATGAGTTTGCGGGAGGCCATAATTTCATAATGATATTCGAAAAGAAACTTAATTTGAACTATGCTTCTGGTAATTAGGATGAACACAGAAATTTGGCTATAAAGGGATATGTTTAATCTTTTATTAATTTTAATGAGAGGTGGTTAATATAAATTGGCATTTTATTTCTTCTAACTCTGCTTGATTTTTTTAAAGGAAAAAAATAGTGAAGCACATTTCTATCTGCCTGAATATGAAAGGAAAAATATCAGGAAACAGTGAGTTAGGCAAATTGCCTTGGGAAGACATAAAGAAACTCTAGAAACACCAGGAGAGACAATCAACACCAGTGGACACACACAAAGTCAGTCAAAGTATCAAAACAGAATTCTAAGAGAAGGAATTTGTCTTTTAAAGAGAGGGCCCCTGGCACTACCTTAATTGAACTTCTCCCAGCATGAGGTTGCTAGTTTGCATGCGGGCTGTGTGACTTTTTCAGGGAGAGACATGAGCAAACTCCTCCTTGCCCCAAGTAGAACACATATGGCAGACCGGAGACACAAGTCAATCCAAGCCTGCTAAGGTAAGTCAATGAGTTTCTTGGGGTTACTCAGCCATGGATGGGGCATGGTGATGAGGAATCTGTGTCACTAGCAAGCTCACACTAACATGAATAATAGCTCCTGAGAGCATCTGTAAGTTTCTTTAAAACTTATTCTAAAGATGGTTCTTAAGTGTGTTACCCTTCCTTGTAGACCACCATCCACCAGAGGTAGTGGAAAAGAAAGGATACAGGGGAAGTGGACCTGTTTAGAAAGGTTATTTGGATCATCACGCCTCCATAGACTAAGGGCCCCCCTCCCATTGATGCCAGATAAGGCAATCCTCTGCTACATATGCAGCTGGAGCCATGGGTCCCCTAGGTGTACTCCGTGGTTGGTGGTTCAGTTCCTGGGAGCATTGGGAAGTCTGGTTGACTGATATTGTTGTTCTTCCTATGGAGTTGCAAACCCCTTCAGCTCCTTTGCTCCTTCCCCTAACTCTTCCATTGGGGTCTCTGCACTCAGTCCGATGTTTGGCTGCGTGCATCCGTATCTATATTGGTCAGGCTCTGGCAGAGCCTCTCAGGACAGCTACGCTAGGCTCCTGTCAGCAAGCACTTCTGACATCAGCAATAGTGTCTGGGTTTGGTGTCTGCAGGTGGGATGGATCCCTAGGTGGGGCAGTCTCCGGATGGTCTTTCCTTCAGTCTCTCTGTGCCACTTGTTGTCCCTGCATTTCCTTGAGATGGGAATAATTCCAGGGTAATATTTTTGAGATGGGTGGGTGGCCCCATCCCTCAACTGGGGTCTGTGCCTAATCTCTGAATATGATCTCTACCGGCTCTCTCTCCCCTTTGTTGGGTGTTTCAGCAAATGTCAACCCTGTTGTGTCTTGGGATCCTCTTGTTTTCCTGACATCTGGGACTTTGTAGTGGCTAACCCCAGTCCTCCATCCCCCACTGCTACATTCCTCTGTTCAAATTCCTGACCCTCTGGACTTCTCCCTGTCTCCTCCCACACCTGATCCTGCCCCTTTTATTCCTCCCCTTCTTCCCTTCCTCTCAGGTCCCTCCCTCCCTATACCTCTCATGATTATTTTGCTACCCTTTCTAAGTAGAATTGAGGCATCCACACTTTGGTCTTCCTTGTTCTTGAGCGTCATATGGTCTGTGAGTTGTATTGTGGGTATTCCAAGCTTTTTGACTAATATCCACTTATCAGTGAGTGCATACCACGTGTGTTCTTTTGTGTCTGGGTTATCTCACTCAGCATGATATTTTCTAGATCTCTCCATTTGCCTACGAATTTCATGAATTCTTTGTTTTTGAGAGCCGAGTAGTGCTCCACTATGTAATTGTACCACATTTTCTCCATTCTTCTGTTGAGGGACATCTGGGTTCTTTCCAGCTTCTGGCTATTATAATTAAGGCTGCTATGAACATAGTGAAGCATGTGTCCTTATTACATGTTGGAGCATCTTCTGGGTATATGCCCAGGAGTATAGCTGGGTCCTCAGAGAAGGATTGAAATAGCTGAAGGGGTTTGCTCCCCCACAGGAAGAACAACAATATCAACCAACCAGATCCCCCAGAGCTCCTAGGGACTAAACCACCCACCAAAAATACACATGGAGGGAGCCATGGCTCCAGCTAAATATGTAGTAAAGGACTGCCTTATCTGGCATCAATGGGAGGAGAGAGCCTTTGTCCTGGGGAGGCTCAATGCTCCAGCATAGGTCCAGCGAGGCAGGAGTGAGTGGGTGGGTGGGGCAGCACCCTCATAGAAGCAGGGGAGAAGAGGAGGCGGCATAGAGTATTATCATAGGGAAAACCAGAATATCCACTGTGTCTTGGGATAAGGTCCACAGACTTATGCCTTAATCAAGAGGTCAACCAAATCCTATGACCTGGGTTGTTTCTTTTCTTCTTTGTATAGATAAGAAAACTTTGGGAGAGAAATGGCACAAAGGTAAAGGCACAGATAGCTCTTACAGAGGACCTGAGCTCAGTTGCAAGAACTTACATTAGGCAGCTCACAACTGCCAACTACTCTAGCTCCAGAGGATTCCAATGCCTCTACATACCACCTAGACACACACACACACACACACACACACACACACACACACACACAGAGAGAGAGAGAGAGAGAGAGAGAGAGAGAGAGAGAGTTAAAAATAAAATTAAGTAAAAATTGTAAAAAGAAAACTTTAGTGTAATCTTAAGAGATGTAGAGAATGGGTGAATGGTTCAGTGGTTAAGACCGTTTGCTACTCTTTCAAATGACCAAATTTGGTTCCCGGTAACCATATTGGGCAGCTCACAATGGTCTGTACTCCAGTTCCAGGGAATGTGATACCTTCTCTGGCTTCTGTGCATGCCTACATCCCATCCCATGCTCATATCCCCCCACCCCCTACCCCCACACCACCACCACCACCACCACCACCACCACCACCACCGCCACCACAACCGCCGCCACCACCACACCACCACCACCACCACCACCACTGCCTCCACCACCACCACCACTACCACCACCACCACCAACAACAACAACAACCTTTAAAAGAAAATGTAGGTACTATTAAAAAATAGAGAAGATAAGACATTGATATTTTAGAAAGGTATATAAGTAGAAATACAGTGATATTTTGTATAACCACTGTATTTGTATATATTTTGATTGATTTTTATATGTTTAGAGAACTTTAAGGAATGTCAAGGAAAACACAACAAATGTCCCTTTAAAATAAATGACACATGGTGGAATTTTTTATGAGCCTTTCCAGGTTAGTTTCCATTGCAAGTTGCAGAGTAAATGTCAGGGCAGAGTGGGTTATAAGCTAATATAACAGAGCGAGGCAGACAAGGAAAATAAATGAGACAGTTATCATGGGAGAAAATTTAAGAATGTAGTAATAAACAGAGGAATAAAGATTAATATTTTAAGGCGAGACTTTTAAAAAGTCAAAACCTATGTGAAGGAGTCTATGGTGAACAAAATAGTGTCATTTTCAATGCGAGATGGAAACTAAGGTGCTCATAAAGGTTTATTTTAAGGAACTGGGTTGTACAGGAAATAGGAGAGGTTGCATAGACAATCTGCAGGTCCATGGAGGCAAGTTGTCTTGCTTGTTTGCTTTAGAATCTGGAGACCCTTGAATCCTACTATTCTACTTAGCTTGAACTGTCAAGCTGACACAGTCCAGAGTTACTGAAGGGAGTCTCAATTTGGGGTTGGGATTGTTCAGATTGGATTGTGGTCATGTCTGTAGGGACATTTTCTCGATTACTGATCTAAAAGGGCCCAGACCATTCGGAATGGGTCATCTTTCGGGCACGGGCTCCTGGGCTGTATAAGAATGAAAACCTACTACTGTGGAAGCTTCCTAAAGTATGTGAGATAAATGTAAATGGAGTCACAAAGTGACAGGGAGAGATCATGCCCCAACTAAACACTTAGCCAACAAGTGAAACATCCAGTGCCTGAAGTGGGTTAAATCACAGTTGAGCCATTGTCCAAAGGAGACCCAACGAAGCTCTGAAATAACTCATGCTATTGACAAGGCTAATGGTTGCTTTTCCCAGACTGATGGTAAGGTCCTATGGCTAAAGATGACATTTACATATCTCATTAAACATGGGGAGGTTGAGCTGGCACCTAACTATAACAGTCACACTATTGACTAGTGTTCATGGTACTAGAAGCTACTATTCATGTTACCAGAGGAGAAAAGCAGCCACCAACCCTGTTGCAAACCCTGGAGCCTACCATGGTGTCATGATACTCTGGTGTAATAGTGGCACACATGTTGTGGCAACCAATCATTCTCTGATTAGATTTAAGGTCACTCCATGTGATAGAACATGTGACTGACACTTGTTGTGTGACCAATAATCTGAGACTAGATAGGTCAAAATCAGGGAAGCTTCCTCTTGCAAATATATGGGCTCTAACGCAGAGACCCACAATTAGACATTGTGAAGAGCGTGAGAGACTTTGGAACTCTCTTTCCTAAATGGGATATCTTCATCAAATTCTTCCTGTCAGGGCTTAGAGAAGCATGCAGAAGCGGAGGCAGAAAGATTTGACACCAAGGAAACAATGTCTTCTATACACAGCAAGAGTAGTGCACATATGAACTCATAAAGAATACAGAAATGCACAGGGCCTGCACAGGTTCAAGCCAGATTTTCATGGGTGGGAAGAACTGGCACTGAGACAGGGAAGTGGACATGAGCTTCTATCCCTAACCACAAAGCTATGTGCAATTGACATTTACTTGCAAAGAAAGATTGGTTTTCTCTAATTGAGTCTCACTGAGTTTATAAACTATACTCAGAGTCAGGTACTGCCCATACCTAGCAGTAGCTGGCCAATCAAAGTGAACTTGGTGGTACTTTTAGTGTAGACTTTTTGTCTTGTGCTTGCATGTTTGTTTATTTGCTAGAGAGGAAGAAAGAGACAGAGAGAAACAGAGAGAGGGACACACAGAGAGAGACAGAAAGATAAACAGAGAGACAGAGAAGCATGATGCTGAGAGGATGGAAAAGTGGAGAGATCTAGGAATAACTGGGGGAATGTAAACTATGATCAGAATATTCTTCATGAAAAAATTATCTTCAACAACAAGAAAAACTATTTAAAAAAAGAGAGAGAGTTAGCTGAGCCCAGGGGACATGCCAGAAAGCAATGGTTCCATGTGGTTTCTGCTTCAGCTCCTGCTTGAGCTCCTGTTTTGATTTCCATCAATAATGAATTGTGAGGTGGAAGTTGTGAGATTAATCCTTTTCTTTCCCTAAGTTGCTTTTGGTCATGGTATTTATCATAGCAACAGAAAGCAAATTAGAACACTAACATAACTAGCCCCATGCTTACCAGGCAGGTGGGAAAGTTTAGAAATTCTGGTGGCTGATTCAAGTAAATTGGGTCTTTCTTTAGGCAAAATATTTGAGTAGAATATTGAGAATTTTTTCCCTCCAACTAGAGACACAATGTGACTAGTCACTTCATGCTCCCACAATCATGCCACAGCACTCAAACTGTGAGTCAAAAGAAACATCCTTCCTTCCTTCCTTCCTTCCTTCCTTCCTTCCTTCCTTCCTCCCTCCCTCCCTCCCTCCCTCCCTTCCTTCCTTTCTTCCTTCTCCCATCCCTTACTCCCTTCCCCTCCTTCCCTTTCCTCCATTCCTTGCTTTATTTCCATTTGTAGGAAAGAGAATGGTTACTTAATCTTAAAATTCCATGTTACATTCCACCATTGTAAGGAAGTCAAGGTGGGAACTTCAAATAGCTAATCACATCACGTCTGAAATCAAAAGCAGAGAGAAATGAAAGTATGCACACTTGCTTTCTCAATTTCTTATCTATTTACCCCTTTTAAAGGAAAGTAGGATATCCCCTATCTATTCTTGGACAGTGCCACACATATACAAAGTGTATCTTGCTCATATATCCACCAACTCCCCTCCTGTTCTTTCTGGCACCCCAACTATGTCTCCCTTTTACCTCAATGTCCATTCAGATTGTCTGTGGGTTTGTCTTTTAAATAACTCAGTGAGTTATTTAACTAGTGGGTCACTGACTGATCTTATTGGCTTGACTGTATTCATGTCTGGTGCAGGTCACCATTGCTGTGGTGCATGGCCATGCCATGTTCAGAAGACAGAACTTCACAGCATTCCTCCACCTCCTCGGCCCCTTACATTCTCTCCATCCCATCTTCTGTGATGTTCCCTGAGCCTTGTGGGCATGAGGAGAGGATTTGGATGTTCTATTTGGAGAAGAGTACTCAATAGTCACTTACACTCCCAGTTATGTGCCTCTGCATCAGCCGCTGACTATGACAGAGAGAAGCATCTCTGGCCACAGTTGTAGGCAGGGCTAATCTATATCCGCTTCCTTTCATAAGTGCATTTGCCAGGTATTTTAACATAGCAATGAAACATAACTGATACAGATGTGAATTAAAGCAGTGAAGTTTGAGAATCACTGCCTGATACATCCCCAAGATCCCCTTCTAAACTACTCTACAGCATTTATAGGCATGTACTGAAGGAAATAGTGAGAGAGAGAAAGGTAATAGCACAGCTCTGCCTCCAGGTAAAATGAAAATAAGATGAGGTTTTTCCCTCCAAGAATCCTGTGCCTTCATTTTTCCACATTAAAGCCAATCAGCTATCTGGTATTTGTTGTCAGGTTCTGTGCTGTCCTAGTCTTGGGTCCCAAGAGCCTGGATATGCAGCAGAAGGGATTTCTCTCCTATTTTCCTTTTTCTTTGAAATGTGGGGCAGCACTGGGAAGAAACAGGCCTTGTATGCTGATGCACAGCTCGTCAGCTTTTGTTCTGAGACTTCAAAGCTTAACACTGGAATGAAAGGTTATTCTCCATAAGCCTATGGGTTTTCCGGGGAGAAAGGGACAGATGTAAGTTTAGGCAAATTTGGGGGATGATCTTGGTGTGAGCCAGCTTCACTGGCTTCTTTCTGGAAGAACACAAGAGCTGCAAGACCTGAGCATGCACGTTGGCTTTGGACTTGCAGGAGGTACAGCAGGCTGCTCCGCAAACATGAAGCTGACAACCCAAAATATGAAAGTTACCTGAGCTAGCAGCCTATAAATGCTGTAGAGTAGTTTAGAAGGGGATCTTGGGGATGTATCAGGCAGTGATTCTCAAACTTCACTGCTTTAATTCACATCCGTATCAGTTATGTTTCATTGCTATGTTAAAATACCTGGAAAATGCACTTATGAAAGGAAGCGGATATAGATTAGCCCTGCCTACAACTGTGGCCAGAGATGCTTCTCTCTGTCATAGTCAGTGGTAGTTATTCTGGATGGGGCCACAAGAAAACAAGCAAGACAGAGAACTCTGTGAAGTGGTTGATGGTGGGAAAGTGTCCTCAGTCAGCACTTTACTTGTTGCTGGGACAATGTACCTGAGAAGAAGCTACTTAAGGGAGGAGGGGGTTCATTCCATTCACGGTTTGCAGGCAGAGTCGACCATGGTGGAGTCGGTTTGGCTGCTATGGTGACTCTCATTCCGGCAGTACAGCGAGGCAGCTGCTCACATTGCTCCTGCACTCAAGAAGCAGAGAAAGAGAGTTGCTGGTGCTCAGCCTGTGTTCTCCTTTTGGATTGTACCCTAGCCTGCCTGGTGATACCACCCACTTTTAAAGATAGGACTCCTATCCTCCGTTAAACTTCTTTGGAACCATTTATAGGCACGGCTCTTCGGTGATTCTAAATCCAGATGGGTTGGCAATGGTGATTAGCTATCACAGCATGTTTGGGGGGGGGTGATGACTGATAGACTGTTCACACCTGTGCTTATATACAGTCTTTAATAAACACCCTGACAGATACATCTGGGGAAGCCCAATACTCCATTTACACTGAAAACTATCTAGCCCTCCCCCTTTTATTGTAAGATGAGTGGGGTGGGTATCTATTGAAGCATTGAACATAAAATGCTTTAACTGAGTTAGCGGAGTGTTTCTTCATTCAACTTTAGTATCCCAGATCAACCAACCCAAGTATGTCTGCCCATCTATGTTTTCATAACCAAGCACTTGACCCTGGATAAGTCAGGGAGACAAAGTTTTATTTTCTCTTACTTCTGGAGGATTTGCAGTCTAAGATCAAGTTACTGTCAGCTTGTCCTATAAGGAAGACACTCTCTTTCCAAGATGACATGTTATGCAACGGGCATAAGTAAGGAGTACTGTGTCTACACATGGCAGAAGGGCGAGTCAACAGAATGCTGCACAAATCCCCCCCTTTTAAGCCCTTATTTCCACTCATATAGGTGGATCCCTACAGCCTAAAAACTTCTTACAGACCACATTCTTTTTTTATTAATCATTTTATTCATTTACATTTCAAAGGATATCCCCCTTCTAGGTTACCCCTCCACAAACCCTCCATCCTATCGTCAGTCTCCCCCTGCCCTTTGTCTCTCTAAGGGTGCTCCTCTGCCCACTCACCCACTCCTGATTCACCACTCCAGCATTCCCTCTACACTGGGGCATCAAGCCCCCACAGGACCAAGAGCCTCCCCACCTATTGGTGTCAGATAAGGCCATCCTCTGCTACCTATGTATCTGGGTCCATGGATCTCTCCATGTATACTCTTTAGTTGTTTGGTTTAGCCCTTGGGAGCTCTGGGCAGGGGGAGTGAGGGTGGGATAGTTGATGTTGTTCTTCCTATGGGGTTGCAATCCCCTTCAGCTCCTTTAGTCCTTACCCTAGCTCTTCCACTAGGGTCCCCAGTCTCAGTCCAATGGTTGGGTGTGAGTATCTGCATCTGTATTGGTCAGGCTCTGGCAGAGCTTTTCAGGGAACAGTCATACCAGGCTCTTGTCAACAAGTGCTTCTTGACATCAGTGATGGTGTTTGGTGTCTGCAGATGGAATGGATTCCTAGGTGGGGCGGACTCTGGGTGGCCTTTCCTTTAGACTCTGTTCCATTTTTTTGTCCCTGTCTTTCCTTTGGGCAGAAACATTTCTGAGTTAACAATTTTGAGATGCGTGGGTGCCCCATCCCTCAACTGGGACAGCCCACATTCTTAAGACAATGACAGTAGCAACAGCTGGGTTTGGAGGCCACACAGTCAAAGCATGAAGCAAATACAAAGAAGAAGAGTAGATACAGCATAAAGCAGCTGGGTCGGTGACTGTTGGAAGCAATGGACGAGTGACTGGATAAATAAGTGAATTATGATTTACTGGTCTGCCACGCTCTGCCCTATCTCAGAGTTGAAGGCTCACCTCTAACTGAAATCCTCATGGCCGCATGAAGTGGGACAAAAGTGGGGAGGTTTATTTTTCTAGCACATTTGCTTTCTTGGGGTCCAGATGAAATGAAATTAAGGAGATTCTCCTCCTTTTCCACCCAACATTTGATATAGGTGCAAGAAAGGGAGTTGTCTATCCAATAACCTAAGTCCCATTCCTGGTGTCCACTCTTCCTAATTTTTTTTTAGAAAATGCCAGACAAGTGACAAACAGACAGCATTCACTAACTTTCTCAACTCTGCAACCATACCCATGGTCCCAGGGACCATACCCCAGTAAACACACAAACACACACACACACACACACACACACACACACACACACACACAGGTTTCTCACACAACCTAATACAAACAAAACAAGAAAAGACTGAACATATGTTCAGGAATCCCTGTCCTTAAAGTCCTCAAACTTTAAGATCGGCAAAAGCTTGGTCGAGAATAATGGCTTTTATTTCATCTCATCTGCACGAACCCACCTATAACTCACCAATTCCATGACAGAGTGAAACAGACAGACCTTCATTGTGCACTTTTATCATACAGCTCTTAAAGCAGAACTCTTGGAATACAAGAAAAGGTGCTCCTCTTGCTTGGTCTTATACTGAACTGGAATATTATCTCTGAGTCTTGCAGCAACTACACTAGCAGCAAACTCCTGGATTTTGCTAGTTGTCGATGCACATTGTGAAAGAGATATGTGTGCTTCTGCGCGCCATCGCATACTTGAAGTCACAGAAGACACCTCTGGAGAATAGCTGGGTGAGCATTGGCTCGTGCCCAGATAAAAGAGGATTGCTGGAATAGTGCCTGCCTCACTCCAGCTGGAGCTTGTGCTTGCAGGAACCTGTTTCTAACCATCCTTCTCCAGTGCCGTGTTTTCTAATTCAGTCAAGCCTTGACATCCCAAACGAGCCAACCCGAGTATATCTGTCCATTTATGTTGCAGTAACAACATACTTCACACCAGATAACTTAGACGACAAAGCTTTATGTTTCCTTAATTATACAGGCTATGTAGTCCAAGATCAAGGGACTGTGAGGTTGTCTAGTGAGGATAATGCTCTCCTTCCAAGATGGCTTGAAGAAAAATGATGTGTTTCCTACCATGGGGTATTTGTCTCCGCTGTTGTTCCCTAACCTCACACAACCTGTAGATGGTGCTGAGTCTGGAACCCCAATGAGACTCTGTTGTCCCTGTGACTGTCCTCTCAATATAGGAATGTGTCATGTTGGCACAGTTCTTTCGATTATTTCTATGTATCACTAGAGATGGCTACTGATAGTTGATAAAGAAAGGGTAAGTGTCTTAGTCAGGGTTTCTATTCCTGCACAAATATCATGACCAAGAAGCAAGTTGGGGAGGAAAGGGTTTATTCAGCTTACACTTCCACACAGCTGTTCATCACCAAAGGGAGTCAGGACTGGAACTCAAGCAGGTCAGGAAGCAGGAGCTGATGCAGAGGCCATGGAGGGATGTTCCTTACTGGCTTGCTTCCCCTGGCTTGCTCAGCCTGCTCTCTTATAGAACCTAAGAACACCAGCCCAGAGATGGTACCACCCACAAGGGGCCCTCCCCCACTTGATCACTAATTGGGAAAATGCCCCACAGCTGGATCTCATGGAGGCACTTCCCCAACTGAAGCTCCTTTTCCGACGATAACTCAGCCTGTGTCAAGCTGACACACAAAACCAGCCAGGACAGTAAGCAAGAGATCGAGAGAGACCGAGAGAAATGGCGCGTGACGGGAGGGGCTGCTGTTTGTTATGGAGAAGAAGTTCCATGCTCTTGGTCAAGGCCGGAGCAAATAGCTGGGGTCAAGGCAAACTGGGTTGGAGAAACAGGGTACATTCGTATGAAGTCAACCAGAATAAAGCCTGATGCCTCGAGTCAAGCAGAAGACAGCTGATGGGAAATCAGCAACCAAGGCATCCTTTAGGCTGAAGGTAAGATGCGAAGAAGAAAGTAAGGAGCCTCTAAGATAGAGGCAGCATGCTTGCTGCTGCTGCCGCAGCAGCTCAGGGAGGCTTCCTACCCATTCCGCCCATGCCTGCCCTGGTCAGGGTGCAGATTTCCCCCTAAAACAAATCACATCCCCATTAGACAGCTTTCTAGGACCATCAGAGTAAGATGTCCACAGCTCTCACACAGTTTGTACGTCAAGTGTCTGATACAGGATATAGACTCACTCGTCAGATATTGCATTCCTAGATGGTAATGCTGATTTGATGGTAACTGTATCATGAGGGTACCATCTCATTTATCACTGAGTTCACAGCTCAATAAACACTGAGGACGTAGGCCCTGTGGGCTGGCTTAGAGGAGGCTGCTGTGGGTATGCCTTTGAATGGTATACCTTGCTTCTGGTCTCTTCCTCTTTCGTGTGTGTGTGTGTGTGTGTGTGTGTGTGTGTACACAAACTCACATACATGTTGATCCAAACATTGTTTTCTAATTACCATCAAGCCTATCTTTTAGAATATACCTAAATATGCAGAAAGGAAACCAAATGTTGCGGGAAAGATAGCCCCAAGTATAATCAAGAGGCACTGTGAGAACCCTGGGGAGCCTCAGCTAGTGCCTGTTTCTTTGTTGTACTATACTCTAAGGAGGCCACAGGATGGGGAGGGGGTGCTGAGCAGCTAAGAGAGCTAGCTAGTTTTCCCTTCTTACAATTGGGGGTGCGCCTAACAACCCTTTCCGGTTGGAGCTGAGAGATTCACCACGAGCATTTTAACACTTAAAGGACTTTTTCCTGGTTATGTTGCTGAATTACATTGGGGATGGATCTGGGGTTGAAGGTTGAACTTCTTTGAAGAACAACCTTCATTAATGGGAAGTGAGGCTTCAAGCTAATAGTGGAGTCTATCCAAACAAGCCCTGGGACTTGGGAGATAGACTAAAGCAAAGAGTCAGAATGAGACCCAGGTTGTACTTCCCCAGAAGGAATTAGAATGTTGAACTAAAGGAAATATTCTTGATGCCAGGGTTGTGGGCCCAAGATTATTAGGGAAAAAATGTGTTCAATGCAGTATTTATAATTACTAAGCAAATATGTGATTTATTCTCCCTTGTAAATGAAGCAGCTACTCTCCTAGAATCCTAGGGAACCCCCGGAGGAATATGCTACTTCTGCAAAAAGAGGCTGTGTACATAAACAAGTCCCAGGATGGAGAACAGGTAAAGTCCTCTTCACAGCCTTGCATGCCACAGGCAGAAGAAAGGGCAGAGAGTATGCACACTAGAAGTTAGATCTAGCTATACTGACATCCTTGCCCAATGAATACCTAGGGAGTACAGGGCCGGGCAAATGCTTTTGGTCATTTCATTCATATCAGCCTTTGGCTTTCTCTTCTGCATTGTGTGTATGTGTGTGTGTGTGTGTGTGTGTGTGTGTGTTTGTGTGTGTGTATGTGTGTGATTTTTAGTGTGTGAATGTTTGCAAGCCTTTGCAATTCTCTTACAGTGAAAAGAAATATGCATCCATTACAAGACTATGTAAAGAAAATGAAAAATAATATGAAGACTCAGTCCTGATACAGAAATGCTATCCAGTTTTAGAAAGTAAGTAAAGGGAACTACAAGGGGATTACTGTGTGAATCCAGAAAATCTTGGAGAAGTTTTCCTTTTCTATATTTTTTTTCCAATAAAGCATGCACTGGGTGTGCCTGTGAGGATGGGTGTGCACCCTCACGCGCACGCGCACGCGCACGCGCAGGTGTGGAGGAAGCATGCCAGCTAGGGTGTGGATGCCAGGGCTGCTGAATATTGCATGAGCATGAAAGTGACAATTTCTATGTTTTGTACATTTCCAAGGAATCAGAGCACATTGTGCCCACCCCATGTGACATCGTCAGAGAATTAAAACATGGTAAAGTTCTCTAAACACTAAAATGTGCTGCACATAATTTTAATCTTTCTTTCATTACTGTTTTAGGCTCCTGCACCTTAGGTTATTGCTATGAACATAAGTTATTATCATGCAATTCTGAAAATGTAGGTTGTTCACATTTCTCTGGCTATTTTATTCTTAATGAATGAGAGAGTTTCTGAACAATACTTTAATTACTGCACCTGATTAAAAATGAATGTGCAGGTCATCCTGAGGTTTGATTGGGAAAGCAGAAATGTATCCTCAGATTGCGAGGAACATGAAAAGTGCACCTTATTGGCGATGATTTCTCAAATCCAATCCACAGCGATTACCAAGGAGGAGGAAGGCATGCTTACTTGAGGAGATGAGAGCACTTAAATGGAGAGATTTCTGCTGTAGCAAGGTATGCAGATAGCAGTCAATTCCTGGAGACCAGAAGCCATTTCAGAGGGGAGGAAGGACGGGAACACAGAGCCAGGCAGGTGCTGAGTGGATACCCTCACTTCTCAAAGCCTGTGGGATACTGGCATCTACATCCCTTAGTTCTGGCTAGAAATGCAGGATCTGGGGACCAGGAGAAGACTGGGCCATTGAGGGCAATGCTGCTCTTTCAGAGGATGGGAGTTTCCTAGCATTGTGTCTCACTAACCTTCAGCTCCAGGGACTCTGATACCCTCTTCTAACTCCATGGGGCATTCTTTCCTTTCCTTTCCTTTCCTTTCCTTTCCTTTCCTTTCCTTTCCTTTCCTTTCCTTTCCTTTCCTTTCCTTTTCTCTTCTCTTCCTTTTGTACAATTTGCACTATTTATTATTAGTTTTTGATTGGATATTTTCTTTATTTACATTTCAAATGTTTTCCCCTTTCCAGGTCTCCCCTTCAGAAACTCCCATCCCATCCCTCCTCCCCCTGCCTCTACTAGTGTGCTCCCCTACCCACCCACTTCCATCCTCCAGCCCTGGCATTCCCCTACCTTGGGGCATCGAACACCCTCAGGCCCAAGGGCCTCTCCTCCCACTGATGTCCAACAAGGCCATCCTCTGCCACGTATGAGGTGGGAGTCATGGATCCCTTCATGTGTATTCTTTGGTTGGTGGTCCAGTCCCTGGAGCTCCAGGGGATCTGGCCTGTTGACACTGTTGTTCCCTCTATGGGGATGCAAACCCCCTCAGCTCCTTTCAGTCCCTTCTCCAACTCCTCCTTTGGAGACCCCAGAACTCAGTCCAATGGTTGGCTGAGAGCTTCCATCTCTGTATTTGTCAGGCTCTGGCAGAGTCTCTCAGGAGACAGCCATCAGGCTTCACTCAGCAAAGCACTTCCAGGCATCCACAATAACTTCAGGGTTTGGTGGCTGAATATGGGGCATTTTCATACACAGTGTGTGTGTGTGTGTGTGTGTGTGTGTGTGTGTGTGTGAGAGAGAGAGAGAGAGAGAGAGAGAGAGAGAGAGAGAGAGAGAGGTGGGGGTAGGGAAGGAAGGAGGGAGGGAGGGACTGGGGGAAGGAGGGAAGGAGGGAGGGAGGGAGAAAGGGAGGGAGAGATATTTTTAAAAAAGAAATGTACAATTCCAGGCACTTACTCCAGTCCTGATAGATGAGAGCTTAAGTCACTCAGTGATTCACAGACAAGTTTGGAGAAACTTTGGCTTAGCATTATTGCTTGTGTTATTTCCAAATGAGGCTAAAAGTATTGTCTCCCTGCAAAAGTCTTGGTACCATGAAAATAAATTTGGTAGATTGTAGAAACCATTGATATCTTAGAAGCAGATGCTGAATTGCAGCTTGGACACTAATCCATCAGGATTCATGCTGTCCACACTGTGTGGTAAGGTCCAAAGAGCCCCCTGATGTGATAATCTCTTGAACTCAAAGACCTGACAGAGTCCAGCAGGCTACAGATAATCACCACAACTGTCAGTGCCTATTTGCTACCCGCTGTTGTGACTGCCATCAATGGAGAGTATCACTTTGATTCCTGAACTTTATGTGACTATTAATAAGGAGAAATAGCTTCACCAAGTTTTAATTTTTAATTAAGCATGGCGATTTATTCAAAAGTTGTTACTATAACAGAATATCTATGCCTGAATAATTTAAGAAGAAAGAGATCCATTTAAGCTTGTGGTTTGGGGCTCGTAGGATCTGTTAAGGTTCTGGTGGCACATTCATATGACCAAATCAAGTGTTTATATGCAGAGACAAGCCAGTGTGTGTGAGAGAGGAAACTAGAGGCTGGAGATGTGCTTTATAGTAATCTGCTCTTGCAGGAACTATGGGAGTCCTTTGTGATGGGGAGCCCCCATGATCTAATCATCCTTTAGAGGTCTCAACACTATTACACTAAGACTCAAAGTTCAGCCTAAATGTCTGAAGACCCAGACCACAATCTAAGTCATAAGAAGAGGTTTCAGTAAGCAGAACACAGGCATGGCATTTCTGACAGGGCCTGACTTTGTGTCTATGGCATATCTAGCATTGTGTCAGGCCTTGGGGAATCAAAATGAACTATAGTCTTATAAAGCAGCTCAAAACTAGATGCAGAAGCAAGCAGGAAGCCAACAGTTTTCAAGCATCAGGGGATGAGTCCAAAAGCTCTCAGGAAGCACAAGAGATCCCCAAGTGAGTGACTGAGGTAGGGATCATGTCTAACTTGAAAAAAAGAAGGGCTGAACAGTGTGCTACAGATGAGGATGTGAGGCTTCTGGATAACAATCAGGAGCAAGAATGGGGCCAAGTGGACTAGGAGATAGAAAACAAAGGTCATGGTGTGGGTGATGTAAAGGTTCTCGGTATCCTTTGAGATGATGGGCTCTATAACTTCCCTCTCCCCACTGTTGGACATTTCATCTAAGGCCCCTCCCTTTGAGTCCTGAGAATCTCTCACCTCCCAGGTCTCTGGTGCATTCTAGAGCACTCCACCTCCAACCTACCGCCTGTTTCCATTCTCTCTGCTGGCCCTCAGGGCTTCAGTCCTTCTCCCTCACCCAATACCAGATCAGGTTCTCTTCTTTCCCTGTACCCCATCCACTTTCCCTCCCAGATCCCTCCCTTCCTTCCCACTTGTGATTGCTTTCTTCTCCCTTCTGAGTGGGACTGAGGCATCCCCAATTGGGCCCTTCAGCTTGTTGACCTTTTTGAGATCTGTGAACTGTATCTTGGGTATTCTGTACTTTTTTTCTTTGGCTAATATCCACTTATTAGTGGGTACATGCCATGCATATCCTTTTGGGTCTGAGTTACCTCACTCAGGATGATATTTTCTACTTCTATCCATTTGCCTCCAAAACTGAGGATGTCCTCCTTCTTAATAGCCGAGTCGTATTCCATTGTGTAAATGAACCACATCTTCTGTATCCATTCTTCTAACCTGAGGGGAGAAGGAGAACATGGTATAGAGCTAGGAAAGTGGGGAACATAGTACCATGGAGGTCATCTGCAGCCAGTGGGATTATTGAGCCTTATAAAGTCTGGAGAGCTCACGGGTGTGGGTGTATACATTTTAATGCAGCAAACTCTGTGGAAATACAATGTATTGCCTTACAACCTGTATCCATTACCTCCTTGTTTTTTGTTTGTTTATATTGTTGTTGTTGTTTCTAAGAAAGTGATAGTTATGTAATTGATAACTGTCAAATGAGCGGCTTTTCAAAAGCTCGTAAATGAGACATTTTGGTCATTTTACTCTCCCTTGAAGAGTAATCTGAACTGTTTAATCACCATCTTTACGTGTTTGCATGAGAATCACCTCACTTTGTTGAGCTGAAATCTCCACTCAGCTTTGTGGGAGATGCTAATTATGGAGCTTGGTGCATTTGACTAAAATTGTTTTAGTGTCTCTACTTGACAGTATTATCCAATTTTGTTAAAAATCGGTGACAGACATGAATCTTTCCCTCAAAGTGTGCTTAATTAATTCAGCTGGCTTTTAACTTTAAGCACATCTGAAAGGCTTATTTGCTCTGGGATCTTCCAAAGTGGATGAGGACATGTTGGGATTAAGTGACAGAGGCATAAAGTATCTGTATAAATACACCCAACACATTGCTTTTATTGACAGAGAAAACCCATCATTTATTAAGCATGAGCTATGTCTGGGTTAGGCAGCAGCTGTCATGGTTTGAATTTGAAATTTCCTCTATAGGTTCATGTCTTTTTCTTCCCTGAAACCGGTAACACCTTTCTGGGGAGACAGTAAAACCAAAGACCCAGGTTCTAGCTAGAAGAAGAGTCTTACTATGGGAGAGCTATTAAATTCCAAATGCTGTCTGCTTCCTGGTATACCACACTATGAATAGTCTCTGCTGCACGCTTCTTCAGCCAGACCTTCTCCTGCCACAAGGGGCGGAATTATAAATGTAGTCCAAATAAATGTATCCTTTCATAAGTTGTTTCTTGTGTATATTTTCATCACAGCATTAAAAAGTAAATAAAAGTGTTACCTAGGCACACGACCTTCATTTCGCTTCCCCAAAGGACCCGTGACATAATTTGTTTCCAAGCTTATGGGTAAACCTCGGGATGGGCAGAGGTTGGTGTGGAATTATTTGCTCATGGTTTCTGGGGTTATCCAGTCCCCACTTAATCTTAATCTCAATAGCCACACTGTTTCACACACTGCTACCTCTTGAGAAAAAAAAAACTCACTCACTTCTTTTGGTTATAGTAGCGATTATATTTTCCAGGAAGCAAAAAGAACAATAAAAAAGGAGGGCATCATGCCTGTTAGAATACCAGTGGTATCCTGTGAGCTGATTTGAGATATGATGGGTAATGCTGCATAGCAAGGAGGCTGCCTCAGAGTTTTTTGGAAGAGTAAGAGGTGTGAGTGTAATGAAAGCCTTTAGAGGGGAGAGGGATGGAATAGCATCTGGAAATTAACTATAACAATAGCAGGTATTGCCTGATGACTGTCTATGTAAAAACACTTACTATGTTAATATCTTATTATAACCAGTTGGGCATTGTTCCTGAGACCATCAGCTCTGGGATCTTGATTTTCATGAGCCTGTTGCTTTCATCTGGACCCCTCCTATGCCTTCTATGTTAAAGGGAATGGTAGCTATTTATTGAGTGTTTACTGTGTGGACCCTGTGACTGCTATTTCATTTCTGCATCATTCTATCAATCTCTCCTTTGCCATGTGACGTTTATACTGTTGTCACTGCCCAGGGGCACAGAAACCTGGGGCAAAGAAAAGACAAAGTCTGGTTAAATTAGGTAATAAGTTAAAAAAAACTGTCTTGTACTCAGTTCTATTGATCACAAAACAAATTCTTAGAAGATCTATACTTCTTTACCATATACATATGTACACATATACATATATGTACCATACACATATACGTATATGTACCATATACATATATATGCCATATACACATATATACATATACATATACCATATATACATATCTGAAATGTGTATATATGTGTGTGTGTATACACACACACACACACACACACACACACACAAACATGACCTTTCCAATTATTTATTTCACTGACTGTAAGCCAAATCATAGTACTAACTCATATCTCAGGACTCCAGAAGCCTAAGACAGTGGCTGCCAAATAAAATGGCAGGAAGTAAAATGAAAGGATAGAGAAAAGAGAAAAGAAAGCAAGGAGGGCTTATTGTTAATATTTAATGCTCCATCATTCTGGTTTTTCTGCAGGCGAATACAAATATTTTTGCATGCTTAGTGTTTGTTAACCTGCATTTTAACTTAATAGCATACTGTGAGCTTCTTTCATGTTGTTATTATTCTGTAAAATTGACTCCCATGTTAAGCAAATAGTTTATTCTTATTCTTCTTCTCAGTGGAAAACAGCCCTTTTATTGAGAGAAAATATAAAAATGCATTACCTTGAGATTCTATCATGAGCTGTATAAGCTCTAGGGATTACATTTTACTTTATTTACAACTGAATCTTGCACACACACACACACACACACACACACACACACACACAGGTACATGCACACCATTCTAAAGGAAGCATTATGTATTTCTAAGGGAAAGATTGAAAATGTTTTTTCCAATTTTATCTCATCCCAGAGCCACAGCCCTTGATAAAATGGAGTTATGAACTCTACAACAGCGTAAGGGGAACTATTGAACTCAATTTATGCTGTCTGCACTTCCAGAATAATTTTGTTTTGTTTTCACAGTCTAAAGCAGTTCACGGCAAAGACCACATATTTCATCATGCACAAATGTGGCTTAGCCATTGCTTTGGAAGCTGAATCTCCCAACCTTGCTTTCGGTACTCAGCGTTTTCCCAGCATGCCTAGGTTTGGAAAGTCCAGGTAGCACTAGGACATCTGTTGAGATCTAGACTCGTGGTAGCTGTTCTGAAGCAACTTCCAGCCTTCCTTCCCATGGCGGAGCTGAGACAGAATGAAATAAGCAGGGGAGGGAGAGATGAATGAGTGTGGTGACGGTTTGTTTCCATTTGCCTTGTGCCAATTCTTGCCCATTCTTTTGCCTCTGCAGGTAGACTTGACTCATCCCATCCTAACAAGCATTGCAGTTTGATTTTTCTTGCTATAACCAAAATACCTTGTGCTTTACAAAGAAAAGAGTTTTATTTGCCTCACAATAGTCAAAGTCTAAGTTCAGGCCATCTGTTACCCTGCTAATTAAAGTTACACTCCATTGTCTGGATAGCCTTCTGAATTTGGCACAAAATGGTGGACTCTCTTTACCAGCAGGGCTTCTCCTTCTCTGATTTTGTCGGGGGAGCTCAAACTCCCCATCCCCACTCCTCAACTCCTCTACCTCTAGAATGTCATATAGCCATGGTTAGGATTGCAGGTTCGAGTTTCTTTCTCCTGATAAGTCCCTGCTTGGATAGCACCTGGGATTCCCAAAATGCTTCCCTATGAGGCATCTTGGGACCATAAGCCTTCACTCAGCCAATTACATTTGCCTACCTGGGTATTCCTATTCCCTTACCCCAAAGCTGTGTCACCCTTGAATCATTCCAAGTAAAGTTGATCTGTCTCCCCATCGCTGGTCTGGTGTACCATCAGTACCAGACATGCTCACGGGGCTTCTGAACAACCCCATTCTTTGTTTCTACTCAATTTGCCCTCATGGACTGATCTGAGCCAATTATTCTTGGTGGGGAGGAGTGGGAGTCACAGCCACCCATCTGCCTGGCCTCTGGTGAGAGCCTCCCAAGCCACATCACAAAATGGTTGAGGCATGGAAAGGTAACTAGTCTAGAATAGTCTATCTAGAATAGTCTGGAATAGCCTATTACTCTAAAATACAGACTAGGCTTTATAACCCAGTATGTGAAACCAGCATTAATTCCTTCTGAAATCAGTAGCTTCAATGACACACCCCAACCTATCTGAAAATGGACCCCACCTCTTAAAGTTTTCACAACCTCTCATATTGCTCTATGGATATCCAAGCTTTCTGTATATGAACCCTGGGAACAGGCTAATTCAAACCACATTGAGCCATGGGGCTGGCTTGATTTTCAGTTATCTATGGAAGCTTTTGACACACTTTGGCCTCTTTTTCAGAGTTCTGGAAAAAGGTGCTGGTGGACTGTGTCTCTGACTGATTATACACGTCACGCACAAACATCCAGGGATATGTGGTTAAAGAGATTTGAAAATCTAGCAATGTAGCCCTTCTAAGCCTCAGATTGCCTATGCAAAACAAGAATAATAAATGCACTTTTATACCCAGGCTGTGAGAATTAAGTGAGGAAATAAGTGCAGAATGAACATTGTAACATTAGCCATGTACTAAGGCCTTCTTCATTTATGTAATCAACAATGGGTATTAAGTATTGACTTTATGCCAAACACTGAGATTCCAATGATGAGACAAACAGATATGATTCTTGTCTACAAGGAGATTATATTCCAGTAAATTTAGTAGATGCTAATGAGATTTACTGTTATCATGTGTTTCATCAGTTATTTACTGAGATGTAGAACATATCAACCATTGAAGGTTTAAATTCATAAACTGTTATTACCTGGCTTTGAATGAGCTAGAAATTTTGAATAGCCAGACTGAGTGGTTGTGGTTCAGGTCCACTAGTGATATTTCCTGGGCGTATAGATCTCTGAAGTCTTAACTAAGGCTGGAGGACCTGCTTTAAAAGGCTGCCACATGTCTCTTACTCACTCTTTTCCTCATTGATGCTAAAGTTTCCTCACAGCATGACAGCCAGCTTCCCCCAGAATGAGAGTCCCGCAAAAGAGACCCATATCCTCTCACTTGTCACCCAGTTTATTTTGAAAAACTAGAGTAAGAATTCTAACCACATTTCATAGGAGGAAAATTGCCCCTTCACCTTTTAGAGTACAGTGTTTGGAAGAACCTGTGACATTTTTTTAAACTATTGTATAAATTATGATGAAGAATTGGGAGAAAAAAGTAGGGTGACTGGTGGGTACCAGGCTTATAGATATCAATCAGTGCTTTCTAAAGCAGGGTGGGGTGATTTCCTGTTAGAGGCCACAAGAGCTAGCATGCTGATTCTGTAGAAAACCACATGTGGCTATGAGCTTGTGAAGAAAACATACTGGGATAATGAAAGACTGCTTTATCTGAGTTTGTTCTGTTATAATAGGTCCAACAAATATTGACGACTCATTTTCTAGAAAGTTCCTGCCTTCCTTTCCATTCTTGCTTCTCTTAATATCCATGAGAAGAGCCTTGATTTTTCTGAGATCGGAAACACTGAACTCAAGTTCCTTAAGTCTTTAAAGAAGTTTTCAAGTAGAAAAACTTGTTAACATTCATAAAGTCAGAATGCAGTGCTGAAGCACATAGCACAATATTCCTGATTTTCTTAGAAATGTAGCAACATGAGACGCTTTAGCCTTCCCACCCATGCCATAGTTCTCCCTGGCATGATGATCACACAGAAAAGAGATGAAGACTCCCTTTGATTTGCCTTCTTTTGTTGATTCATTCCTCCTAAGATGACATATATATATATATATATACACACACACACACACACACACACACACACACACAAGGGCTCGTGATCCTTCAACAAAGAGAAAATTCCCATGAATCGCATTAAACTCTGATGATTTGCAGTGCAGAACATCTACAGAGAGGTACGGGTGTGTCTGTAAGTGCATATTTGCTCTTGGTAGCTACCACATTAACTATAGAAGGCTAACCTGTTTCTCTCTTAATTGGGATTGAGGAGCGAGACATGGTGAAAGATTTCCATTGACAAAGGATCTTAGAAGCCACAGGGAGACCTCTAGATCTTCCCAGATTTTTTACCTTATTGTTTATTGCCTATGATTAGGTTAATGGCCTGGGGAAGGGCCAGACTCTTCTGTTTCCCTTGAAGGCCCCATTACCCACTGGCAATGTAAGGAAGACATTTTGTACCTCCATGTGTTTCTGCCCAAAGGGTCTGCCCAGTCCGGTCTTGTCTATCTCCATTTTTAACCACTCTTCCTTTCCTCTCTGATCACTCATGCTCCTTTTCATGTACCTTGTGGCTCTTTTATTGCCTCCTGTATAGGACTTCTCTACATACTCTTTATGTGTTTGCCTTAAGTCCCAGCTTCACTTAAACTGAGGCCATGTAGATCTTCTTTTTACTCTTTGTCTGTTGCTATTTGAACATAAGTCAATATGTGTTCTAGTGGTGTCTGTCAATGATATAATACAGAATTATCTGGGAAGAGAATCCTAAGTTAGGGAGAGCCTAGATCAGATTGGTGTGTGGGAAAGCAGTTGATTGTTAATTGATGTAAGAGGGCCTGTCTTAGAGTGGGCAGTCATTGCCTAAGTAGTAATCTTAAACTATATAAGAAAGCTAGCTGAGCATAAATAAGTCTGCCTACCAGACAGCAAGCTTACCCTCTGTGGTTCCTGCTAGACTTCTCTGGCTATGAAATGAATTCTTCAGTCTGAGGTGATGCTGTGTGCAATCACAAACAGCCATACATTCAAGATTTTGCTTTGTGTTCCTTCTTTGACTTTTCTTCAATGGTGGACCACAGCCTACAGTGTAAGATGAAACAAATCCTTTACACCCTCAGTTGATCTTGTGGCAAAGTACGTCACAGCAACAGAAATGAAACTTGGACAACTTGTGTAATTGATTCTCCCTCTACCTTCTTGGCGTGTGGAAGGTAAAGACTGGTTGTTGTTAATCATGCTGATCCCTTTGTATTCTGCTCAGTGTCTGGGATGTCACAGGAGCTTTACTGAAATTTATGGAGTAAAGGTGTTGAGACCCCAATATTTTTGCCTTATATCATTTCTGTTTTTCAGTTGAGTGAACTTGGGGCCACGACTTAACCTCTCCATAGTTAAATCTGTCCTCTGTCAGATGAAGGGGATAACGCAGGCTGCCCTCATGAGGTAGCCATGAAGATTAAGTGAAGTAATTAATGTAAAAACTGACACTTAACACAACGCAAGGCATGCAAAAGGAAATAAATGCTTGACTGCTTACATTAATATTCAGCTATCACATAATCCCCTTTAAAAGCACAGGTGGCTTTCCTCTACTTAAAAGCCAATATAATGTTTAGTTCATAAATACTAATATATTTCCACTTTTACATAGAGAGAAATGGAAAAAGAGATGAGTTTAGATTCTTGGCCAAGGCCAGTGGTTGTCTAAAGTCCATTGCTCATTTTGGCAAAGTCAAAGTTACCTTCTTAAGTGTGGAAATCTGTGGACAGTAAGGAAGAAGGATTGCACAAACTTGAGGAGAGCCTTGGTTACCTAGCAGACCCCATAGCAAAACAGCAAAGAAATCAATAATGTGCTTAACATTAAAAGGCTAATTGATTTTCCTTTGTCTCCTTGACTTTTCCCTTCACAGTGCCTTTGTTGTTTTTTGTTTTGTTTTGTTTTGTTTTGTTTTTTGATGAGATGTTTCTCTTGCTGCATTGTTACAGTTCAGAAAAATGAAGTGCTAAGAACCCTTCTTTCAAATAACTGAATTTGGGTGTGTTGCCAAGACGACATGATTCTCTGATCTGCTCTTTAGTTTGCATTTATTACCAATACACTGAATAGAATAGTGTCTGATTATGGCAGGGCAAGCAGGCAAATGCTGGTCTTGGACTGGTGTCTTTCCCTTGGTGTTTGTCAGCAGTGAATGGCAGCAGTAGATGGTTAGGAACAACAGAAAGAGCAGACACTCGTGGAGTTACAGTCCTTGCCCAGATCTCAGGTACCAGGACCCTCAGCTATTAGAACTGGTATGCAAACCTAGGATGTTATGGCTCCTTAGCCTTTTCTTGAAGCTCTGTTGCACTTCCAGTTTGGCTTAAGCATTAGATTCTTCAGAACTTGACAGTAACCAGTGTTCTAGTTCTGGACCATTGTCTGGAATCCTGGCCCTAACACTTGATAGCTCTCTGGAACCCTTCTAGAGCCTAGGGTCTTCTATGTCTCTCTTCTAGCTCTTTATAAAGCTTGTATCCATCTCAAGTCTACGCCCTGAGCTCTCTCTGCTTCTGTGACACTTCCTCCTCCCCCACACACCTTAAACTATTCATTTCTTCCATCAAGTCTCTAAGGCCTGGCTGCCTAGCTTTTTGAAGCATCGTGGAGTAACTGCTCCCCTGTCCCTGCCACTGACTCTGCCACTCTGATGCCTCTGCCCTCACAGTGCCTCTGTGTCATCCATTGCTTCTTTCTGGGTGTTCGCTACTCAAGGAACACTTCTAAAAGCAGGAGACAAATGTCCACCGAAGAGAACCCTTTTGTTGAGCCTCATATTGTAACACCAGAAAAGAGAGGCTCCAACCCCATTTTCTGAAGAAGCATGATCATCCCTCTATGGAACCTGAGAAGTGGTATTTGGACCATTCAGAGCCATTTGTTTTGAACCAAACATACCAAGCACATCTTTGCCTCTTAGCACCAATTGCAACCATTGATGCTGGTGTGCAGATCAATCACAACCTTGCCTCTTGATCCCCAGTCCTAATAGTCCTTCTGCTAGGCTATCAGGAAATGTGTTGTTCCTCTGACAAATTTGGAAATGGTTGAAGTCACCAATGCCTGTGACAATTAAAACTCTAGGAGTGCAAACTCTTTCGATGAGCTCCTGGGATGGCTATGCTCTCAGCAGCTATGGCAATTAGGTGTGTTCTTTGTGTTATTATTTTTCTTTTTAATTTGAGAATTTTATACTTGTATACAAAGTGTTTTGTTATCAATATACCCCCTACTCCTACCTCTAGAAACTACTCCTATGTACTTTCCTCCAAATCTTCCTCCCAACATCATGTACTCTGTTCTTAAAATCACTGGATCCAGTCAGTACTACAGAGCATATGCCTAGACCTAGGGGCAGTGACTGGAGCCTGGGCATCCTACCCAAGGCCACATTCCTGTAAAAACCTGACTCTCTCAGTCACATAGAAGCTATCAACTGTCAGTAGTTCCTCAGACAAAGTTGGGGCTTCATGAACCCTGCCCCTATCCATGTTGAACTGTTGGCTGGCTTGATCTTGTACAGGTCTGCATGCAGCCATAATCATTGTATACCATGCACACAAGGGACCTGTCATATTCAGAAAACACTCTTTCACCAGAGTCCTCCACAAGCTCTGGTTATCTTGGTCTTTCTGTCCCCTCTTGTAAGACGATTCGTGAGGCTGATGGGAGACATTGTGATATAGATGTCCCATTTAGGGCTCATCATTCCGTAGTCTCTTATTCTCTGTAGTTTGAGTAATTGTGGATGTATTTAGTACCATCTACTACACCCCCCCCCAAAAAAAACCAACAAAACAAAACAAACAAACAAAAAAGTCTCTGATGAAGTTGAAATCTGGTGGTGTAGGGAAGCAAGATCCCACATGCCATTCTCTTAAGTCATCTATAGACTGGTCACAATGGCTGGTGTTGCCATCATGGTAATCTGGCTCACAGTCTCTTTGCTGTAACAAAGAGGATGCAAGGATAGCAAGCCAGGATGGCATCCAGGATAGCAAGGGAGATCCCAATAGCTCCTCGGTGAAGGAATGCTTTCAATATTGAGGTATACAACATATCATTAACACAAATAGTGATTTTAAAGAGATTTGAGGAATGGTTTAACAATGCTTAACAATGCTTAACAGTGCCTAGGGGGAGGTGTGACTCCTCCTCTGTCTCCTCTCAGAGGCAAGATCCTAGAAGAGAAATATCCATTAATCTGGGTACCACATACTCTGTCCAGGTTTGGGGGAGGTCAGATTACATCCAGACCTTATATACTAATGGAGAGGGTTGCCTGCCTTTCATCTCTTTGGGTAAGCCTGCCTCAATTATATATCATGTGATTGGTCACTGTGAACCACATGCTGGCTTTGGTGTCTAAGAACCATCAGTTCATTGTCATTCAGATTCTTGATGGATTTGTTCATTAAGTTTTAAGAGGATATTCCTTCATTTTTAGATTTTCCAAATAAGCTTGACATTTGCATCTTGGTGTTCACTGTTGATGGCAACAATGGTGATACATAATTCACATCTATCATACATGTACCAGGTAGTTTGTAAAATTTGAAGCGATAAAAGTATGTGATGATTTCAAAAGATATTGTTTGGCTTTGGGATCTGCAGAAATAATCCATGTGGTTTATAACATTTACATTAAATTTTATTATGCTCCATTTATAGACAAGAAAATTGAAAGGCAGATACATTAATGATGTTCTTAATGGTTTCCCAAGCTGTATGTGGCTGTGGTGGTTTGAATATGCTTGGTCCATCAGAAGTGGCACTATTAGGAGGTGTGGTCTTGTTGGAATAGGTATGATCTTATTGGAAGAAGTTCATCATTGTGGGAATAGGCTTTGAGGTCCTATGTGCAAGCTCCTCCCAGTGTAGAAGAGAGCCTTGTCCTGGTTGCCTGTGAAGCACAGTCTTCTTCTGGCTGCCTTTGGATTTGGATGAATAACTCTCAGCTCATTCTCCAGCACCATTTCTACCTGGACACTGCCATTCTTCCTTCCATGATGATAATGGCTTGAACCTCTGAAGATGTAAGCCAGCCCCACTTATATGTTGTCCTTTAAAAACCTAAGACAGTGGCTGATATGGAGTGTATCAGACACTGAATATTTACCCTCTTTTTAAATCACATTGTGTTTGTGAGGTGTTATCTTCATTTACCCATCATTGTTTTCCTCTTGGCTTCTTTGATTCTTATACTCAGAAGCCACTCTTTATTTTGGATCTACCCTGTCCTTAGAGAACTAAGATTGTATTAAGTACTGCTGGACATAGATAGTACTACCTTCCCATCAAGTCTAAAGTCTCTCCCAGATATTGCTTCTGAGTAAATCAGGGAATAGGGTGGGATAAAGGCAGGGAAAAGTGAGGTGTCAGGATTGGTGGGAAGGGTAAAGAGACAGAGGATGTCAGAAGAACATATTGGACACAAAATGATATTCATAGACAAGTAAAAATTTCTTCTAGGGGACACATTTATAATGAGGCATCATCCTCCATCATCAGGAGCCTTGAGTATTCTCACTGAGAACACATAGTCTTATTTGACAATGGACTAGACCCCAATAGACTGAATGGTAGCAAAAGAAGTGGCACACTAGAAGAGTAACTGACACTAAACTGTGTGTGGTTGTTTTAATGCCTCTACTGAATGAGCCTACCAAGGCTCTGAGGACTGTCAGTGATGAATCTCCAAGCAATGAAGTATGTGCTGACGTCAAAAGTATGTGAGATTTCAGGCTCTATAGAGCTATGAGCCATCTTCACTAAGCATAATTCAACTACCATCTCAATTGACTGTTGTCATTTATTCATTTATTGTTAGACAAAGGGATGTCTCTTTCTAACTAGAAGACATTCCAGAGCTCAGGGAGCAGTATGGATTACTTTCATGTTGGAGGGTGTCTTCATTGGATACAGACAGAAGACAAAGATAATCTGTCTTATCCTGGTTAGTTACACCAATGGGCATTTAGCAATGGCTGGAAGAACTCAATCTATTGGTTACCTAGGAGCATCCTGGTGAGCCATGGAAGACAATAATCCATTGTTTGTTGGTAGCAAAGGTAGTGGCACACTAGAAGAGTGATTGACATTAAAATAGTCACTTTTATCCAGTGTCTATTAGTTCTGGATGCTGATATTCTAAAGTTCTACATGCAACCTCTTTGAACTCACAGTGCTCCGTTTAGACCTTCTCAGTGAATTATATCATATGTGTAGAGAACTGGAGAGCTCTCTTAAGCTGGGTAAAGACTGTAATATTAAATCTCCTGACAATTAGGAAGTCAGTGCTGTGCCTGTTCCCAATTACCAGCCTATGGAGGAGATAGATGATGACAGTGATGATGATTATGACCATAACGATGATGATGATGATGATGGTAGAGCTAGATTTTTATTGTATGATCTCTGCTTTCTAATAGACTTTAGTCTCTGGCAGCAGAGGGAAATTTATGGGTGAAGTTATTCCTTTCTTGTTGTAATAAGAAGGCACTGTAAGTTTTGATAGTTCTCATATAGCTCTTTCACATTTATTTAAGAATGATGAAAATAGTGTTTATGAAATCCATGTTTTGTCTCTTTTTATTATTTATATGTGCCACACATCATCTACTTGCAGTCCCCTAACCTCTTTTTTTCTCTCCCAGATATTACTTCTATTCTCTGATGACTTGATGGCTTCTTATTCTTCTATCTTTCCCTTCCCTGCTTCTCTGATGATGGACATTTTCCTGCTCTTTCTGAGATGATCACTCAGGTAAACTCACAGTGAACCTTTCAAACACCACATCAGAAGAAAGAAAGGTAGCACTCAGACCATTATGATAAAGAATACATAGAGAACAATTCTCATCAATGCCTTCGTTCCTTTCCATACACAAATGAGAATTTTTTTAAAAAAACATTAGATATCATATTCTTTGAGAAGCCCCATCACTCTTTATATTATCTAACATAAACAAATGTGAATCTTAACAAAGTCAGCTCTAGGATCTGGAGAGGCAGAGTATTACTCAAGGCCCTGGGTTCAAACCCCAATACCAACAAAATCAAGCAAAACAACACCACAAAAGTAGGCCTTAATAGATTAAATAGGTATTCTATATCTATACCATTGGAATTATTCTCAACAATATTGCCCTTGTTCCCAGTCTGGCAAGATGTGGGACAGATGCCTAGAAAGGCCAGCATAACCAGTTATGTGATTTTTTTCACACCTACCCACTTCATGCTAATTCCCTAGTTGTCTGCTCACTCACACATATTTCCATCATATTCTACACTGGGCACAGACAAAAGCAGCACCCAGTTTCTTCTGCAATCATATGCCTCCTAGCAAGTGGAGGGGCTGATGTGTCTTGTGTTTAAACTGGGATATGAACAGATACATTGCCAGAGGCTATTTTGCAATGCTCTTCCATGTCTGCAGAAAGAGTAACTCTAAATTGAATAAATGTAAACAAAATCATCTTGGTAGCCTCGAGGCCAATCTCAGTACAGTATGATCTCCAGGGGACATAACTCAGGCTCAAAAGAGCTTTGAAAAGTGATGCATTCAGAGAAACTCATTGGAGGAGGCAGAAGCAGAGGGAAAAAGTAGCTTAAGAGTCAATCACAATACTCAGCCTCTTTCCAAGAGGTTGATTTGCTAAATTCAACTCATCACTAACATGAGTTCTACACAACACAGGAATTCTGTTTGCATTTTTGTAAACTCAATGTTGCATATCCAGATGGTGAACAAAGATATCTGGTCCAATAAGATGGAGACTACTTCAAGGAGAAATGCTGGCCACAATATACTTGGAAGTTGCTTGTTCTACAAGAGTGGAATCTCTAGAATCGTGCTTTTCGGCCATGTATGAGCTGAACCAACAAGAAGCACATTTTATGGGTACCACACTCTAACTCTATAATAAGAAATTTCATTTTGGGAGAGGATAAGTTTCAAAGTGGGGGTGGAAATGGTCTCCCTTATTCTGTCTCTTATTCCCATTAAAGCAATGATTTTAATATACATTTAAAAATACCTTGTACAATACCACAAGATGTTACTTCAAAGTGTGGGTGGAAGATTAAGATAATGGTACATGTTTCTCTCTTCTATAAGGAAAAACCAGATTTGTAATAGGCATTCTATACTTATCTATGGCTACTTACTGTACGGCATTCAAATAATACACTTTTTTCCTTCGATGTTTTATTTATACATCAACAAAATAAAATGACATTATTATTGGCTTACTTACAATGTCTGATTATAGTATGTTTAATTTAAAATTGAATTTAAAACATTATTATTAATGTGGTGTGTGTGTGTGTGTGTGTGTGTGTGTATGTGTGTGTATGTGTGGGTCAGAGCACAACCTCAGACAGGCACCATAACTTTTCTCCTTGTTCTAGAAAGGGTCTTGTGTTCACTCTTGTGTACTCCAGGATACCTGACACTTGAGCTTCCAGGGATTCGCTCATGCCTGAGTCCTATCCTGCCCTAGGAGAGCTGGGGATGCACATGCATGGAACTGCGCCCAGCTTTACATGTGTTCTGTTAATCAAACTCAGCCCCTCACATTTGCACAAGTACTTACCCCACTGAGCCACTGTCACAGCCCTAGAATAGTTCCCTCTTGTTCAGTACTGAGTCAAGGGCCTCCTGCATATGAGATAAGATGTGTTTCTCAAAAGAGACAAAAGAAGAAAAAGAAAAGAAACAAGGGTATTTTTCTCAGTGGCTTTAGGATCAACATAGATGTGTATCTGTACTTCAGGTATACCATCTTGTCTGGGAGATAAGCAGGTCGAAGGGGCCATGCTCTCGCAATGTGCAGTCAGTAAAAATATAGATACAAGATCCACTCTAGAAGACCATCAGGTTGGAAGTCTCTGTAGTATGGTCAGCAGGACAGGTTTCTAGTTGCATGGAAGACTGCTGATGTGTGGCCATAAACACTGATGAAAGGAGCTGAGGTAGGAATGGAGAAAGAGGAGGAAGGAAGAGAAACATGGGGAGGAGATTGAACACTGAGACCAGTAACCAGGAGAAGCCCTGGATATGCAAAGGGAGTGTGAGATGCAGTCCAGAGGAGCAGATCTAGGCATTGTCAAGACTTGCTGCTTGGTATCCATCATCTTTTCCCAGGGTGATGGAAAAGTATATGGGAGGAGCAGGAGGAGCTCAGCGTCTCTCCAAACCATGGGTGGTACAGCAGAAGCCTCAGCTATGCATGAATGTTTGCCAAGTATCAGCTGAGCACATGACTCTTCAGCAAATCCATTTTTTAGACCTCCTTGCAGCCGTAGGGAACCATGACAATTTTCTGTAAGAAATCTAGTTGTGTGCAAGTTCTAGAAACTGCCTTGAAGAAGGGAAGTTGTGATCTTTTACTGTCCTCAGATTACAGATGTATGGCTCTGGACAAACATACCATCCCTTCTAGCATCAAAAGCTTTTCAGTGTCCAACAGATCCTCCTGGCTCTGCCTATGCATCCTTTCCTATCCCTAACTCTTGGTAACTCCCAATTTGTCTTCATAATTTTGCTTTTTTTTCAGGGTACTACCCAGTTAGCGTCATATACTATACAGTCTTTTCCTGTTGGCTTCTTTGATTGCATCATATTCCATTAGGTTTCCCCCACCTTCCTTACGATTGTGCTCCATTATCTAGCTGTACGGCATTTACTAATTAACCTACTACCAGTATTATGACCTTGTTTATGTCTATATTTTGGTGAATATGAAGAGAGTCACCTTCAGTATGGTTTGGAGAAATAGTGAGTAGCATGATAGCAGGATCACAATGTACAAGTATAATTAGTTCTGTAAGAAGCTGCCAAACTATCTTCTGAGTGTCTGAGCATTTCACATTCCTTCAAGCAATGAATAAGAGTTCCCATTGCTCTACACTTTTGCCAGCGTTTGGTGTTGTCAGTTTCCTGGATCTGGGCCATTCTTTGGCAAATATTTTTTTTCTCTAGCTTATAGTTTGTCTTTATATTCTCTTGACAGTGTCTTTTGCACAGTAAAAAAAAAAATAGTGACGTCAGGCTCATTTATCCTTCTGTTCTGGACCATTTTTTTTCTGTCTCTCCCACTCAAAGGAAAGGGCATTGCCTTCTTTAACATCACTTCTGTTATTGTACTAAGGTGTAGTAGTGTTGATTTTCAGTTTGTTCATCTTCTTCCACATTGGTAGGTTGGGATGGGAACTTCTAGATTTCTCCCACGAGCAGTTGAAGTCGAGTCCAGTGTGTTTCCTTTTGTTATTCAGTCTTCTATCATTTTCAGTTTTCAGTTGCCTTCAAACAAGATAGAGAGAGAGAGAGAGACAGAGAAAGAGAGACAGAGAGAGACAGAGAGACAGAGACAGAGAGAGACAGAGAGAGACAGAGAGACAGAGACAGAGAGACAGAGAGAGACACAGAGAGAGACACAGAGAGAGAAATAGGAGTCTGTTGTTTTCAGACATGTGATCACAATATTCCTTTCTATTGTAGTTTCTCCATTTTTAAAAGGTGTGTGTGTGTGTGTGTGTGTGTGTGTGTGTGTGTGTGTATGTGATGGCTAATCTTAATTATCAACTGGAAAAGACCAAGAATCACCATAAAAGTAGTTCTCTGAGCATGCTTGTGAGGGGTTATCTAGATCGTGTTAATTGATGTGGGAAGACCAACCCTAAATTGAGTGAGACAATTCCATAGACTGGAGTTCCAGACTGAATAAAAGAGAAAAAGCAAAGTACAGGTATTTATCTCTCCCTACTTCCTGATTGTGGGTGCGATGTGCCCAGTTGCCTCCTGCACATGCCACAATGATGAACTGTATCCCTTTGATATGAACATTGAAATAAACTCTTATTACTTTAAGTTATTTCTTGTTGGCTTTTTTTTATTTGTTTTCTTTATTTTCTTGTTTTGTTTTATTATTGTTGTAGCAATGGGACAAGTAACAAATCTATTGAGGGGATAGAAATCTATTGGGAAACCTTGGACTGGGTAAGAGAGAGTAGGGCTAAATTGGTTTCCTGGAATTTGATGGGTAATAAAGTTATTCAAGATACCCAACTTGTGTTGAAACAATATTCAAGGTGTGGCCTGAGTAAGAAAAGAAAGAAGAACCAGTAGACTTGACAGGAAAGATGGATGGCGCTTTGCTGGCATGTTAGAACCACTTCATGTTTTGGATGTACTTCAAGAGATACATAAATTGTGCCTAAATCCCCACCATCCTTCAAATATACTTTACAAGTTACTATATATCCTTGTTATGATGATGTCAGTTTATAGTCTCTAAGGAGGAGACAATAGAAAGTATAGGCTCAGGAGTTGCCTTTTAGCAAGAAGTGAGTTTGTATTTCTCAATGGCTTGATGAAAATCAAAAGAAGAAAATATTTTGCCTTATATTTCTTCATCTCTTCATTTGACTATTCTTTGGGTAGACTTTCGTGATACAAATTAATCCAGATATTTCTGATTATTTCTAAGTTTGAGTTGTGTGTTGGAATACCATAGCTTCTGTTAACTCAAATGTCCTACTCAACCAAATCTGTTACTGTTGTTGTTAGTGATGGTGGGGGTGTGTTTTTGTGCATGCTTGTATACATGTGATAATGTACACCTATGTGGAAATCAGAGGACAGCTTTCTTGAGTCTTGTTTTCTGCTTTTATGGTGCATTTTGGGGGATAGAACCCAAGTCTTCAGGCTTGCAGTATGAGTACTTTTAACCACTATGCCACAATGCCAGCTTCCCTACAGACTTTTAGGTTCATTAAGGTAACCTTTCTCTTTACACCGCCCCCCCCACACACACTTAACATTTCAGGTTTTGGTCTGCATAATTACCAATTGTAAAATTAAAGCAAATAGCACTCTGGTGTGACTAAGGTATTTACACCAAGGGAGTTTCTGAATTTCATCAAGAGCTCCTGACATCCATTGAGTGTGAATCCTCAGGTAGAATTACTCTACCCTGAAGGTAAAACTCCATTGGTTCTAAGTGACACCTTTAGAGTCTGCCCTTCTCTCCCTCTTTTCCTTATTAATGTCCCTGGACACATATAAAATTAATGGCATTATTTGTTCACTCACTGAGGGTTTATAAAGCTCCTATCCTTTAGTGGGAAATGCTGTCAAGGTTCTGGTGGCAATGATTTTAACAGTTATGGACACTGTCTACAGGAAGTCTTGTAAAGCCTTTAATGAATTGTCAGGTAGACCCCTGAGCCACTTGGCACTGTTAGCTAATCCTCTTTGGTGATTAGAAAATCTGAGCAAAACCAGTGGGCTGAAAGGAGACTTGCGAAATCTGGAACAATATCCTCTTTTGAATTTTATATTATCTTTATGGCTTTATCTTATGACTGTCATAAGGTTTCATGAATTGAGATATTAAACTGTACTAGATAAGTATGTGTTTGTGTGTTTGTGGAAAGTCTAAATGCTTGACAAAAATTTTGTGTTTTATATATGTTAACGAAACTGTTCTGTGTATGTACTATGTGATTCCAGTCTCTATGTTTTAAGTTTAGCTATTTGTCTCACTGAATAAAATGTCTTCTGCTTGTAAAACTAATATCTTGCTCTCTCTTCCATGGTAGCCAACCTGAAAATATGGTACTCAACAACTAGATTCCTCTCTGTCCCCTCTCCAGCCTTTATCTTCTTCATAGAACTTGATACTACCTGGAATAATAGAATGTTGTTTATCTATTTATGTATCTATCTATCTATCTATCTATCTATCTATCTATCTATCTATATATCTATGTATTTATTTATTTACCTTATATTTACTGTCACCCAAACCAACAAGAAAGGTCAAAGGGGTGAGGACGTTGGCTCTGCCTGCTACTTGATCACTGGAGTTGGGCTTAGCTTTCATAAGCACTTGGTAAATATTTGTTGAATGAGTGAATGGTAATAATGTTGCATTCATTCTTTCCAATTCTATGTGGACATGTCTTTATATCTCCTCCCTACCAACATCCTTTATCCTTTCATTCCATTGCTGCTCTCCTAGGTACTCACAGGTGAGATGACTTGGGGCTTCCCATGAGAAAGTTACTACTTGGAAACTATTCCCTGCTATGTTGTGGAGGACCTAAGTTATATGAGTGATGACCCTGAGAACTTCTGGGTTCCAGTGGCCAATGACAGACATCTCCGTCATTGATCAGACCCCTGGCAATGACTGTAACTTCCTCTGCTCAGTGCACCATTTTAAGCACTACAACATTAAGGAATGAAAAGAGGGGGAGGGCTCCTCTTTCAAAGAGTAGTGTCAAATCGATGAGGATAAATAACAGAATTCTGTATTTCCTGTTGTGATATATCCACCTATGTGGAGCAACCTCCATTATGGAGCTCCTGGTCTCTCACAACCCCTGGGTGCTAACTCACCCCTGGGTGAATAGGAGGAACTTTCAAGTGGTATGCTTCCATTGTCTCTTCTCTCAGGAGGTGGCTGCTGGGGGGATTCTGTGCCTTAGTTTGCTCTGACACTATATTACTGTTGGGGGGAACGTATTGTGTAGAGCTTCCCACTACTTGATAATGGTTTCTGAGTAATTGTGGAGGTGTAATTATAGGAAACTCACTATTTAAGATGCCTGTTGATTCTTCACCAATAGTAATATGGGTATTTTAAACTTCCTTGTTAGAGGCCGTTTGTTTCTTCTTAGTTGATTTAAATGTGGGGAGTAAGAATGGTTCATTAAGCCATCAAGATTCAAATAAATTAAAAAGTAGAAGATGATAAGGTCAAAATCTTCACTTTTACCCAGGAGTAATGGGACTGAGAAGTTGGATATTTTCACAAATTCTCTTCTCGAGTCCTGCAAAATGATGCTGTCCCTATTTCTGTTTCTCTTTCTCATGTATGTATGAAAAGTTATCATGGGAAATCGAGTACCCAGAGATCAAACACATCCCATGGAGACTGTGTGAAAAAGCTGAGAAGATGGGTATTCATTTGGATGTAAGAAAAGTGGCCTTTCCCACTTTCAAACCTGTATGCAGAATGCCCCTGTCCCTCCGTGAACGCATGGCAAGGATTTCCTGGAACCTCTACCATATGGCTAATCATTTGTTCCCACTTCTCCTCTTATATGTCTGCCTCCGCTCAGAAAAGAGGCTGTCTGGGGACGAATCCATTGCCATTACTCTAATGGCTTTGCATTTTAATTGGGTTCTAAGAATGAGCTAACTTCTAGTGGGTTTGGGGTATGATTCATAATCTCTAGTAACATTCAAATGTTCTTAGCCTCTCAGAACGAGGACAGCAATGATTATCCTAGGCAATAATTCAATTCCTCCATCCAGAGGCCAAGGTGCTTTGTCAAGATGGAGACCTAGAGAGCCCTTTTCTTTCCATTAGTTAGCACCTTGATTTCTAGAGTCCCCCCAGCCACCGTCTCCACCAGCTCCTGCTTTGGATGTTGTGGACATGCATCCCTTTGCTTTAGTGTGCTTGCTTCTCGTCTCTTCCAGCTTAGCTGTGTCCTCAGTGCCTGATCGTGTCTGCCTGCCGTACACATCTCAATGCTATTGTTAAGCATTGCAGAAGCATACATAAATTTTAAGGATAGGGAGTTGATTTCCCCTCCCTGATAAGAGGAGAAATAGATTCTTGAAGAAATCAGAATAAGAATAGACCATAAAATTCGGTGACATTTATTATCTTTTTTGCACAGTCCAACCCTCGTAATTATGCTGTTAGTTGGTTTTTGAGACAGTGAACAAATTGTTACTCACAGGTATGAGCAAGGGAGGCTAGCAGGCAGTGATTCACTGCAAAGGACAAAGCTGCTGTGAGAAACGGGCAGTAAATGCAGACTTTAGTAATTAGGTGACTGAGAAATGCTAAAATGTACAAGAGAGGACATTCCCTTAATTACTTATTTGAGGCTGCATAAATCGAAGGCAGGTCCTGGTCATCCCCAGAGATAAGAGCTGGAGGTGTAATTAAACCCACCAGTGCATTTTCTCATCCCTGACAGGCTTAGATGCTCTGCAGTCAATACATTTTATGTATGCTATTGTGGGCCATGCTCACAGCCTTCCACATAGAAGGTGGTATACCTTCTCTACACAGAAGAGGTACAGACAAAGATGGGGAGAATCTACTTGTAGCGCTTATTGGCAGAGTACAGGACTCGACTCAACAAGATCTATCTTTTTCTGAGTCCAGAAGCTCCACATCTAGCCTCGCTGCAGCAAACTGGATGCTCGCCACTTCCTGTGGTTTCCTCTTTCATCTTTGATCCACCTCATCCACCACAGTGAGGCTCTGCCCTCTAGAAGGTCACAATCTGGTGTCTGGCAGAGTGAAGCCAGAAGCTGAGCTTAGGACTGTATTGTGCCTAGGGAGTGCTGTTTATGGCTGCTCCTTAACCATGGTCTACAAAGCATTTTACCCAGGGTGGTTTTATTTTTCCTAAGAGGAAGAGAGAGACTTTAGGAAGGTGCCAGGTTGATATTATCCTAGGACCCAGGAGAAATCTATTCTCTGAAAACGAAGCAAAATGAAGCACACATGAGTAAAGATAATTAGGCTGAGATCCGGAAAGAACTGAAGGCTCACAGATCACTCATTTTGGAAGACTTCAGCTCAGGCTGAAGTTTGTAAGTGCGGCTCCCTCTGTGGGAAGACTTGCCTGTGAAAATCAAGAAGGTGAAACTTTGTCACATTGCTGTCTGTAGCTTGCTTGTTACGTCTCACTTTGAGAAAGATCAAAGTATAAAAATAAGGTGTACAAGTTTGGGTACAGCCACTCCTCTGTACCTGTGCGTCCCACATATGTAGATTTACCAAACTTGGATTGCAAATATCAAGGAGGAAAACCATATTATAGCAACAGAAATAATATGTGAAAATATGGCCTAGCAATTATTTATGTAATACTTATATTTTGATAGGTACCAGGCATAATCTAGACACGGTTTAAAGTTTATAGGTTATATATAAATAGAAGGTTGTTTGCTGCAAAGGACTTGGACATCACGTGTTTTATTATCTGAGAAAGGGTCTGGAGATGCCTGCATTAGAACCATGAAACTGGACATTTCATTTACATAGTCTAGTAGAGCTTTGTTTAGGTTATGGATATTAAGAAAGAATCAGGATTTATACCAAAAAAAAAATGACTACAAAACAAGACAAAATAAAACAGGTAAGTTTGGCTTTCTCACCAAGTTGAAATCTTTTGGTGAGAAAATGCAGCCTAAACATAAACCATTGTGAAGACTGAAATCGATGCCTAACCTCTTGCTGAGGTGAATGAGGTTTCTAAATCTGCTAGAGCATCCTCTCTGTGCCAAGAACAGTGTCATTCTAACCTCTCACCATCTTGCCCACTGAATCTGGGGCAGCCAGCCACACTATCCCCACTTGGGATGGTGGAATAGTGAACTCCTGCCAAAGGGCACACTTGGGTTATTGCCCCAGAACCGGGTCAGATAGCTAGTTAAATTTTTAAACCCACTCTTAAACGATGGGCCCCTGACCAGCACTGGTTCAATGTCAGGGCAAGAGGAATGATCCAAGCTGTTTGTGCTGCTGAGGCAGGAGGATCAGATGAACCAGTGGCCCGAGTGACACTGGGCTCATACAATCTCAGTTACCCTTTCCTGCGGCTCACATTACAGCCACTGACACTCACCTTTCAGGTTTACTGACTGGAAATAGCACTGACATGTTAGAGCCGACCATGGCTCCCTAAAAGCTCATCTCAGAGGCAAACCCTGAACCAGCTACATTATGATGGCTGACCTACCAGGTCTGCAGCCTAAGAGGTTGATGGATTTCTCTCTTGAATTCATCAACTTGTCCAACCTAGACTCCGCTGCCACTTCTCTGGAATTAAGCTTGTCTGTTTTTAACCATCCTACCCCGATTTGGCTTTCACGTGGACAGTGACACCATAGTCTATTTTTACTTGTGTTGGATTGTTATCTCCGGCACATTGCCTATTGCTTGAATTATCCCTCCTAGGAGCATTAGGAGGGATAACCACTGCCAAATGTTAACACAAACTCTAAAGCCATAGTAATTAAAACAGTGTAAGACTAATGCGCAAATACACAGATAAATCCCAGTGGCAGAAGAGGTAATCTAGAAAACACAGGATAGTATGCTCTTTGGATCACCTGAGGCTGCTTTCAGGATCCCTGTTGGCATGGTAATATGAAGATGCTTAAGTCCCCCATAGGAAATGATGTTATATTTGTATAGAATATATTTTCATTTGCCTTGGTGCTTTGAAATGTCTATTGATTGCTAATGTCTAGACCCAGTATGTAAATAGTTCTCATGTTATCATGTTCAGGGTTAATGATAAGAAAAGTCTGTTCAGAAGTAAGTCTTGTTGTTTTTAGATAAGGTCTCACTCTGTAACCCATGCCACCTTCGGACTCACGGCAGCCCTCTGACTCAGTCTCTTAAGCCCTGAGATTGCAGAAATAACTTTTCAAACAATAGTCTTGAATCATAGTCAGTTAGATCTGTGAACACAGGGCTTATGAGTGTGGAAACTTGACTGTGTATATCCGAACCACAGTTAGTTGAATCTATGGGCACAAAGCTTGTGACTATAGAAAGTCAACTATTAATAAAGATGTTCTTTTGCAATTCTTCACTATATAAATACTTACTGAGCAAGTCTATGCACAAGGCATAATAGACCACGGAAAACACTAATGAAGAGCCATTCATAGCCCTCATCCTAGTGGGGCTTCCAGTATGTAGTGGAAAAGGAAGAGTTCAGAACTTATTGAGTGCTCATGAAGAATGTGCTTAACGTTTCCATGTGAAGAGTTTGGGGCTCATGGCTTCCTATGTTTCAAATTCTCCTTCTCCCTTTTCCCAAGATATCTAGAGGGTTTGCTACATCCCTTCCTTCATTTCTTTATTGAACTGTCACCTTTCCACAAAGTCCAAATATCAGTCCTGAGCTGGGATTATAGCTCTAAGTTAAATGATTGCCTAGCATGTGGAAATTCAGATGTTCAATCCCAGCAGAGAAAAGGAGGGAAGGGAATCTGAAATGTCACTCACTGTCATTCTCTCCAACGACCGTTGACTCTTGTTTCCTCTTTGTTAGATTTCTCACTGCCTAATCTTATTTTATTTATTGTTTGCCTCTATTAGCTTGTTTATTACTTCCCTCATACTAGCTTCTTGAAAGAAGGAACAATGTTCACATCTGGATCCAGTACTTTGAACAGGGTCTACCTCGGATCACCTAACATGTGCACTCTAATGTGTAAGCACTGGTGTTGAGTCATCTTTCAAATCAGCAGAACAAAGACATGTTAATCAATAAGCAATTTGAGAATAAAGAGTGCCCCCATGCATGTCTATAATGTGCTTCATTTACCAATGAATGCTGTGTGGTTTCAATTACAGGATCCATATTTAGTGAAACATAAGCCAACAAAATCTTGACATATCGGAAATGCTTCTCACTGGCTGATAACATGTAACCACCACTCTCATGTTGAAAGAAATAATGCATCCCAACAGAAGGACCTTTAGAGATCTTCCGACCTTAAAAACCCATTCATCCCAGTTTCCCAAGACTGACCTATTACCATCACCCCAAGTCTTGGAAACTGCTATAGTTTTACTTTTATCATCACGTTCTGTCTCAAATACCCCTCCTCTGACAACCACTATCACAAGTTAGCTTTAAATGCATTTATACTTTGTACAAATTAACTTATATGGTTATTTTGCTAAAAAATACTTTAATAAGTTTTATTAATATATTAAAAGTAGAAAAACTCATTTATCTATACTGAAATGAAGTCTGAAGATAAGATTCTTTATCATATATGCCCATGTAAAATTGAGTTTTCTCTGTATATCAAAGCAGGTATCACATATTATTTCATTTTTTGCTTATATATAACACGGGATTAAGCATCACAATTTGATCCTGTCTCTGATCTACAGGGTCATTTCTGTTATATATCAAATGTTTATATGTGTATTTTTGTTGCATTTATGTATTTATTTCCCCCTTGTGTAAATCAGGATCAATTTTACTTGTGATGCCAATAGCTTGGCTTTTTCTTGTAGAAGCAATTTAATTTTATCCTAAATATTCTTAAAATTTCACACTTACATATAAAGTTTTAAATTCATATCACCCATTTCCACACTCACACAAAAGAAACATGCTGGAGTTTAGAGCAACTTGAAAGAATTAAATTTGTATTAATCCTTCTAATCAATGAACATATCTCTTTACTTATTTAGATTTTGTTTATATTGTTTTTGTATTACTATATATGTTAATTTTAGTTTATATTAACTTATTTAAGTATCTGAAAAACAATAGATGCTAATCTATATGAATTATAGATTAGTTCATTTTAAACTTGTTCTTTGCTGGTATATGAGAATGCAAATTAGCTTTAATATTGACCTTGTGGCCTTTAATTCTGTTAACTTTTCTTAATAATTCCAACAGCTCTTAAATGTTTATAATTATATACTCTTAAAACAAAATGACGGCTTTATTTCCATGTATTGCTTTCTAGTATATATACATTTGTTTTATGGATTATCATACTTATTTACATATTGTGATGTCCATAGCCTATAAAACAATATGAAACAATATGGAACAGGAACAGAAGAGCAAATATCATTCTCTAGCTTCTTATACAGCTTAAAAGCTGTCAGAGAAAACATTTTCTCAGAGACAATCTTTGGGGATATTTAAATGAAAATGACACTTAAATTGTGTATTGGAAAATTCAAGGTAAAGGGTGAATGAGAATGGCCCTAGTAGGTTCACTCATATGTTTGTTTAGTCTCCAACTAGCACCACTGTTTGGGAAGGATTAGGAGGTGTGGCCTTGTCAGAGGAGGTATTACTGGAGGCGGGCTTTTCAGTTTTAATAGATTTGCCCCATTTTCAGTATGCTCTCTGTTTCCTATGTGCAGTTTTGAGATGTTAGCTCTCAGTTGTTCCTGTTCTCAGACATTTGCTCCACCATGGACTCTAACTCTCTGAAACTATAAGGCCAAATAAAAACTTTCTTTTGTAAGTTGCTTTGGTCATGGTGTCTTAAGCACAGCAATAGAAAAAGAATAAAGACCAAAGATTTCCCTCTTCCAAAGAGATCATTTCAATTTGCTTTCTTATAGTCACACAAGGTCAAAGGTTCTACTGAAAAGTGGAACTTTCTATTATAGAACAAAGTTCCCATACTTATTCTACTGTTGAGAAAAATGTACTGAGACAAAAGAAGAAAATGAATTGTAACATCTTATATTTGACAGTGTGGATTTGGTTTTTAATTTTGTAAACTCAAGATTCTTTTGATCTAGGTCTTGGCCAGGATTCACAGTAATGTTCTCAAAAATACAAGTATGTAAACTAGATGCTAATTGGTACTTTGGGGTGGGAAAGGCACTTGCTAGAGTAGTCAGGGCTGGATGATTTTTGCTGTTGGATGTTTTTCTTCTCTTCCATGAGACTAGGTTAATGCAGGAGGCCGAATTGAAATTATTAAAAAGTTTTCAGTTCTTTGTATACATTGGATATTAGCCCTCTGTCAGATAAAGGGTTGGTGAAGTTCTTTTCCCAATTTGTTGGTTGCTGATTTGTCCTTTTAACAGTGTCTTTTGCCTTACAGAAACTTTGTAATTTTATGAGGTCCCATTTGTCTATTCTTGATCTTAGAGCATAAGCAATTGGTGTTCTGTTCAGAAACTTCCCCCCTGAGCCAGTGTCCTCAAGGGTCTTCCCCAGTTTCTTTTCAAGTAATTTTAGTGTGTCTGGTTTTATGTGGAGGTCCTTGAGCCACTTGGAGTTGAGCTTATTACAAGGAGATAAGAGTGGGTCAATTCGCATTCTTCTGCATGTTGACCTCCAGTTGAGCCAGCACCATTTGCTGAAAAGGCCCAGAAAACCAAATAACCCTATCAAAAATGGGGTACAGAGGTAAACAAAGACTTTTCACCTGAAGAAATTCGGATGGCTGAGAAACACCTTAAAAAATGTTCAACATCATTAGTCATTAGAGAAATGCAAATCAAAACAACCCTGAGATTTCACCTCACACCTGTCAGAATGGCTAGGATTAAAAATTCAGGAAACAGTAGGTGTTGGCGAGGATGTGGAGAAAGAGGAACACTCCTCCACTGCTTGTGGGACTACAAGCTGGTACAACCACTCTGGAAATCAGTCTGGCAGTTCCTTAGAAAACTGGACATGATACTTCCAGAGGACTCAGCCATAACATTCTTGGGCATATACCCAGAAGATTCCCCAGCATGCAATAAGGATACATGCTCCATGATGTTCACAGCAGCCTTATTTATAATGGCCAGAAGCTGGAAAGAACCCAGATGTTCCTCAACGGAAGAATGGATAAAAAAAATGTGGTATATATACACAATAGAGTACTATTCAGCCATTAGAAATAATGAATTAATGAAATTCTTAGAGAAATGGATGGAGCTGGAGAACATCATACTAAGTGAGGTAACCCAGTCTCAAAAGAATACCCATGGTATGCTCTCACTGATAAGTGGGTATTAGCCTAGAATCTTGAGACACCAAAGATACAATCCACATACCAAATGATGTCCGACAAGAAGGAAGGAGTAGACCCTGGTTCTGGAAAGGCTCAAAGGATCAGTGTAGGGGAATACCAGAACAGGGACATGGGAAGGGGTGGATGGGGTAACACAGGGAGGGAAAAGGGCATGTGGGACCTTGGGGGAGCATGGAACCAGAAAACGGGAAATGAAATGTAAATATAGTATATATTCAATAAAAAATATTTTAAAAATAAACAAAAAAGTTTTCAGATAGAATTTGAGGCCTAAATAGGTTTTAAGGCTTTTTAAAAGTCATGATTAATATACATTAATTCATTAGTACATATCTACCTAGAAAGGTTGAATTACTATAGAAACAAGCCAGAAGCTATGGTCCTTCACAGTGGTCTCCTGACCTCTAGTCCAGATTAGTGTTTTCAAGGAGTTACTTATGGTCGTTAGTAGGTTTTTACTCATCTTAAGGAATAATAACATCTTATTTTTGAGTGTAACATAGTAGACTCAAAACCAACAGTATCAAAATTATTTTGAAAGGAAACATGACATGAAACCTTTGTTTTGTTATGTATTCGTGCAGACACATGAAGCATATGGCCCTTGACTCATGATGCTAAAAGATTATTTCATACTGGAGGTTATGTGACACAAGAAACTTTAATAACACTGACCTAGGAAAAGTGCTGTTGTATGAGATGATTCTGAGAAGTACTGAAGGTCTCTAACCCTCAGACTTTAAATTTTGCTATCATTATCACTTTAGTAATAATAATAATAATAATAATAATAATAATGTAAGTATGTATCATTTAAATGTTTTTCTTGAACCCACATCTTTCAACATGCTCTGTAGCTTTTCTATCTTTTCCTTTCTTCTCAGAGCTTCAGAACTCCTTCCACAAACAGGTATAGGGTTTCTAGGATTAACTTTTGGATATACTGCTGTGGGCTCAGAGACCCCTCCCTCCATAACCACACCTACAACTCTCTCAGAGAGCCAGGCACTATATGGTAGTTGCACAGTTCTTATCTGGGAGGGCACCAAGAACCCTTCACTTAATGGCAGGGCTAGAATACAGAGACAGTATTAGTCTCAGATGCTGTTTTGCCTTTGCCCTTTTCTAGCTTCCTGGTGTGGGGGTAATGAATTATACAGTTATCAGACAAGTAGGACTATGGTTTCTTAAGGTCTCATGGTGTTGGATAAATCTTTTGGTAACTAGAAAATGACCTCTGTCCCTGAAGAACTAAAGGCATCTGGGGAGAGGCAACAGGAGGTGGCTTTGGGACCAGCCTTTGACCTTTAGTGTTCAGTGCCCTGGTGGTCTTTAGCCACGTGTACTCATTGCAGGCCTGTGTAGTAGCTGTGATGATTTGAATGTGAAATATATCCCTCCCACTCCTTCTCATGCTTGTGCCTTTGAAGATTTAGCTCCTAGTTAAGGCACTGTGTGTGAGATGTGGAAACTTTGAGGAGACAGATAGGCATAATGGCAGAGGTGTGTCACTGGGAGCAGGCCTTTGAGAGCTGGCCTTCTGCCCTCCTTCTGGGCCTTCGCTCTCTGTTTCTTGACTGCCACCACAATGTGAATAGCTGCAAGATCCTACTGCCATGCTAATTGCCATGTTGTCCCCTTAATCATGAACCATACCCTCTAAACTGTGAGCCAAAATAAACCCTCACATTGCTTCCACCAAGTATTCAGTCACAGAGATAATACAATAGGCAAGCTGGTCCTGAATACAGCCAGAATCCCCAAGCCATGCTTTTAGCTGCTGTGACACTGACTCTGAACTGAGTGAGACATCTCACAGAACTCGATTCTTTGGGGTTTCACAGGACAAGCAACCCAAACAGGAGACTGAGGACTGGGTAAATCTACCTAGGAGTTTGGCAGTAACTGGCTGGCCCAACCTTGTACTGCCAGTGTCCAGAAGCCAGGACAGTTGAAGACACAAGGAAAGAGTGGATGTTTGCCAAAGAACAGATAGATGACTGACTTTCCTCAATCAAAGGATGAAAGCATGAAGACAAAGCCCCGCTCAAGCTTTTGGAAGAATGGTCATAGGGGTTAAACTTTTGTTCCTGTCACTGTAACCCAGACATGAGTTTGAAGATCATCTTAGTTGATTCAGTTTGGTAAAGCAAAGTACCTTAGACTGGGTAACTTCTAAACCACATACATTTGTTTTTCATTCTAGCTGTTCAAAAGTCTAAGTCTAAGGTTCTCAAATATATTGGGTCTGCCAAGGGCCCATTGTTTGGTTCATATAGTATTCTCACATAGTGAAAAAGGCAACCAATGAGATAATCACATCCTTGAGGGAATCTGACACTTCCTAGAAAGCCTGTCTCCTAATACCATGGTCTTAGCAAGAGATCTGAGAGGCTCTGTCTCCCAATACTATGGCCTGGGACTTAGGTCTTAAAACAAGAACTCAGGACAAAGAGTAGGGCATACATATCAAAATCATAGCAAGGCTGACAGCATGAAGCCACCATTCCTGTCTTCCCTTCTCATAAATCAACAGTCAGCAGGATGAAAATAAGCACTAAAACTACTAACCCAGTTTCTAGTGACAGGACCCACCCAAAGTTGAAGAAGCATCTGGAAGAGGTCAGAGAACACAGGAGATTCCATAAGGCCTGCCTTTCCTCCCAGGCTCCACTGCTCTTCAGGGTCAGAGCAGATTCCTGCCTCAGAAACAAAGACAGGCACTGACTGTCCACAGTGCCCCTCAGCAGACACAGTTAAAAATCCCCTCAGGCTTGGCTGGTAACTAATACTAATGACAATTAGATGATGGGTTCTCTTATTTATTACTTTTTAATCACTATAAATCAGTGGCTAATTAAAGGTGAGATAGTTTAAGAAGTATCTTCTACATATGCAGCTGGAGCCACGTGTACTCCTTGGTTGATGTCTTAGTCTCTGGGAGCTCTTAGGAGGTCTGGTTGTTTGATATTGTTGTTCATCCTATGAGGTTGCAAACCCATTCAGCTCCTCATAGAAGCAGGGGGAGGGAGGATGAGATAGGAGGTTCCTGGGAGTGGGGGAAACTGGGAAAGGGGATAACATTTGAAATGTAAAAAAAAGAAAATATCAAAAAAAAGAAGTCTCTTCTACTTGGAAGAAGGGAACCAAGCTAAGTCTTGGTTGATGGCTTCCTGAAGAGGAAAACTACCTAGGCAGGGAAATTTCCAATCAGCATATTACCATCTGCCTCCTGAAGACTGGCAATAGGTCCCTAAGACAAAGAAAAGAGGAGGAAGGTAAAAAAGAAAGAACTGGGTAACCACTGTCCACTGTCATGACCGAGGAGTAGGGACAGGAGATTTGGTATACATTTTTCTCAAGGATCATGAATCAGCAGCGTTGGCATCTGTCTCAGTCAGGGTTTCTATTCCTGCACAAACATCATGACCAAGAAGCAAGTTGGGGAGGAAAGGGTTTATTGAGCTTACACTTCCACACAACTGTTCATCACCAAAGGAAGTCAGGACTGGAACTCAAGCAGGTCAGAAGCAGGAGCTGATGCAGAGGCCATGGAGGGATGTTCCTTACTGGCTTGCTTCCCCTGGTTTGCTCAGCCTGCTCTCTTATAGAACCCAAGAATACCAGCCCAGAGATGGTACCACCCACAAGGGGCTCTCCCCCACTTGATCACTAATTGAGAAAATGCCCCACAGCTGAATCTCATGGAGGCACTTCCCCAACTGAAGCTCCTTTTCCTATGATAACTCCAGCCTGTGTCAAGTTGACACACAAAACTAGCCAGTACAGCATCCTATTTCATCACGTTGGATAAGGGGTTTTAAAGTAGCTAAGAGTCTCATGTGTTGATTGGATGCTGCTCACTGGCAAGCATTTTTAGATGCTTCTGGGGATGTCTAGGTCACAGTTAATTTTCAGCTCTAATGGTCCAAAATAAGACCAAGAGAGATGAGGATAAGGGTGGTGATTGGAAGAGGTAGCAATTTTGATACAGAGTCAGTAGAGAAATGAGCATAATTTGAGTTATATAAGAATATAGTCAGTCAATATAATCATCTATGACTGATTGTCTAAAGACTAATTGTCTAAAGCATCTTGCCATGGTGGAGTGACACTCGGCACTCTTTAACACTAAGGTCAATACTTTAAAAGAATTTTCTCACTATAGATCTCAAACCAATGTGATACACACCATCTATCTATACACCTGTCTATCATCCACCAATTTCCTGTCTATTGATTCCCCATCAACTCTACATCCATCTACTTACTCATCCACCTATTCACTCATTCATTTAATCCATCCACCTATCTATCCACTCATTCATGCACCTATCTTCCCATCCATCTATCCATCCATCCATGCATCCATCCATGCATCCATGAATCCATCCATGCATCCATGCATCCATGCATCCATGCATCCATCCATCCATCCATCCATCCATCCATCCATTCACCTATCCATCCATCCATCCATCCATCCATCCATCCATCCATCCATCTATCCATCCATTCATCCATCCATCCATGTATTCATTTATCTATTTAAGTATGTGCTAGAAACTACATAAGGCAGGCACTAAAGGCATAGAAATGCAAAAGACATAATGCATTGTACACAAACTCTCAAGGTATTACACAAGAGCAATGCAACAACATGAATAATTACAGTGAAACTAAATTAGCGATATGATCTAGTTAATAACCAAATACATCAGAGGATCTGGGTGTGGGTGTTCTCTTCAAGGTGTGGCAGATATTTCTTGCCTTCATGGAGGCCCAGACCTATACAAGGTATTCCTTCTCTTGTTTGAGGGCTGGAACAAACCCAGTTTCTCAATTCTGTCAGAAAAATATGCACACTGTTCCTTTCTTATTGTTTGGTAGTCTGTTTATTTCTTATACTTTGTTAGTCTGGGGCTGCTGGACCAATTTAGCTAAAACTAAGTTTCCAGAGTGGTAACTAAGGTACCCTGGGGAAACTTTTACCTGCAGTTGTGTTTACTATGTTAATGTTAATTCCGTTTAGCAATAGTACTTTCTTAGGTGGGAATGGAAATTAATGCTGGCACCAAATACTTACCACACCTACAATTAATTCAGAGTGTGTGTGTGTGTGTGTGTGTGTGTGAGAGAGAGAGAGAGAGAGAGAGAGAGAGAGAGAGAGAGAGAGAGAAGAGAGAAAAGAAAGTAAAGAGGAAATGAGATAGAAGAGAGGAAGAATAGAGATTGTGTATACTTAGGTATATAGTCTGTATATATGCATAAACATATTTTATGGAGCTGTGTGCATGTCTAAGTTTAAGCCAGCTCTTTAGAAAGCCAAATATATTTTTATTAAATATTTTCTTTATTTACATTTCAAATGTTATCCCCTTTCCTGGTTTCCCCTCTGAAAACCCCCTATCCCATTCACCCACCCACCTCTGTTCATCAACCCACCCACTCCCACTTCCCTGTCCTGGTAATCCCCTATACTGGGTCATCAAGCCTTCATAGGACCAAAGGCCTCTCCTCCCATTGATGTCCAACAAGGCCATCCATGGGCCCCTCCAATTGTATTCTTTGGTTGGTGGTTTAGTCTCTGGAAACTCTGGGGTACCGGTCGCTTTATATAGTTGTTCCTCTTATGGGGCTGCAAACCTCTTCAGTCCTTTCTCTTGCTCCTTCATTGGGGACCTTGTGCTCAGATCAGTGGTTGGCTATAAGCATCCACCCCTGTATTTTTCAGACACTGGCAGAGCCTCTCAGAAGATAGCTATATCAGGATCCTGTCAGCAAGCACTTGTTAGCATCCACAATAATGCCTGGTTTTGGTCACTGTGTACGGGATGCATCCCCAGGTGGGGGCAGTCTCTGGATGGCCTTTCCTTCAGTCTCTCCTCCACCCTTTGACTCTGTATCTCTTCCCATGGGTATTTTGTTTCCCCTTCTAAGAAGGACCGAGGTATCCTTCTTAAGTTTTCCATGGTCTGTGAATTGTATCTTAGGTATTCTGAGCTTCTGGGCTAATATCCACTTACCAGTGAGTGCATACCATGTGTGTTCTTTTGTGATTGGGTTACCTCACTCAGGTTGGTATTTTCTAGTTCCATCCATTTGCCTAAGAATTTCATGAACTCAATGTTTTTAATAGCTGAATAGTACTCCATTGTGTAAATGTGCCACATTTTCTGTATCCATTCCTCTGTTGAGGGACATCTGGGTTCTTTTCCAGCTTCTGTCTATTATAAATGAGGCTGCTATGAACATAGTGGAACAGGTATTCTTATTACCTGGTGGAACATCTTCTGGGTATATGCCCAGGGGTGGTATAGCTGGGTCCTCAAGTAATACTATGTCCAATTTTTCTGAGGAACCACCAGACTGATTTCCAGAGTGGTTGTACCAGCTTGCAGTCCCACCAACAATAGAGGAGTGTTCCTCTTTTTCAACATCCTTGCCAGTATCTGCTGTCAACTGAGTTTTTGATCTTAGCCATTCTGACTGGTGTGAGGTGGAATCTCAAGGTTACTTTGATTTGCATTTTCATGATGACTAAGGATGCTGAATATTTCTTTAGGTGCTTCTCACCCATCTGGAATTCCTCAGTTGAGAATTCTTTGTTTAGCTCTGTACCCCATTTTTAATAGGATCATTTGGTTCTCTGGAGTCTAACTATTTGAGTTCTTTGTATATATTAGATATTAATCCTCTATCAGATGTAGGGTTGGTAAAGATTTTTCCCAATATGTTGGTTGCTGTTTTGTCCTATTGACAGTGCCCTTTGCCTTACAGAAGATTTGCAATGATATGAGGTCCCATTTGTCAATTCTTGATCTAAGAGCATAAGCTATTGGTATTCTATTTGGGAAATTTTCCCCTGTATCCATGCACTTGAGGCTCCTCCCCACTTTCTTTGCAGTTAGTTTCAGTGTATATGGTTTTATTTGGAGATCCTTGATCCACTTGGACTTGAGCTTTGTACAAGGAGATAAGAATGAATCAATTTGTATTCTACATGCTAACCTCCAGTTGAACCACCACCATTTGTTGAGAATGCAGTCTTTCTTTTCCACTGGGTGGTTTTAGCTCCTTTGTCAAAGATCAAGTGACAATAGATGTGTGGGTTCATTTTTGGGTCTTCAATTCTATTCCATTGATCTGTCACTGTACAAGTACCATGCAGTTTTTATCATGATTGCTCTGTAGTACAGCTTGAGGTCAGGGATGGTGATTCTGCCAGAAGTTCTTTTATTGTTGAGAATAGTTTTAGCAATCCTCAGTTCTTTGTTATTACAGATGAATTTGGAAATTGCTCTTTCTAACTCTATAAAGAATTGAGTTGGAATTTTGATGGGGATTGCATTGAATCTGTAGATTGCTTTCAGCAAGATGGCCATTTTTACTACATTAAACCTGCCAATCTATGAGCATGGGAGGTCTTTCCATTTTCTACCTTTGATTTCTTTCTTCAGAGACTTGATGTTCATGTTATACAGATCTTTCACTTGCTTAGTTAGAGTCACATCAAAGTATTTTATATTATTTGTGACTATTGTGAAGGGTGTTGTTTCCCTAATTTCTTTCTCAGCCTGTTCATCCTTTGAATAGAGGAAGGCCACTGATTTGTTTGAGTTAATTTTATATCCAACCACTTTGCTGAAGTTGTTTATCAGGTTTAGGAGCTCTCTGGTAAATTTTTGGGGTCACTTAAGTATATTATCATATCATCTGCAAATAGTGATAGTTTGACTTCTCCAATTTTTATCCCTTTGACCTCCTTTTGTTGTCTAATTTCTCTAGTTAGAACTTCAAGTACTATATTGAATAAGTAGGGTGAGAGAGGGCAGCCTTGTCTAATCCCTTGTTTTAGTGGGATTGCTTCAAGTTTCTCTCCATTTAATTTGATGTTGGCTACTAGTTTGCTGTATATTATTTTTACTATATTTAGGTATTGACCTTGAATTACTGATCTTTCCAAGACTTTTATTACAAAGGGGTGTTGGATTTTTGTCAAATGCTCTCTCAGCATCTAATGGAATGATCATGTGATATTTTTGAGTTTGTTTAAAAGGTGGATTACATGGATGAATTTCCATATATTGAACCATCCCTGCTTCCCTAGGATAATCCTACTTGTTTGTGGTGAATGATTGTTTTGATGTGTTCTTGGATTTGATTTGCGAGAATTTTGTTGAGTTTTTTTTTTGCATCCATATTCATAAGGAAAATTGGTCTGAAGTTCTCTTTCTTTGTTGGATCTTTGTGTGGTTTAGGTGTCAGAGTAATTGTGGCTACAATTACTAATTGGTATTAGGTCTTCTTTGAAGATCTGATAGAACTCTGCATTAAACCTATCTGGTTCTGGGCTTTTTTTTTTTTTTGTGAGACTGTTAATGACTGCTTTTTTTTTTCCTTAGGGGTTATGGGACTGTTTAGATTGTCTATCTGATCCTAACTTAACTTTGGTACTGGGGTATCTGTCTATAAAATTGTCTATTTAATCTAGATTTTCCAGTTGCATTGAGTAAAGGCTTTTGTTGTAGAATCTGATTATTTTTTGGATTTCTTCAGTTTCTGTTGTTTGTCTCCCTTTTCATTTCTGATTTTGCTAATTTGGATACTGTCTCTGTGCCCTCTGATTAGTCTTGCTAAGGTTTGATCTATCTTGTTGATTTTTTTTCAAAGAACCAGCTCCTGGTTTGGTTGATTCTTTGCATAGTTCTTTTTGTTTCTACTTGATTAATTTCAGCCCTGTGTTTGATTATTTCTATTTCTTGGGTGTATTTGCTTCTTTTGGTTCTAGACCTTTCAGATGTGCTGTCAAGCTGCTAGTGTATTCTTTTTCCAGTTTCTTTTTGGAGCCACTCAGAGCTGTAAGATTTTCTCTTAGCACTGCTTTCATTGAGTCCCATAAGTTTGGGTATGTTGTAGATTCATTTTCATTGAATTCAAAAAAGTCTTTAAGTTCTTTATTTCTTCCTTGACCAAGTTATCATTGAGTAGATTGTTGTTCAACTTCCATGTATATGTGGGCTTTCTATTGTTTTTGTTTTTATGAAGACCAGCCTTAGTCAGTGGTGATCTGATAGGATCCATGAGATTATTCCAATCTTCTTGTATCTGTTGAGGCCTGTTTTGTGACAAATTATATGGTCAATTTTAGAGAAGGTAGCATGAGATACTAAGAAAAAGGTATATTCTTTTGTTTTAGGATAAAACATTCTACAGGTATCTGTTAAATCCATTTGGTTCGGAACTTCTGTTAATTTCACTGTGTCTCTGTTTTATTTCTGTTTCCATGATCTGTCAATAGATGAGAGTAGGGGGTAGAAGTCTTTCACTATTATTATGTGAGGTTCAATGTATGCTTTGAGCTTTAGCAAAGTTTCTTTTCTGAATGTGGGTACCCTTGCCTACAGAGCATATATGTTCAGGATTGAGAGTTCTTCTTGGTAGATTTTTTTCCTTTGATGAGTATGAAGTGTCCTTTCTTATCTTTGATTACTTAAGTTTGAAAGTCGATTTTATTTGATATAAAAATGGCTTTACTAGCTTGATTCTTGGGATGATTTACTTGGAAAATTGTATTCTAGCCTTTTACTCTGAGGTAGTGTCTGTCTTTGTCACTGAGTTGGGTTTTCTGTATGCAGCAAAATGTTTCATCCTGTTCACATATCCAGTCTGTTAGTCTAAGTCTGTTTATTGGGGGAATTGAATACATTGCTATTAAGAGACAATAAGGAAAAGTGATTGTTTCTTTTATTTTTGTTGTTAGAGGTAGAATTATGCATATGTGGCTATCTTTGTTAAAAGAATATTATTTTGTTGCTTTTTCTAGGGTGTAGTTTCCCTCCTTGTGTTGGAGTTTTCTATTTATTATCCTCTGAAGGGCCGAATTTGTGGAAATATATTATGTAAATTTGTTTTTTGTCATGGAATATCTTTGTTTCTTCCTCTATGATCATTCAGAGTTTTGCTGGGTATAGTAGCCTAGGGTGGCATTTGTGTTCTCTTAATGTCTGTATGGCATCTACCCAGGATCTTCTGGCTTTTATAGTTTCTGGTGAGAAATCTGGTGTAATTCTGATGGGTCTGCCTTTATATGTTACTTGACCTTTTTTCTTTACTGCTTTCAACATTCTTTCTATGTTTTGTGCATTTGATATTTTGATTATTATGTGACAGGAGGAATTTCTTTTCTGGTCCAATTTATTTGGAGTCCTGTAGGTTTATTGTACATCCATGAGCATCTCTTTCTTTAGGTTAGGGACATTTTTTCTATAATTTTGTTGAAGATATTTACTGGCCCTTTAATTTGGGAATCTTTGCTCTCTTCTCTATCTATTATCCTTAAGTTTGGTCTTCTCATTGTGTCCTGGATTTCTTGGATGTTTTGGGTTAGGAACATTTTGCACTTTGCATTTTCTTTGACTGTTGTGTCAATGTTTTCTATAGTATCTTCTGCAGCTTCTCTCTTCTATTTCTTGTATTCTGTTGGTGATGCTTGCAGTCATGCCTCCTGATCTGTTTTCTGAGTTGTCTATCTCCAGAGTTGTATCCCTTTGTCATTTCTTTATTGTTTCTACTTCCATTTTTAGATCCTTGGTGGTTTTGTTCAATTCCTTCACCTCTTTGGTTGTGTTTTCCTGTACTTTTTAAAGGGATTTTTGTTTTTCTTCTTCAAGGGCTTTTCTACCTGTTTACCTGTGTGTTCTCTTGTATTTCTTTAAGGGAGTTATTTATGTCCTTCTTAAAGTCCTCTGTCAACATCATGACATATGATTTTAAATCCAACTCTTGATTTTTCTGGTGTGTTGGGGGTACCCAGGACTTGCTCTGGTAGAAGAACTGGGTTCTGACGATGCTATGTAGCCTTGGTTTCTGTTGGAAAGTTTCTTGTGCTTGCCTTTCGCTGTCTGGTTATCTCTGGTGTTTGCTGGTCTTGCTGTCTCTTGCTGGAGCATGTCCTTCCTGTGTACCTGCAAGCCTTTGTCCGAACTCCTGGCAAGATCAGCTCTCTCCAGGGCAGGATTTAAGTGTGGAGGTCTATGGAACAGCCTTAGCTCCTGGGTGCAGATGGAGCCCTGAAGGATCCTATTCCAGCTGTTCCACTGTTCTGTGCCTTTTATGTTCCTGGCCCATCTTGCTTTGTACAGTTATTGGAGAGAAATTCGTGATCTCATCTGTGAGCCTAGGAGTGAGAAGCACTCCTGGGAGACCAGCTCTCTCCTGGTGAGACCTGTACATGTAGGGCTGTGGAACAGCCTTAGCTCCAGGGTACAGATAGAGACTGGAATGCCAAACGTAAATTTTACATCTAAGATATTTTATTAAAAAAATGGAGTTCAGCTCTTCTTAAAAACCATTTTCTTTACAGTTTAAAAGGTCAAAGAAGGACTATTGTGCATACCTAAGAGCTTGCTATAACCCAGACTTGTTTCCTATTCACGGCCTTTTAGAGTAGGTCCTGTTCCTTTCATTGTGAAAATGAATAGACTTCAGAACAGTTAACGTTTACAATTTTGATTACACAGCTAGTGATTACCAAATGTACAGAATGAAGCAGTGGCAATTTCCCTTCCTCTCACTTTCTGCTGCTCCATCACACTGAGAGGGCAGAACCTTAGCTAATGGATGTAAATTTGGTGGGTTTTAAGATTATGTACCTGAAAAGAATGGTCCATAGAGGCCTTGCACAGTGGACCTGGACAAGGCTGCTCACACACAGGGCTGCTGTCTTACATAAAAGCATTCGTGATGTCAAAATAGTAAGGTGCTATACCACCTCCTAATTTGTCAGCCAGCTACTGCAGTATTCAAGCTTTATGAAGGGTCACTGTCTCGTGCTCTTTGAATAGATGATTATGCCAAATGATTTCTCTGCTATCAATAAAATTTGTGAAGAGAGAAACCCTCTAGAGACAAACTCCCTTGACAATATATATCTACAAACCCACTCATATAACAGGAATAAGGGAAACTGCAATTCCAGAATACTTTTGTAGGAAAAAGGATGGTATTATGTGGATCCCCAAAGACCATTTGATTTCACAAGAGCTTCCTCCACGATGATAATGCACTTCAGGATTCTTCATATATAGTTGGAAGGAAGATTGGCTTCCTACATCATCTTCTGGAACTATTACTGCTTTTGGTAAGGAAAGACCTTGTGATTCTAGCCATAGGGTCTTGAATGCTTAACAAAAAAGAAAGAATCAACAATGAAACCAGAGGAATCTTACTCAGACTGCTCTACAGTAGAGGGGATGCTCATGATCTTTAAGAATGAGCATGTTTCAGTAGGGAATCGGAGAAAGTATTGGAAAACATTCTGAGGTCTGTTGTGGACACACCATAGAGGGCGGATGTTAGGTAAGGGGACATCACTCAGGCATGAAGCTCATTCTTATAAAACCTGCCCTGGTCTAAGTCCTCCTTAAGTTTCTTATGTTAAAACTATACTAATGTGAAGCTCACCAAATCCACACTGGTACTCTTGTGCTAGGATCCCCTTTTTGCTTCCCCCCAAACCTTAAAGTTCTTCTCTACTCCACCCCTGGGATCCATATCATATGTGACCTGATATTTGAACTATCTCTATTTGTATTCTCGCACCTTCAGTTATACTTAATAAGGGAAAGAGGCTGGGTCTCTCACTCATGGTTCCTAGCTTAGTCTGGTTTTTGTCCCTACCCACAGCAGAACAGGGCACGCAGCACAGTTTAGTAGCACCAAGTCCCAGAAAGAAAGCACCACCGTCTATTACCAAGCGAGCCTTTGGCAAATTAAAGTGTAAAATGCTGAGTGAGAGAATGGGGGAGGAGCTGGCAATTTTGTCAGTTTCTATGATAACTTTGCCTCAGGCCTTGATGGCATCAGTAAATCGTTATCTCTTAACTTGCAGTCTCTCAGTCTGGAAACGTTAGGCACCCCTGATTCGAGTTAAGGATTTATACCTAGCAGCTCTCTTTTTAGAAGGCTTGTGTGCAGCTTTCTAAAGCCTGAGACCCTGACCCAGTCATTTCCCCAGGATGTTTTGTGTGTGTGTGTGTGTGTGTGTGTGTGTGTGTGTGTGTGTGTCCCATCCTCCTCTGGCCTTTTATGGACATCACTGGATCCCTTCTCTCTTTCCTCATACTACCCAAGTGCATCTGGTCCCTTCCCTTTGTTCTAGCCTAGTTACCACCGCTATCCTAGGCCTCAGATTTGGACAGATACTTATAGGCAAATGTCATCAGCCACCAATTGTGGCAGCAGGCAAGTTTCAATAGGGGAGCTGTGGAAGTTTTCATCTTGTTCTCAAGGCAGAAGGAGATGTCAAAATTCAGACTTAATTAAATGCCAGAATCTTCCACAAGCTCTAAAGAGTAGATCATTGAATTTTGCATGTGCCTGGCTCTTGTCCCAGCTACCTATGAAAATGTTTCACCTGTTCCTGGCCTGGGCCATTGCTTGTCCCTAGTCCCAATATGGTATCAAGGAAAAAAACAACACTCTAGCGATCACTAACCAAGGCTCAAGTTTCCCTCCCTGAAAGGGACATTGGGAAAGTTATTTGAGGTCATCAAACTCACTTTGCTCAACTTCATGAATGTTGATGTTGTCATATATAGTCAAAGCATGCTAATAGCAACTAAATGAGAAATTGAAATTCAGAATCTAGCCAAGTGTTTAGCATGGCAAGTGCACCACCCATGTTCCCTTCCCCTTTCTTGCCAGTCTCAGCATCATCTGTGATAAATTCAAACCTAAGATTTTCTAAAGATCTTTCACCTGCATATGCATATGTACATATTGTGCAATGCTGTTATTAGACAGACTTTGCATTAGATTCAAACGTAAGGCTCTTATCCACAAAAGTTGAACTTTCTGACCAGATACAGTGCTCATATTGGTAGCATGGTTCAGTATTTCATTTAACGAGTTAGCTGATTAGTAATCTCTGGCCCTAAATTTTGAGGAGGTATTTTTCAGTCCAGAGGCAGCCTTGGGCACTGGAAAGAGATAGTGGGAGAAACAGTCAGGGATCCAGTCAGTCAGATCATATGTGCCCCCTGTTTATCTTGAAACTTCCTGCCATGAGTCCTGTGAAGACCAAGGGAGAAGAAAATTGAACCTTTTAGCAGGTGCCAACTCAGCCACTGCATAGGTCGCCCAGGCCACTGTGAAGGATCTTTGGTGCGCTCCCAATCTAGCGGCATGGGATCCGTGCTAACCATTAATAATAAAAGGCCAGAATCTTCCATGAGCTCTAGAGAGTGAGTGTCTGGAACCTGGCTCTATTTTTAATAGCAATTTTCTCCCAGCCTCGCTCCTCACTCATCTATAAAGATGACCTGAACTGCAAAGCTATGATTCCCCTAAAGTGGGAGGGAGCCAAAGCATTTCTAGTTGATTAGACTTGGGAGTTTTTCCTGTTACTGCTACAGTTAAATAGATATTGGCAAATAGTATAACCTGCAGGGAACCAAGCAGAGAAGAGCATGGCTGGATGTAATTAGAAATATCCATCATTCTTTTCCCCTGAGGAGCAAGAGAGTGGTATTTAAGGGGACAGTGAGGCACAGTCCGGAACAGCCTTAACTCAGGAAACAGTTGAGAGGCCCCTCCTAAATGACTGCCCATTGTGCAGGGGTAGTTAACTCTTCCTAATTGTTAATAGCACACCTCCAGTCCAGTTGATGGACACCTCAGAGATGAATCTGGAGGCCTGGAAGCACAGTATGGCTCCATTTCAGCCATGCATCACCTACCTAAATACACAGCTGTTTTCATAATTTGTACTGTTCCTGTATGAACTGAAGGGAAAGATGATTATCCTGTTATTTAAAGAAACATAAGACAAATGCATTTTAAGCCAGAACACATAAGAAAGACCAACTCATTTGCCATGGCTCTGGAAAAGGCAGTAGAAAAAGAATCTCCTTGTCTATAACCAGATGGGTCCAGTATAGTTATATTGGATAAACCCTGATTCAACCAACCTTATGTTCCCACTTAGAGAAAGCAGGAGCAATACATGATGGCGGGGTGGTAGAAAGCTGCAATAGTCAGTGTGGCCCAGTGGGTACAGAGGTGGAGGTTGGTGCTTCCATGATTAGATGTACATTTCCTTCAGCTACTTTCTGACGACATAACCTTAAGCAAGTTACCTAACCTTCTCCAGCCTTGGACTCTTTATTTGTAAGCGGGAATAAGAATACCTATTATGTTTTTAAGGTGGTTAATATGAGTGACTGCTCAGGGGCCACTAGCCAATAACATGGGCCCTGGGGCATCAGGGGAAAAGCCTCAGTGGCAGAGGTAGGCTTGCAAATACAGATTGTCTGTCTTCCCCACAATGTGGGACCAACAGTCTTTCAGATTTCAGAGCATTTTAATTTTTTTCTTCATAATCTTATTTAATCAAGAGTAAGCCTTTGACGATGTTTTTTTTTTTATTTCTTTATTGGATATATTCTTTATTTACATTTCAAATATTATCCCTTTTCCCAGTCCCCCCATCCCATGTAGCCTCTATCCCATACTCCCTCCCCCTACTTCTATGAGGGTGATCTTCCACCCACCCCCTTCCACCTCCCCACCCTCCACCTCATAGGAAGAACAACAATATCAGCCAACCCTCTCACACACACAGTCTTCTATTAAAATGCCTTAATCAGCTCAATCACTGGGCCACTCCTAAACCTCCATGTTGTTAACACCTACCCTCTGATACTCCTGAGTTATTACTTACTAAAATCTATATTTCATCTTTGCTACCCTAGATTCAATGGGGGGGGAGGAGGCCCTGGGGCCTCTCTTCCCAACTCTTACACCATTGTACACTCTCTCCAGCAGCTCTCAAGCTTGCTCCTCTTCCTTTCCGGGCAATGACAATTCCTTTCTTCCTCTGCCCACTGGCCCACAAACCCTAAAGTCCCACCACCGTGTCTCTGTCCAACAGATGCTGGCATCTTTATTTACCAATGAGAACTAGCTGGGGGCGGGGATCCTCGCTGTCTTACATGGAGGATTCTCGTGCAATTCCCGAGTAGCATAAGGTAAGCAATAAACCAAACCCACAACAAGAAGAGGTTGCCTGTCTTTGGCTTTCCTACACTGGACAAGGGAGATTCTGTAATTGTTGTTTTGTTTTCTTAAGCAATAGAGGGAGATTGTGGTTTGTTCACAGTATCTTAATTATGGCTTACTGTACATCTGTGGAGAGTAAAAATTTCCTTCAGGCCTAACGATATGCCACATGAAAGCCCACTGAGCCACAGAAGACTTGGCATGGGGTTCATCTTGTGCCTCAACTTGCTGCCTGTCTGCTACGCCATGCCCGATGGAGACGCTAGCAAAATTGTAGTGTGCATCTTGCTGTTCCAGAAATTCTCAAGGGGAAGAAGAAGCACAGATGAACACACCTAGAGGTGCTTATGCTCAGCATGTAGATAGTGGAACAGGAAGGCGCAGTGATGTTTGTACAGGGTGTGAATATCAGACAAATCTCTGATAACCAAGGAAGTTGAACAAAGAGCCGTGCATGGGAGTGTCCTGATCTGTAGTCTTGAAAGACGGCCCTCAAAGAACTATGTCTCCTGACAGTCATGTCCCTTATAGTGACCTCGCTAGGTGTGTGGGGTAGACAAAGTGACTCGCTCCTAATGGAAACAGATGGTATGTAGAGGAGTTCTTACTTCTGAATCTAGGTTTTAAAAATCTATGATTGCCTTATTTATTTATTTATTTATTTATTTATTTATTTATTTTTTTAATAAAACAAGGATTCATGATGTAGTCCAGGCTATCCTGAAACTCACTATGTAGCCTAGGCTACTTCAAATTTGTGATTCTCCTGCCTTGGCTTTTCAAGTGTTGAGATTTTAAGTGTGCACCACCATACCATGTTAAGACTGTGACTCTGAAACCTTTCGAAACCTTTGTCTCTATCTTTGGCCCTCACTCTCTTGCCTTCTTGGTCTGGTCACTGTAATGAAATTGGAGAGGCATATGTGGCAAGGGGCTGAGTGTGACTCCAGTCAACAGCTAGTGGAGATCTGAGGCTCTCATTCCAAAAGCCCTCAAGGAAGCAAGTTCTGCCAACATCGCTGTGAGTGAGTGTGGAGGAAGACCGTACTCAGTCATGTCTCACTTAGGGCAACCCTCATCCTGGGAGACCTGACCCAGCTGCCTCACACTCAGACTCTGACCCATGAAACCACCTGGTAACTGACGGATGCTCTAACAAGTGGCCAAGTTGGGGAGTGACTTCTGTGGGAACAGGCAACTAACATCAACTGAGCAGTCCTCCAGCACCCAGAGTTAATCTTACTTAGCTCCTCATTTTATTTCTGAGAAAATTCTCTATTTAAGAGCACAGGGCGTTTTAGAAATTTTCTACCTAAGGAGTAGAACTCCTTGGAGGATTGGTTAGCTTCTGACCGGCACAAAGGCCCAAGGTGTATACTCTCATGAAAGACTAGCTAATTGCATATGCTGGGATCAAAACTTTGTTAAAAGAGATCTTTAAAAAATATTAAAGAAGAAACACATTTTTTAAAAAAGTGTTTAACTTTTACATGTTTTAGTTTTACCATAAAGCACCATGGGTACAAAGATAAGAATAAATAATAGTAGCAATAACATCTAAAGTCTTGTAACTGCCATCCACCTTCGTGAAACATTGCCTCTTTGTAATTTGCTTCACATATTTTTGCTTTTTAAACGTTTATAGATTTTAATTAAGATATAATTACATCAGGTTACCCCTACCTCCCTCCTGCTTCCCCCAGGTCCTCTCCCATCAACTCCTTTCATGCCCACCCCCACCTCTCAAATCAAGAAGAAGGGGAGCCTCTTCTTCCCCGATCACTGCTATAGATACACATGGGAATGTGTTTTATCTATGTATAAACAAATGCATATAAACATCTGGGTCTGCTTTTTCTTTTTTGTCCATTCCGTACATGGTTTAAAGGATGACCACTTTGCATTAGACAGCCACTGAAGGGGTAAATCATGGGAGAGGATGTTTACAAGTAAACCATTTTTCGATAAAGCTGAAGAGCTCTTTGAAATAGATATAAGGTTCCTTCCCATTCTCCCACACTCCCATTCCCCAAACCACAACCTTGGTGCTGTGGGTCCCACTTCCACAAAGACTTTTATATTTTTGCTGTATATGCATATGTGTATATGCAAAGACATATGGGTTGGAATGTGCTTCAAGAATGAAGTCCTGTGAGAATTCTAAGTGCTTATGAGAAATCTCCAGGAAAATAAGACAAGAGCTCTGTGACCTCAGTTTTCTTCAAAAACATGGAACTGTGTTTGGATTGTGACTTTCATGCTCCTTCCACATGTGACAGATAGGGGTGAGTTTACTTCAGATTATTAATTCCATCTGGCTATTGATATTTATTTGTGTGCCTCTATGGAAAAACGTGTTTCCGCCATGTGTCGTAATTGTGCATATTACTCCTGTGACTCACCTTGACCCTCAGAGTATAAATTGTCTAATGCTTTGACTTCAGCATGAGACTATTCAATGGCTATCCAATGAGACTTTAGTCTGCATCATTCCCAGGTCTGACCATCTCTAGAGTGGTAAACACACACCTATATATGCATATCTGTGTATGGTAAAATATGCATGTTAGCATGTATTAATAAAACATATGGTAAAGATATATGTGTATGTATGTATGTATGTATGTATGTAAACCTCATGTAACAGTTTACATGCATTAATTTAAACTTCAGACTAAGGATGTAAAATTCTGTGAAACTTTTGCAATATGGTTTTTAACTTTTAAAATGTGTTTTTATAATTGTATGGCTTCTACTAGTGTGTCTTGTGTCTGTGCCAGTGTGCATGTGGGTGGTGGTTCTCTTCCTCTCCCGTGTGAGTCCACAGGGTTGAATGGAGGTTGTGACCACCCTGAGCAGTGAGTGACCAGTCCTGCTGAGTCACCCCACTGGCCCTGCTCTCTTCTTACTTTTTTTTTGAAATTGTGTCTGTATGTGTGGTGTACATGTTGCATGTACTTGTCAACATGGATGTGTGTGCACGTGTGTGCACATGTGCAGGGAGACCCACCTTCTCTCGTGGAGACAGAGTCCTCTACTGAACCTCAAGTTCATTCATTTTGGCAAGAACTGTCCATCAAGCTTTAGGGGTCCACCTGTCTGTGTCTCACAGCTCTGGGGTTTACACAGGTATGAGCCACTGTTTGGGGAGTTAACATTGGTCTTGGGATTAACATTGGTTTTTGGGTTATGAACCTAGCCTCTTGTGCCTTGAGTGTAGGCACTTAACTGAAGGGTTAAGCACTTTTTAAAATTTTACATATTTGAATATGTTGTCTATTCTGGTTGTTTTTCTGTCAACTAAACATAAACCTGAGTCACCCAGGGGAGGGGAACCTGGACTGAGGAATTGCCTTCATCAGATCAGTCTGAGAGCACGTCCGTGAGGCATTTTTAAACGTAGGACTATTGTAAGAGGGCCCTGCCCACTGAGGGTAGTGCCATCCCAAGGCAGCTGGTCCTGAGCTTTGTGGGAAAGAAAGCTGAGCAAGCCAGAGGGAGAAGCAGGACGCAGGATTCCTCCACAGCTTGTGATCCTCCCAGGGTCACACTTGAGCTCATACCCTGGTTTTCCTTATGACGGATTGTAACGTTTTTATTTGTTTGTTTGTTTGTTTGTTTTCCTCCTTGGGTAGCTTTTTTTCACAGTGTTTAGCACAACAATGGACACAAGCTATGTCATAACCCTATTTCATTCACTGCTGTTCGCTTTTGATCCTATGCAACATTTTAAATAAAACTCTGCCTTCTGTTGATAAGTATATATATATATATTTTTTTTTTTCTTTGCTTTTGCTCTTTCTATTTCTGCCACTACACACAGTGTGGTAATGGAAATCTCCTGCCTGGCTACTCACGTTTACAGGCAAAAAAAACATTGCTATGGAAATGAAGCTTGCGGAGCAGCAGAAGATGCACGCTTCGAGATTATTACATACTGGCTTAGTCCCTTTCAAAGCGGTACTAACTGAATGTGGTAGTGCGTTTGCTCAATCCTTCCAAGTCTGGATGTTGAGGCGGGCAACCCACCATGGGCTTGGGGCCAGCCCAGGCTACATGGTAAGAACTTGTCTCAATGCAAATAAGCAACAAATGAGAAAGAGTGCATAGATTCAATAAAATAAAGTTATAACAATTTCCAGGTCTCCTCCAGGGTCTGAGCATTTCCATCAGTTCATATCTTCCTTTGTAGGATTCCTGATACATGTCCACCTAGGATTTGTGCTTACTGGTAAAAGCATTACTATGGAAATGAGGCTTTGCTGAGCAGCAGAAGATGCATGCTTCCAGGTTGTTACGTGTTGATTTAGCGCCTTTCAAAGCAGTACTACCTGAATGTGGTGGCACGTGCTTTCAATCCTCGCAATTCAGGATGCGGAGTTGAATCTGTGCTCGGGATGCTTCCTAGGAGCTGGGGTCTTTCATCATGTGCACTCAGAACCTGGTGCAAGGATATGGACAGGAAGCACATCATACTAAGTGTGTTGAGAGTTTCCCTTTGCTCTGTCCAACGGATTTCTCCTGATTGCCTCCTAAGGATTCATTATATCACTTTAAGCAACTGCCTCCTTGGGTGCTCATATGGTCCATCCTTAAGTTGTTTGAAGTAAATCAAGATTCACAACAGTAGTTCAGCAAATCTAGTACATTACACCTCAGATTCCATTTATTTAGTTTTGTGTTGTGTTTTGTGGAGGCAGAAGCTGACTCTGGAGCTCAGATTGCCTGGGAGCTCACTACGAAGACAGGCCCCAACCTCACGGCAGTCCTCCTTCCTTGGTCTCTTACATGCTGGGACTGCAAGACACATGGCCAAGCCCAGGTCCTAAATTTGAGGGGATTAAGAAATTTCTGAAAAGGAGATAAAAGCCACACACACACACACACACACACACACACACACACACACACATACACACACACTCATCACTTCACACACTTTCTCTGCAATTCTGAAAGGCTCATTGACCACTAAAGCAAGTCTATGGATCTCTGGCTTTATCCGGACAGACCTATATGGATCTATTCTGGAAGAAATGCTGCAGAAGAGCTTCCTTAGTTCAAATAGTCTGTAAACTCAATTACTGAACAAAGACGCCAATACTCTAGAGATTCGTAGTTTTGGTTTTGTTTTTTTTTGTTTTGTTTTGTTTTGTTTTGTTTTTTCTTTTCAGAAACAATGTTTGCAGAGGCATGAATATTTTGTTGTGTTTGGTAATATTTATGTGTAATCTTTTTATTTATTTTTATTCCCTTTACATCCTGATCATTGCCTCCTGTCTCCTTTCCTCCTAGTCCCACCCTCACATCTCCCTACCCCCTCCCACCTCCAACTGCTCCTCAGAGAAGAGGTAACCCCCTGGGTACCAACTCATCCTGACATACATCAAGGGCAGCAAGACTAAGCACATCCTCTCCTACTGAGGCCAGAAAAGGCAGTCCAGATAGGAGAAAGGAATCCAAAGACAGGCCAGAGAGTTAGAGACAGCCCTGCCCAAAGTGTTATGGGAACTCACATGAAGACCAAGATCCAGATTTGCTACGAATGTGTAGGGAGTCTAAGTCTGCCCCATGCATGCTCTTCTGTTGGTGCTTCAATCTCTGTTAGTCCGCATGGGCCCAGGTTAGTTGCCTCTGTGGGTCTCCTTGTGGGGTCCTTGAACAGTACATCTCACATAATACTATTCCCTACTCATCCACAGGGCTCCCCAAGCTCCGCCTGCTATTAGGCTGTGGATCTCTGCATCTGTTTCTATCAGCTACTGGATGAAGCCTCTCAGGAGACAGTTACACTAGCTAGGCTCCTCTCCCCACACCTGATTCCCCCTATCCCTGTTCCTTCCCCTCCTCCTACCCCAAGTCCCTCTTTCCATCCACTCCCAATGTCCACTTTATTTCTTCTGAGCGAGATTCAAGCATCCTCCCTTGGGCCTTCCTTGTTACTTAACTCCTTTGGGGCCTGTGGGTTGTAGCATGGCTATCCAGGACTTTATGGCTAATGTCCACTTACATTTTCAAATATAAAATTCCAGTGAGTTAGATACATAACCCTCTGCAAGAGTCATTTTCCTCCTCTCTCAAATGAGTTCATATTTCAATGGAATCTTTTGAGATTTAACCAATGTTTTCTTGGTGTTTGGAAAGTGGTAAATATTTAACCAATGTTGCCCTTCTCTGCCCATTAAAACTCATCTAGTAGACCTATGCTAAAAAAAAAAAAAAACAAACAAACCCTGAAGTTAGGATTTCTCTGTACTGTGACGCTTCAGTGAGGCTACATATAGAATATGTCCCTTGAATCCATCCGTAGTGATTTCCTCAAAAGCAATTCATGGGATACGTTTTGGGGATCAGACCAAAGTTCAATATTATGCTATTTTCCAACACTAATTTCTGTGCTCATGGGATCGTCTGGCTTGCAGGTCATTACCAGCCCCTGGGCTTCTCTGTAACACCTGTTTACTTCCTCATTCTACCAGGGCTGTGGCTGCTTTTGGTGACCTCCAGGGATGCCTGGAACTGCCTTGATGTGTCACAAAATGTATTCTTGCATTTAGGGGAAGCTCCTGGTTTTCCAAATGCCTCCCTGACATACACTGTTTCAGATGCCTGTAGAAATAACAGCCATGAGTTATTTATAGATGAGTATTAATGCTGCATCCATACTGACTCTCTTTATCTGCACAAGGCTTCAAATAGATTCAATAGACATTTCTTCCCAAGTTATAAATGATTTACTCTGGCTGTTCAACAAAATCCATACTCCTGAAAGTGACACCTGTGACACCTTTCACTTACAAACATTAAGAAAGGGTTTTGAAGAAGAAATAGAATTATTAAACCTGTTCTATCCTTGCCTCTGTCAACTCTTGCCTAAAACAGCTCTTAAAAAGAGATTCACTATCTTTTTTTATTTTCTATATTCTTTGTTTACATTCCAAAGGCTTTCCCCTTTCCCAGTTCCCCCCTCACCATATGTCCCATAAGTCCTCTTCCCTCCGCCCATTCCCCAATCACCCTCCCCCACCACCATTTCTCTGTTCAGATACTCTCCTATAAAACTGGATCCAGTCTTTTCAGGACCAGGGTTCTCTCCTTCCTTCTTCTTGGGAATCTTTTGATTTGCTAATTGTGCCTTGAGTATTCAGAGCTTCTGGGCTCATTAATATCGACTTATCAGTGATTGCATTTCATGTGTATTCTTTTGTGATTGAGTTAACTCACTTAGGATGATATTTTCCAGATCCAACCATTTGCCTACAAATTGCATGAATTCATTATTTTTAATTGCTGAGTAGTATTTCATTGTATAAATATATCACATTTTCTGTATCCATCCCTCCTTTGAGGGACATCTGGGCTCTTTCCAAATTCTGGCTATTACAAATAAGGCTGCTATGAACATTGTGGAGCATGTGTCTTTATTGTATGCAGGGGAGATGTAGATCTACATAAAAATCAACAATAACAAACAGCTCCTTCCCCCATCTAAAGGATCAATGGATGTCTGGCAGGAAGGTTCCCTCAGATCTGGGTCGCCTTGGCCATTCATGTTTCCAGTGGCTAGAAAGACAATGAGGTCCGTCAGGGGATAATGATGACTAGTATGTGAGATGGCGTGTCAGCAGGTGTCCATCACTACTGGGCCACAGGTCGAAGAGAAGAAAATGAAGTTCAAACTTTGTCTTTTATGTTACAGTATCAAGGGATAATGTTTATTCATACTGAAAATGTTGATGACATATGAAAATTGTCATCCTAAAACAGAGAGCTTTGGGCTAGTTACTGAATCAACAAACACACAAAAGGCAAAATCCCACCCAGAGTTTTCTCTGACTTTTACCCAGTTGTTCTGTGTGTTAGAAAGCTACCTGGATAGATAGGTAGGTAGACTGAGAAGTAGAGAAATGGGTATGTACATAGATAGGCAAGAGAGATAGAGGCAGAGACAGAGCTGTAAAGATTTGTCAAGTAATTGTAAAAAAAAAAATTGTGATTAATTTTATGCTACCAAGCACAAAAATAACAATACAGTATACAATAACAAAGATGCAATTTGTATAAAACATCTTTTATATATTTATGCATTTACTGATGTGATTTTTTTTGTATGTGATATACCTTTCCATATATGTATATGTATGCTCCAGTGCCTATGCATACTCATGCAGATCCCACAGGTTAATGTCATGTATCTTTCTCTATCATTGTCCACCTTATTTTTGTGGCAATCTTTCAGCGACTCCCATTCACCGATCAGTTAGATAGTCTGACCAGTGACTCCAGGACCTGCCTATCTCCACGCCCCTACCCCTAAGCCCTGTGCTAGGGTTACAGGCACATGCTGTCATGCCCCAGGTTTGTATGTGAGTGCTGGAGATCTGAGCTCAGGTGTTTATGCTTATACAGCAATCATGTTACCCACTGAGGTAAGCCTTTGCTTCTAGAAAATACTTCGAGTGGCATTTTCATTTGCTTGGCCTATTATGAGAAAACGTTGACAAACAGAGTCATTTGGACAGTAGTTTACTGCTTCACAGTTGTGGAGGCAAAGGGCCTGAGAATAAGACCCCAGTGGTGATGGTTAGTTCTGTATGCTAGGAGTCTCTACCTTAGCTTCTCATGGACTGCAGAGAATATCTAGTGCTCACTGACTAGTAGACCTATTTCCATGGTCTCTGCTCTCACTATCAAGTAATTTCCTAATTTCCTTCATTTTATGAGAACACTATTCACTTTGGGCTAGAAACCATCCCTAATGACTTTATCCTAACAAAATGTATTTGCAATGCCCTTGTTTACAAGCAAGTTCGTATTCTGAGCTACTGGGAATTAGGACTTCAGCAATGGTGGGAAAGTGATGCGATTCAATCCTCAGCAGGGAGTAGATACGTTTAAATCACAGTTTAGGTGACACTTCTCATCCAGTTAACACAGAGGAAGTCTCACTTCTCATCCAGTCAACACAGAGGAAGTCTAGCATAAACCTTGTCTATATTTACTTAAATATGGAATGCTCTCACAATGATACACATGGAACATGGGGTGGTAGCACATGATAGTCAGAAAAGGAAACCAAGGAGGATATGAGAGAAACAGTGGAGATCTTTTGACCCCAAAAAAGAGATGGAGGGGCAGGCAGTAGCTAGTGGCTGGGGGAGGCTGCATTAGCAATAAGTAACATGTTCTTGCCAGTGGAAGTATTGGTTGAGTTGGAAAAATGGAGGTTAGGGCTTGAGACAGGGTAATATGGGGGTGAAGCACCACGACTTTGAAGCCACATGCCTGGGTAGGAGAGTTCAGAAAGACAATGTAGCTATGTAGGTAGGCCACATGTCTTCTGTTTCTTATCTATAATATAGAGATATGAAACAGCACAAACTTCACAATGGTGCAGTGAGGGTTACAAGAAGTAGCCAGGTAAGGGTATTAGGAGATATCTGATACCTGGCATACTTGCTGGGGCTGTCATCATTGTCATCATCATTGTCATCATCATTGTCATCATCGTCATTGCCACCATCACCATAATCATCGCCATCATCTGCAGAAAGCAGACACTTGAGAAATCCAAATGGTAGGGAGAAGGGAGAGGTGATAGCAACAGGCCATGATGATATGTAGAAAAAGATAAATTGCTACCCTTTTCATTGTTAATAATCTCTGGAGAGTGTTTACAGCCAGGACAAGATCTGCTTACTTCTTAGGTTAAAAAAAAAAAAAAAAAACAGGCATAGAATAAGCAAAGGGTCCTGGCTTTCCAGCCATTTCTACAAGCATTAGCATAGATAACTTTGTAGTGTAGTCTTAATGAATAGACTCACAATTCTGATGCAAATTTTATTACTTCAGGTTGACAAAGCAAAGGCCTAACTAAAACATTATATTTTTAATTGTTAAAAACATAAAATTTGCTATTTAAACCATTTTTATTGGATATATTCTATATTTACATTTCATTTCCCTTTTTCTGGTTCCCCGCCCCCCCAAAGGTCCCACATGCCCTTTTCTCTCCCCCTGCTCCCTCATCCACCCCTTCCCACTTCCCTGTTCTGGTATTCCCCTACACTGATGCTTTGATCCTGGGTTTCCTAAAACAGTGTGAAGAAGAACTTATGTATTGTCAGTAGGTAGAGAGAAGTCTCAAGGGTAGGATATAGAGGTATAGTCAATGATAGAATAATATATCAAGCATAATTAACCACCAATTCCCACTGTCAGCTGAATACTGAGGGACCCAGAGATGCGGGTACGAAGTACAGGAGCTCCAAGAAGCTATGTCACTGTGTCTCAGGACAGTGGAAGACAGGAAGAGGAGTATGGGGTGAAGCACCAAGGCTTTGAAGCCGCATGCCTGGGTAGGAGAGCTCAGAAAGGCAATGGAGCTATGTAGGTCGGCCCCATGTCTTCCGTTTCTTCCCTATAATATAGAGATCTGATACAGCACAAGCTTCACAATGGTGCAGTGAGGGTTACACGGAAGTAGCCAGATAAGGCAATAAGGAGAGTTATACACTTTACATGCATTGGTTTTGCCATGCATTGGCTTCAGATTGACTCAGTGGGGGTCATTCTCACACACATTAGGGTTTCATCCAGATGGACAACAAAATGTGTCTATTATAGGGGCTGACAGGAGGGCTGAGGTTGAGGGAGGAGCAGTTGCATGCAGAAGGAAGGCAGGCACTGCCAAGATGTACCAGAATAAAATTCAAGCCCCTGCTAAGCTGGTTGCTGTAGACAGGGCTGGGAGAGTCAGTGCAGCTGAGAGCATTAGAAGAGGTCCAGGCTGAAGAGAACCAAGGTGGCTGACAGCTACTGACAGGTCTGCAGACACTCTACGGGAGCTAGTTAGTACAACTTTCACACCATCCACATAAGCTGCAAGGCTCAGAGATATCAACTAACTTGCATAAAACCATACAGTCATAAAAATGCAGCTTACTTAATATGAATCAAGCCCACGGTTCAGTTTTCAGTCCTGCAATTAAAGAAAAAGTTCCTGGACTAGGTGGGGATGGTTATGCCCCTGTAATCCTAGCACCTGGGAAGTGGAGGCAGGAGGATTGGGAGTTGAAAGTCATTCTTGATTACATAGCAAGGTTAAAAGCCAAGCTAGGCTACATGACACCCTGTGATCTAGTGTCACTTCTGTTTCTATAATAAAACACCCTGGCAACAGTTAATTTAGTTCACAATGCCATGTTACAGTCCATCATTGTGGGTAATCAAGGCACTTAAAGCAACTTTTCACACCACATCCATAGTGAAGAACAGAAAGAAATTAATGCACATACACATTCCCTTGCACACTTGATTGCTTGTGCCCACTGTTAAACAGTTCAGGGCCCCCTTCATAGGGAATGGTGCCGCCAACAATGGACTGGATCTTTCCATATTGATAAAGTTAATTAAGATACCCCTTCCCCAATATGCAACAGGCCAAACCAATTGGTCATTGAGACTCTCTTTTTGAGAGCCTAGGTTGTGTCAAGTTTAGAGTTAAAACAACTCGTCACACCCAAACAAAACAGAACAAAACACGAAATGTGAAACCCAAGTTTGGATCCAGATCAGATTCTAATTTCGTGTTTTCTTATGGAGACTGAAATCCTGCTTCACACATTATCCTAATCACTGAGCTAGGTTCATTCTGCTCATCAAATAGCATTCTTATAACTGAAGCATTTTGCGGGGGGGAAAAAGTTTATGAGTGAGGCAGCCAAGTATGAAGAGATAGGAGATGCAAATATCAAACTTGGCCCCATGGATAGACAGGCTTGGGCAAATTTATGAGGAAAAGCGGCAAGATGTTTCTGACTGGACAAAAGATGATTGAAAGCAAAGTGCTCTATGGTCTATATCGGCAGTAACCAGACACTGTGGCTCTTTATAGCACGTATGTTCGGCTCTGTATTATGTTTCATAACCTGCCTGAGGAAGTGAAAACCATAAGTGTCAAAAGACCTTGATAGATATGGTTGGTTTCTATGAACAGAAAGATCTCACAGGGTTATAACTCCTTATGTAGTTAATCACTACAGGGTAGCCACATTCTCTTTTCTGATAGTGGACATGACTTCCTTCATTCTGTCTATACATCCACCCTCCCTCTCTCCCCTTCACCACCCATTCTTTCCACCTCTTCATCCTTCCACCATTTCCTTCATTCCTCATTCATCTTTCTTATCTCCTGCAAGCTTCTGAAATTAGATAAAAGAAAACAAAAACTCTTCTTAGAAATAGGGCATCATAGTGCATTGACCCACTGGAAATTTTCGAATGAACAAAGCCCATATGGTTTTCTTCTCTGTACATGCATCATCTAAGCATGAATGATGTTCCAACAAAACACAACCCAGTGGCCAACTCTAGAAGCATGTGCCATGTGAGTAAAAAGGAACACCCAGAAGAAAGACTTTGCTGGGATCCCTCAGCTTCTATGGTGAGAACGCAGGCAATTAGTTCAAAGGAAACAGGGGGATATTTATAAAATGATGGATGCCTAGAGGCCAGAATGTTTTGTAACAATTGTCCTGGTTAAAGCCACCTTCCACATTTTCCCTCACTTAACCTAAGAAGCCTGTAGATGGTTCGTTGAGCTAGTTACTCCTGATCTATGTCTGCGACAATGATACACATCCTTCCACTGCCAATATATCGCATAGCGTCTTGCAATCTACCATATATTTGCATATCTGTTATCTCATTGAATATTTAAATTTACTCCATGCTATAGGCTGAATTGTGTTTTCCCTTTGAGTGCTAATGTTATTAAATTTCTAACTCCCAAAGCCACCGTGTAACTCTGTTTGGAGTTGGGATTTCAAAGCAGTTATCAAATTAAAAATTAAGCCGTTATGATTGGGTTGTAATCCTTTCTGACTTGTGTTCTGTCATGAAGTAGAAATTAGGACATACATATTATGAATGTAACTAGACTAAAGGGCATAAGAGGACACAGAGAGAGGGTGCCATCTGCAAGCCACATACAGACACGCTAGAGGAAACCAAACCTTCCAGTGCCCAATTCTAGGTTTCTAGGCTCAAGAATCAACAGACAATTCAAATTCCCTTGCTCAAGTAGCCAACCTTACAGCAGTTGCCTTGGTAGTTGAAGAGACTTGGAACACTTACATAAGAGAACCGAGAATGAAAGAGACCATGAAAAGAATTAAAGAGCCCAAGTTCCACAACAAACAAGTAGCAGAGAAACTAGATTCTTTGGTTCTAAGTCAACTTTCTCTCAGCTTCCCCATACTGTTTCTTTCCTTCCATTGTTACCGCACTTCCTCTCCTTCAGTTCATCCAGAACTGATAAAATAAGAGAGTCCTTGAACGCAGCGACTGCTGTTGACAGTCACCAGAGTAGCTGATCTGATCCTCACTCTCAGGTGTGAGATCTCTTCTCACAGGTGCAGTATAGATCCCTAATGATTGCCACATACCACTAGATTTTCAACAGGTAATCTTATATCAACAATGATTAGCCGTTTGCTGGAAGAAGTCATAGTAAATGTGATGATATATTTGTTAAGATGACGTACAACAAATGGTTATTGTGAAAGGGGCCCTGGGTCAGAACAAAGGCGCCTTGTTTGCAGCTTGAGTTACACTGCATTTCATTACCCAACCATATCAGGTGAACCTCTTACAATAATACAAATTGTACATTTTTAATTTAGGTCTGGTAGGGGCATTCTATTTATGAATAAAGAAAACTAGCAGAGCCTGTGCTATAAGAGCGAATATATCAACTGCCCTTGGGTTCCACCACTGTGGTTTTTAGTTTGGATTTCAGTACTCCTTTTATGTTGACCTCTGTTGCAGTCAGTTCTTCCTAATCAGCTACCCCACTGAATAAATGTGTACTTCATTCATGCCTGAAACCATTTTCACTATGATGTATAACATGCCCAACAGAAGTTGTCCTTCAAACACACACACACACACACACACACACACACACACACACGCACACACACACACACAGGTATGCACACACACAGGTATACACACACACACACACACACACACACACACACACACACACATACACACGCACTTCCAAGCAGCTGTGTGTTCCTGGATTTGAGGTTCCATATTGTATTTAAGATGATTTCCTAAGGACTGTATCCTCATAAAGAACAAAATTAGACCATATACTTTAGAATATGCTGAAAGATTCTTAGCCCAAGCAAAATTGTTTCTTCCAGGCCAATGATTATGTCTAACACTTTACAGCCAATGAGCAGTGCTCATTGATTCTGACATGGTAGAAGACAGATTGTTCCAAAATGTAGAGGCTCAATAACATGACCAAAGGAAATGGGAATCTGTCGAGTATAAATCATAACAATAGAGCATGGTCTGATGGTAAGAAGAATATTTGTGTCAGTTCAATGAAATAACTCCTATATCTCTGTTTATACCAACTGTCTGAGTAACGTTCATAGTAAAATTAGCATATTTTAACTGAAAAAAAAATGTGTTCTGAGTGTATATATGTCTCTTTCTGTGTGTGGGTGCATCCCACAGTGCTTATGTGGAGGGGAAGTAACAGCCACAGATGTCAGTCTTCTGCATTTACCTTCACAACTTCGTGCTTATCTCTGGGAAATGATTTTTAATGGAAATACCAGAAAATGTGATTGTACACCTTGCTTGATATGGGTCTCTACTGTGTATGCCAGGCTACTGGGCCCATGAGCTTTGGAGATTCTTCTCTGTCTGCTTCCCAACTCACGGTAGCAGCACTAGGGTTACAATGTACACCACCATGCCCAACCTTATGGATGACTGGGAATATAAAAATATAAAATCTGGGCCTTACACTTTACTCCATGAACCACCTCACTGGTGCAAGGGGAAAAATTATGGAGATTTTCATGAATTATAACGTTAAAGCCAAAGAGATCATGAACATGGGGTTTTTATCTAGATATTGGTTAAATACTGAGAGAATTTAGAAAAACACATAGATCTTTTCAAAACTTTAAGATGACCAGACCCCTAAAATTTGAAAACCGAGTCACTGGTGCGAGTTTTATTTTTGAAAGTGTGTAGTTCACTCAGATTTGTGTGCAACCTTGCACGGCTGTATGAGTGTCTGTATGTCATTTGCTACTTTGAAAACAGGAAGAAACAATTACAGCTTATACTTTTCAGCTAATAGGTATATTTCTGTAATATAATTTTAATTGTTAGGTTCATAGTGTCCCATAATATGCAGTGATTTATCTAACAAATTCCCTGCTATTGGGAACCTGACGAACTTCAGGACTGTAAGAAGTATTGCTGGGACGGACAGCTTAGCAACTTTACAACTTTGTGCTTTTTCCTAGGAAATGATTTTAATGGATTTACCAGAAAATGTGTATGTACAAGTTAAGTCTTTAGATTTGCTATTGCCACCGTGATATATCAGAGGAGAAAAGTTGGATCTGCACTTAAAAGAATGCACTATTGTTGCAGAGGATTGAAGATCAGTTTCCAGCATAATGCCAGGCAGCTTACAACTGCCTGCAACTCACGCTCCAAGGGAAACCAATGGAGTTTGTGTGTGCAGATTCTATCCCCATACACACACATAATTAAAAGCAAAATTTAAAGAATGTTATTCTAAAATTTATTCTCTACTGCAATATATGTCAAAATGATTGAAGGAAGAAAAACTTTTTTTAGTATTTCATATCTTTTTATTCAATATATTCTTTATTTACATTTCAAATGATTTCCCCTTTCCTGGATCCTCCCTCCCCGAAAGTCCCATAAGTCCTCTTCTTTCCCCCTATTCCCAAATCCACCCCTTTCCACTTCCCTGTCCTGGTACTCCCCTAGAAGGAAGAATTTTAATGTTTGTACCATAAAGAAGTAATTGGCTATTATGCCAATTATAGGTAGCAGGTAGCAATGCATTGTATATACACACTCTCTCTTTCTCTTTTCTCTCTTTCTATATATATTATATATAACATATATTACATATCACATATCATATGCCATATATCAAGTATCATATATCACATATCATATGTCATATGTTATATGTTATACATTATACATCATATATGTAATTCCTTATACATTATACATTATATGTTATATATTACATATTATATATCATATATACATAATATATTATTGATTATTTTATTTATTTACATTTTAAATGTTAGCCCCCTTCCTGTTTATCTCCCTCAAACCCATTCCTCTTGCTCACCACTTCTATGAAAGTGCTCCCCCACCTACCCATTCCTGTCTCACTGCCCTAACATTCCCCTATGCTGGCGCATTGAGCCTTCACTGGACCAAGGACCTCTCACATTGATGATAGATAAGGCCATCCTCTTCTACATATGCAGACGGAGCCATGGACCCCTCCATGTGTATTCTTTGGTTGGTCATTTAGTCTCTGGGAGCTCTGGGGGTTCTGGTTAGTTGATATCATTGTTCTTCCTATGGGGTTGCAAACCCCTTTAGCTTCTTCAGTCCTTCCTCTAACTCTTCCATTGGGGTCCCCGTGATCAGCCCAATAGTTGGCTGTGAGTATCTGCATCCATATTAAGTCTCTGGTACAGCCTCAGTGGAAATAGCTATATCAGGCTCCTGCCAGCAAGCACTTCTTGGCATTAGCAATAGAGACTGGGTTTGTGGCTGCAGATGGGCTGGATCCCCAGGTGGGATCTCTGGTTGGCCTTTCCTTTAGTTTCTGCTCCACTCTTTGTCCCTGTATTTCCTTTAGACTGCAGCAATTCTGGATTAAAATTTTTAAGAAGGGTGGGTGACCCCATCCTCAACTGGGACCCATGCCTAACCTCTAGTTATAGTCTCTACAGGCGCTCTCTTCCCTTTGTTGGGTATTTCAGCTAATGTTATCTCCATTGGGTCCTGGGAACCTCTAGTTTTCCTGTCATCTGGGACTTTCTGTTGGCTACCCCCAGATCCCTGTCCCCATTGTCACACACCTCTGTTGAATTTCCTGTCCATCTGTATATCTCTGTCTCCCTCCACACCAGATCCTGCCCCCTTTTCCTCTTCCTCTCCTCTCTTCCTCCCAAATCTCTCCCACCTTCTACCTCCTGTTATTATTTTATTTCCCCTTCTAAGTAGGACTGGAGCATCTACACTTTGGTATTCTTTCTTCTCGAGCTTCATGTGGTCTGTGAGTTGAATTGTGGGTATTCCAAGCTTTTTCCCTAATACCCACTTATCAGTGAGTATATACCATGTCGGTTCTTTTGTGACTAGGTTACCTCACTTTCAGCCAGACAATTTTTGATTGAATTACCTGTTTTTTATATTTAGACAGCAATGTTCTTGCTACTTCCCATTAACACAATATATACTTATACAGACAGAAATACCTATAGATAGAGAGACAGAACCATCTCTCTCTCGCTCTCGCGCTCTCTCTCTCTCTCTTGCACTCTTCTCTCTCTCTCTCTCTCTCTCTCTCTCAAACACACACACACACACACACACACACACAGAGAGAGAGAGAGAGAGAGAGAGAGAGAGAGAGAGAGAGAGAGAAGGGTGTGGCGGGATGAGAGATTTTTTTCCCCATGACTAGACTAGATTGGATCAATGCCATATGTAAATTACAATATATACAAGCACAGTGGTACTGAGCAGGGATTTTTTTATGATGTATTTTTAGACATCACATAACACAATAGTGAGGGACAGATCCCAGAGATTATCAACACCAACCAGTGCAAAAGAATTATTGTAACAACTCCCAAGTATCAACTCCCAAGTATCAGAACACTCCAGATTCTGTTTGCGTTTTTTTCTACCTGATGCCTATCAACTACCAGTGAGACTGCAGGCATGCATGTACCTGTGTATGTAGGATGGGAACAGCATTACTGATAGCAACAGTTGTAGAAAAGAGTCCAAGAGATTCTAAAACCTGGGGGATGGTTGGAAAGAGCTTGGTAGCCAGGAATCTCGGATGAAGGATCTAGAAGAGGCTATAGTGGCTGCCTGCATTGTCGTAGATACCCATTCTGCAGCCCCATGCTTCTCTGTTTCTTTCATTTACATGGTACTGGTGGGCCATGAATGAAAGTAGTCTTTACTGCCTCGGGCTGTGGCTTTTGAAACACCCAAGCATAGGACTTTCAGTCTCTTCTCTTGCCCTGTAATATTGGTACGAGGACCAAGGCTCAGACATTAGAATCAATCCAACTGCATCCCTAGGAGCAGAACTCTGTTTACCTGTTGGCCATTTAAATTAGGAGTAAGAAATGAACCCCTACTGAGTTCTGAGGATTGATATTTTATAGTTTAATTAGCCTAGTTTAATTAACACTAAGGTCATAAGGGGTAAAGGAAGGAAGCTAGACTTATAAACAATCACCTAAAAAGTATTGCTAATTGTAGACCCTTTCGTTTTAACAGTGTGTTTTGGAAGTCATGTATATGAAAGCTAGAAGCAGGACTGCTTTGGGGAGTTTTCCTTCCCTGCATGGCAACCATGGTACAAACCTCTTTGCTCTAAGACTAGTTTGGAATCATTGGCCTGAACATGAATAACATCTGTAGCTGGCTTGAGTGTTTGGCTCAGATAGACCAGTCTACATTAGGGGATGACTCAAGCTGTGTCAAGTAAACCTGAGATCCTCAGATTCCTGATGCAGAATATCACCAACTGATCAAAAACAGACATGGGGATGATGCCAGAATAGATTCTATGTCCTTAAGGCCACCACTGTATAAAACAGTGGTCAAATGGACACTTTAAGGGGAAGGAAAAAGTAAGTCCCCACTGATCTTTCTATTTTCTGGAAAAAGCTTTGTGAGAGATATTTGTAGAACTTTTACTTTTTGTTCCTAAGTGTAGCACCCTGGGGATTTCAAACAGCGGGAAGCTCAGTAGAAAGCTTGCAATTAACCAACTAATATGATGGAATGCAAGGTAAAAACTCATAAAATGGGCCAAGAGAAAGATCACCCTGGCCCTGAATAAAGAGAACTAGCTGTTTATATCTATCGGGCTAGCACACGAATGCCAAGCTCTGCCTTCGCTCATGTAGTGTGTGGGAAGGTGCACAGGGCTGCTCCATCCGGGAAGAGGATTTTAATGGTGTGTGTTTTATAATGAACGGCCACATGCTGCCTCGGAAACTTTGCTAAGTCAAGTCTGCTGGGAACAGTGCTCAACTCTCCTTTTTCAGTTTGGAACACTTGGGCCACATGTGTATATATATATATACACTTTATATATATAATTTTATTTATTTACATCCCTTCTTGTCACAACCTTCTAGATGAAAAACTTCTGCTGTGCTGTATTCTGTTAGTGAACCAGGGTAAGTTTAAGAGTTGACGAAGTATAAATTGGGACTTATGAACTACAAAGAAGTCCTGTATCTAGAATCCATAATTTGGATTACTTACTTTTCTTGCTGTTTTGACAAAATAGTTGACAAATGTGGCTTAACTAATTTGGGGTTTATTTCAGACCACCGGCCCAAGGTACAGTTTACCATGGCAGCCAGGTTATTCCAATAGGAGTTTGAGGCAGCTGGTCACACTGCATCTACAGTTCAAAACAGAGAGATGAATGGTAGTACTTAGCTTGCTTTCTGCTTCTGGGTCAGTCCAGGACTCTAGCTCAAGGACGGGCACCTCCCCCACAAGTAGAGTCTTCAGTTAACCTATACCGCATGCTCCCTCTTGGATATGCCCAGAGGTTCATGTCCTATCCTGTCAAGTTGATGGTCTATATTAACCACTGCATAGCTTCTGCTTCTGGTATATCTCATCACAATTCCAACTAACAGATTATAGTGGTAAAACCTTGTATATATATATATATATATATATATATATATATATATATATATACACACACACACACACACACACACATATGTATATATACATATATATATGTATATACATACATATATATATGTATATACATATATATATTATATATATGGTATCTCTGCTTATCAACAGGTTTTACCAGCACAGTAGATGCAATGGCAAGTTTATGCAATGACAACCAACCTGACGGCTACAGGATACTCAGGTATTTGTGGACACATTCTGTACATTTCTGAGTGAATAAGTGAATCAAGTAAAGCAGATTATTCTCCCCAGTGCAGAGGGAGCTCATCAAATTCTTTGGAGGCCTAAGTGCAGCCAAGGAGACACAGTATATAGAATGGTAAGACAGTCTCTTGTCTGACTGCCTAGTATTCAGATACTAGCCTCCGATGCCAGCCCTACCTGCGATACCAGCCATCCTGCTGCTCAGTCTTGAAGCAGAACTTCTGCTCTTCCAGGATTTAAAGCTGGCCTGGCTTCAGATGGCAACTTAAGGTACAGTCTCTCCCTGGTGGCCACTTCTGATTACAGGTCTTGAGACACGCCAACTACCATAATCGCATGAGTCAATTCAACATATTAAACTATTTATTCAATGTATCTATTAGTTTTTCAAATGAAGTCTGAAAAGTAACAGAAATGACACATCAAATTGCATAGAGGTTCATACTATTTTTTTTTTTTTGCTGACTAGCAGACAGGATATTTGAAATTAAATATACTTTCTAGGGTATTTGGGGGCTGATGTCATATCAGACACTGCCTTAGGGTTTGCTTCAGAATTCTTCTATCCTTTACTTAATGTTGTTAATTTCCAGAAAGTATTTGGCATTTATTCATTGCTAAAGAACTCCATGGCCGAAGAACGAGAATGGTGGATGCATTCTCTATACACATTCTGCAGTACCAATCTCTCTAGAGCTAACACATGATCTGGTTCTTGTTCAGCTAAGTTTTGTATTTTCAATAATTAAAAACGTATACTTCAGATTGGTTTTGCATTTGGCTAACAATGAACAACCTTAAAGTAAAGAATTTTATTTCTCTGAACTCTTGTGCAGGGAGACACCTTTGGGCTTTTGTGTGTCTTTGGCCAAAAGATCTTACAGACCAACTTTGTGGAAAAGGTATTCATCCTTGCTATTCTAGCTCAAATGTCTTTATGGGGGAAATTCTTTCCTTATTCCTTAGAAATCCTTGGAAATCTCAAGTTACCACAAGTATATGCCTACATTATAGGAATTACCAAATTTATTTTATATTTTCATTTCTTTCTAATTTTTATTGATTTTGTCTCTGTCTGTCTGCCCGTCTCTCTGCATGCATGCATGCATGCAATTGTAGGTAAGAGGCAAATGTCTGTCTTCCGCAACCCTTTCCACCTTATGCTTTGTTGAGACAGGGTCTCTCATTGACCCTAGAGCCTTCTGATTTGGGTGCACTGGATGACCAGAAGTCCCAGGGATTCCCCTGTCTCTGTCTCTCATTACTGGATGTGCTATTGGGACAAACTTTTATGTGGGTTCTGGGGGGATCAAACTCATGCCCTCATGCAGCCATCTTTCCAGCCTCATATCTTTCCATTATCACCTTTGCTTTATCTGTGCAGGCCAAGCCTCTAGAGCCAATATTGGTAGTGTATCTGCCCATGTTGTATGGCTGTCATATGAATGCCAGCATTTCATAGTATACTTATCATCCAAACCCTTGAATGAGTTAACGAAGGTAGTCTTTTGACAATGCTTATGGGTAAAGTTTTATAATCCAAGGAAATTGATATTTGGTTTTGTGAAGATGTTAAACAACTTTCATCTTTTTCTGTCTGAAGAAGCATGTCTTCCCTATGTTGCTGGGATTACAAGCATTCATTGTCATGATGGTACTTACTTACTGTTGTGTACATCATTATTCTCTAGTTGATGGCTCTATAGCTGTCAGTCTAGAAATTTTCTTCATGGACAGCTCTTCAGGAGTGTTCCTACAGTGGGTCTGGAATTTCATTATTCCTAAAGAATGATGATTCATCCACTGCAGTGGGTTATACCCTTCCATGACATCTGAATCCACTATCCAATCCCCATGGAGGACTATACAAGTTTGAGGGAGATTGATAAAGTTCAGAGTCTCCTAGGGGACTAGTGGACAGTAATTTACAACACTCTTAAAATGTAAATTTCTTGTTTACCACAACTACACACATACTTCTAAATTTCCTAATTAAGTAATGAGAGCTTTGGGAGTTTTGGAGAGAATGACTGTAGTGGAGATCTGTAAGGATAGTGGAAAAAGGAAATACTCTTTGTCCAGACCTGGGTCCACCTGTTGACCTTCATGTTCTCATGCGTGACCTCTGTTCCCCAGTGGATTCCTAGGGACTTAGTGAGGATATGCCTCTTGGTGAGCTAAGGGAGGCATTGAGATCATTCCTGAGTCATTTGGATTCTGCTGGGGATGTCCCATGTATTAGGAGAGCCTCTTTCTCATCAGAAGCCATGAACCTATTTGTTTAATAACAATAAAATGGATGTAGAGTCCATTTTAGAGTACTTGTAGAGTACCAGCACACAGAGTGCTAGAAAAGATGAGGCCCACATAGACACTTATCTGTGGGAGGTGCCTGGCCTTAGATGATTTAAGTCAAGTCTGAAGATGTCAGTCTAGAAATAGTTTGCTTAAAGGGAAATCTGTTCTCTGAGTGTGTGTGTGGGGGGGATTTCCTACAGGTTTGGCTCCCTGAATCCTTTCCTGCATCTCTCTGCTTGTGCTGTATTCATCACCATTTTCTCTGCCTCTGTAAGAATGAATCTGCCTAAAAGGAAGGAATCTGAGTAGAAAATGGGGGTGTGGCTAAAATAGCTTGGAGGCCCTGCTGGCCTAGAAAAGGAACCTCAAAGTCCCCAGCAAGTCTCTATGGTGGCTCTGGGATGCTTCCTTTAGATTAGATTCCAATTACACTTAGTGAGATATCTCAGAAGACATCTGTTCTCAGAGTGGATGTAAAGTTGCTTTCAGGCTGTGGAGGACAGAACAGAAAACACCCCTTCCAATGACACTCTATGCTAGGTATCTATATTGTTTTACAGTCTTTCCTAGGCCCTGAGAATAGACAAGACACTGTTGAGTCTCCAGCTAAAGACTTAAGCAGGAAGAAGTTACAGGGAAACCCCGTCTCACAGAATGTTTGTCCCTTGGAGGCAGCAGTTTCCAGAGTGCTTCAATCATTGTTTAGTGATGACGGAAGTAAAAAGGGTTATTTAAATTCAGAGTTGAACATAGAAAAATAAGAAATTGTATTCACCGGATGATCTTCTTCTATCTCCTTGTCCACCCCTCCCCTGACTCATGTCTCATGAAGGAGACCTTCATTTCTTCCTCTATCAGATGAAGAGACACCACGAGTCATACCTGTGAGATGAACCTGCCTTCTAAGTTCTTCTAAATTATAGCCTGCATTTCCTAGCCAAAGAAATGACTCTTAGCAAACCCTTCTGTGTCTGTGAAGGACACTCCTGGTGAAATCTTACATGTATGTATTTCCCCACCAGATAAACATGCCCAGAAGGCTGTCTCCAGTGCTTGCTAGCTGGTTGAACCTGACTTCCCAGGGGATAAATAAGTTGGACTGCTGAAGCAATTTGAGTTCTATATAAACCACTACAGGTATTAATGCCCTGACCCAGGATATTGTCTAGTGTTTCTTCCAAATAACAGGCCTTTCCACAGAGGGCATCTAGATCAGAAGCTCCAGACATTGAGGTGACAGTCAGATCCTTTGTCATTTGAGTGTTCTGAGAGGGGCTTTGGGGGTATCAGTGACTTTCCTATGCTGTTTAGAAAGGTTACAGAGTCCCAGAGGACCTCATTCTACTTAAACTTCATCTTCAGCGCAGACACAGGAGCATGCTCCATTATGATTTCATGCGCAGCTATCACTGTGACCAGTGTGAAATGAGAATTGGTGACAGGGGCTTATTTTAAATGTCCTTGCCAGTCAGCACAGAGCATGGACCATAGAAGACTTGGAGCTGTTCTTTTCTTGTTGTAAAAAAAAAATGTAGCTAATAAATATGTAAATCATACTATCTTTATTCATAACCTGGCAGGGATCAGACATGAAAATAACAGCCCAAATCCACTATTTTATCTATAATATTATGTTGAGTTAATATCGCAAAACCTCAAACACTGAGGAAACAGCATGGAAAAAACCCATTATTTTCCTAGTCAACTTCTTGGTGAGCAATATTTAACAGGCCCGTCAATTCTCTCTGTGCATAGGCTCAGAACCTGAAACTGTTCAGGTCTGCATATATATATATATATATATATATATATATATATATATATCTGTATTTCTTCCTTTCCTTACGCACCTTGTACTTTCAGCTGAGCATGCATTGCCTCATTCTTCAAAGGCAAAAGCTCATGCTGCCTCCCTCTGATGATTACACTGCTGCCAGGTACTGCTCCCTCAGCCATGGCCCCATCCTTCTTACTATTATTAGGACATTCAGAAGTGTCAGCAAAAACCCTCCTGCTTTCATTTTTTACTTGGACTCTGGGACCTTCTAAGGTGGAGGAAGTCCTCCGGGACAAAGCTTTCACTGTGGTCTCATTCATCCTCAGTCCCCAGCCTGTTTGTGTCTTTACCTGCTCCATCCTTATGCAGACCCTGGGGACTCTTTCACATTGCTAGTGGAGCTGAGAAATGAACTTCCTGTTTCCTTGGAAGGTGTGTTTTGCTCTGGGTCATCCAATTGTTCTCACCCACAAGAGTAATTACTGCAAGACCAGGGGCTCTTGGAGTTGGATAGTTATCAGAGGTTACCTGTCTGAGCTGACACTGTGATCTCCCGAGGAAAGAACTTCAGGAAGTTGGAGATGAATTCTTGCCCCTGCTGTCATTTTTGTCAGCTTTGTGGCCCAACCTCAGCCAGCTCCCTTTCTTCTGAGCCTGTATTTCTAATCCACATAATTGAGCTGATGATGCGGTTATAGATGAGGGAAGCTCACGAGGTGAGTGTGAGCAAGGTAAGGAACATGGAGGAAGTGGAAAGATGGGGCAGAGGAGGAACTGAGAGCTCTATATCTTGATCTGAAAGCGGCTAAGAGAAGACTGTCATCGAGGAAGCTAGGAGGAGGGTCTCAAAGCCCACTCCCACAGTGACACACTTCCTCTAACAGGGTCACAGCTAGTCCAGCAAGGCCAAACCTCTTCTCAGTGCCACTCCCTGGGCCAATCATATTCAAACCAACACAAGTTCTTACCTTCGTTGCACAAAGTGTATGCTGTGATTCCCATGACAAGACTTACAGGGTCTCCATGGCTTCATTCCTGACTTAGATGATGAGCTTGCTGGTTAATCTTGATCGTCAATTTGATTGGATTCAAATTTACCCTGGAAACACACTTTGGAGTGCATCTGTGAGTCTGCTTTTAGAAAAGTTTAACAGAGGAGAGAGAAGCCCCCACAAATATGGGCGGCGCTATCCCACTGGCTGTGATCCAGGACTGAGTAAATAAAATAATGTGAGCTGAACAGCAGCCTTCATGCCACTTTAGTTCCTGATTGCACGTGCGCTGTGGTCAGCCACCTCATGCTGTTCAGTTATGCCTCCCATGCCATGATGGACCGTATCTCTACAAACTGCACCAAAATGAACCCTGTTTTCCTTAAGTTTCATTAGGAAAATTTTCCATCACAACAAGAACAGTACTGAATACAATGAACAATGAGGTGTCTACTACCCGGTTTTCCCATAGATGTGGTGGTGACCAATACAGCCAAGCACATCAGTTTTTGGTCAACTCCACAGATTCCTGTTTAACTGAGATAAAGCCCCACAGGGACAAGAGAGGTGACATGGTTGTCCAAGTGTGCAAATCTAAGATCACATACTCATGCATGGATTCGGTGCCCAAGACTGGCTCTAGAGAGTACCAGGATGGTCACAAAGCAGTGATCTCTGGAGACATTTCTTTACCCTCCTCCCCAATGCTTAGAAAAGAAAAATACACTGGGAACTTTGGCCAATCAGGTGTGGAGTTACTATCCAGAAGCTACCTACAGTAGAGTTTCAGAAAAGGGATGGTGACAAGAATTTAAGTCATTTGAAGTCTTTATAAAACACTTTCTGGAAACCAGAGTTCATGGCCCCAAGTTCCAAAGTCTAGAGTCAGTTCCCAGAAAAGTTTTGTTATACTAGATGTGAAGGCTTCTTGATCCCAGGCCACCATGGAACATTTTCTATTTCCTTTGACTCATCAGACGGAAGACCAGGGGATTTTCTCCTACCCATCAGCACTTGGCATAGGAGAGCTGTTTGGTTGCTCAAGAAGAAAGTCCCAATGCACTGTACTGTGCCAATAAGTGATACACATTTTGTTTCTGTGTTTTTTATCCCTTCCTTGAACAGTCAATTCTCATTATTATTACCCATGGCTATACTTTTTAAAGTCTCCAGGAACACTGAGTCAGTGAATACTCGACTGTAGTTTTCCACAGAAGTTTCAGTTTAGGATTGGAGCCCCTGATCACATACTTGCTCATCAGGTGATCCATAGCTTTTATGTGCTCTCCAGGTAAAATGTGGGGGGGGGGGGCGATGGGGGATGTTTGTCCAAGTGTGAAAATCTAAGATCACCTATTCATGCATGAAGTCAGTGCCCAAGACTGGCTCCAAAGAGTATACACACACACACACACACACACACACACACACACACACACTCATGGATTACTTAACATAGGATACATGTCACACAGCACTGTATGTACCTCGTGTCTGAATGGAGCTATATCCTTTCCCAGATGGGACATTTCAGCTGTCTTGCACTTGGCAGCACTGGACACACAGTTTTCTGTGCTTAGGGGTCCAATCCAAATAGCAAAGCCAGCAAACAAAACCACAAAGTCAACAATGACAAATCGTGTTTGAGAACAGACCACAGAAAGGCCATTGCTTACATTGTAAGAACTTGTCAACACTGCAGTTCATTGCTTCATTTAACTTTCATCTGGGATTGTGAACATTGAGTTGTATTTTTCTTTATTACTCTGTGCATGTCCAGAGCAATCAAGACAGTGGCATGAGCATTAATGTTGGGCTTACAATTGAATTTTAGTGTATATATGAATCTACAAACTCAGAAACTGTGAATAATGGACTCGGCTATTAGTGATTGGCTAGGGGTACTATGAGGGTGTTTTTAGGGGGGAGATCAGTGAGTCAATGTCCTTTAGCAGTCAGTCCATCAACCCCACATTAACTTTACCCAACACTGGAATTTGTCACAAAGCTGGTAGAGGATAGTGGTTATCTGAATATCTGAATATCATCTACAACAAGAGTTGGCCTTTTTTTTCTGAAAAGTTCTGATAGTAAGTGGTGAAGACTTGCCAGCCATAAGCAACCAAAAATAACTGCATATCAAGAGATGTGACTGAGTTCCAAAGAGCATTATTTCCAAAAGCAAGAGGGGCCCTGCAGATTGAAGTTTTCTGACCCAAATATAGGTTTCCTTTTTGTGTGCACAAAGAGTGGTCTTCTAGCTGCTTCTTAGATGTGCCTTCTTTCACAAAATCCTACAGGATGCCAAGCAGGACAGTCTTGGTAGGTCAAGTAATAAAGCATTCTGTAATACTCTACTCAAATTATCCTTTATTTCTCCACACAGCATCCTGAAAGCCCCCAGTTGTTGCATTTTGAGAGGAGAGACAAATAAGTAGAAGTTAACACCATCCCCTTCACCATCACCAGCATTATCTTTATTTCACTACTAATGGCATCATTACCAGTACCACCCCCAGTGCCATCACCATTAGCAACAACATCACCATCACTGTCTATTATTGTCACCATGAGCCTCAACAAGTCACTAATTTAACACTGTATTTTGACAGTGCTTTCAGTACTCTGTGCCCACACAATAATCACGGTAGTAGATTCTATTTGTATCTTTATATTATCAGAGGAAAAGTGAAAGCACAACTTGGGCTGTTACAATTAGGGACTGTGCATCTTGTGTTTACGACTGATGATTTTTCAGTTTTTTTCATGCTACATGCAGAAGTCACATATGCAGACCCATTTCCATTTTCAAAAGCCTATCTCATGGTTAAAGTCCCTTGTGTATGCTGCTCTTTTTGTCTAGATGCCCTTTTACTGATGCCTGTCTATCGACCCTTGAAAACATGTGGGGATCATATTCCGTCTCCTTTGTGAATTATTTCCCTGCCTTCTTGTTCTCACCTTCTCCATACACAGAATAGTGACTCCCTCCTCAGAAGTAATTCTGAATCTCCTCCATATTCTTAACATAGGACAGTGAATTGCAAATGTTTGTGGATGTGTACATTGGTACTACTCATGTCTGTGTCTTTCCAATGTAATATAGTCTCTAGCACACAGTACATGCTTCATAGATGCTTACTGGATAGAAATATATTACTGACCTACTTAGAATAATGCTCAATGATTGTTTCTGGAATAAACTATTAAATGAAAAGGAAAAAGAATGTCATTTTAGGTTGGACTTGTGTCCCTCTATAGCTTAGAGAGATTTTTAAAGGGGCAATTGCTTTGTTCTACCAGGGAGGGTACATCATTGCCTGGAATGTCAATCTAAAAACCATCTAGGATGTCATCCATGAAATTACCTCAACTGCTCTATAATAAAACTGACATTCTCATTTCACTGTGTCTACATTCATCATTTTATTGTCCCCTCCAGGGGGCAGAAGTTGTAGGTGGCCACTATGGCTGGAGAGGCCTGGTTCCAGTCCCAATCTTTCCCTGTGAGGCTCTGGGACTAGGTACAGGATCTTAGATGTTTTGACTCACGGTTGTCTATATAACATGAGACTCAACAATTCCCTTTTATGCAGGGCTGTCCCAGATTGCAAATGAGACATTACATGTCAAATACATTGGGAATATGCAGAGCAATTTGAGAATAGTGTTTCTATAATCAGGTTTATTAGTATTTCATTCATTATGAATCTCAATGTCTGAATTTATCCCATTTTCACAGACTCTGTGGCCTGATGACACAGTGTGGAATGTGTGCCATTGCTCCCTGGCCCCATGTTTATCATGGCAGACAGTACTAATCAACAGCAGCACTATCTGGTCTCCTGATCTTTCTAAGCACAATGCCTAATCAAGGACATAGTTCTCAAATTGTTGGTCCTAGACAGCCAACTTAAACTGTTTTTGTAATCGACAAACTTTTGCACGTGGGAACATGTTCCTACTGTTCATATACAGTAGTGCCATTACAGAACCCACACTGCACAAGAACCATGATGCCAATTTGAGAAGACTCAAGGCAGTCCACAACATGCTAATGGATCACATTCATGAATATTGTGGTTGCATTAAATTGCACGAAGAGTTTCTAAATGGTCATTTTCAGCTTCTGATCTTGGGTTAGGCTTTGCAAACTGTTCCTCCGCCAAGCAGATTGCTGTTGGTAGGGGTTAGCCTATAAAATTAGCCCCCTCTGATATACCTGACCCCAGTTCTTCATCTGGAAGATGAGATGAATACCACAAGCCATGAATTCTCTTGGGTGAATCAAAGGAGACAATATACAAGAGAACCCTTGGTAAACTCTGTGGTGCTATCCAAATTTAGCATTATGACTTGGATCCTGATATACATTTCTTAGTCCTTGGAAACTAGATAATAGCACATGTAAAAGCTTTGCTCAACAAACATATGCAACTTTCATTATTAAAGTCTTCTCTTTGTGTTTGTCTTTCTACCCCAAGTATATTCATAATTCTTTTTTGTTTGCCCTGGTTAGCTAGCACTTTAAGCCTATTACAAGAGGATGTTAAATGTTACTTGCTTTCAGCAGGGCCCCAAAATATGAGAATGTGATAGGTGTTAAGTACTCCACATCCTCGGCAAGGCATGGTAGGTAACTGGAAATCTTGTTCCACTTCTAGGCCTGAGGGGGTAGGTTTGGGGGAAGATGGTTCAATTCATGAAATTACTAGGGTGTGGTTTCTACTCTCTGTTCCTTAAGTGAGTAGAAGAAATTCTGCATAGCTTGAAGTCAAGGGAAAGACAATGAAGGAGTTACAGACAGGGCCCAAGCTGAACACACAGAAGCCTCAGGGAAGACTCAGTGAAAGATAAAAGATGTCCTGGAGAAGCGATATGGTCCTGAGAGTTGTGTAAGGGGTCAGGAGCCCAGAGCCTGAGGACTGTGGTTCACTGGTGCTGGGAAAGTTGTCCCCACAATTCTTTATGATGGTGGATGAGGGTCAGCAAGACATCTTCCTAGATGCTATGAGAGAAAAACAAAGCAAATGTGTGCTTTCTACCCTCCATCCATGGGATGCAGTGACAGGTCCCAGCAATACCTGCTGGAAAGTCTAGTTCCATTAGCCTCTGGGATCTGGCCTGTGATTTTCAGAAACCAGAAATGGATGGCAGATACCAAGCACTTAATCTGAAGCAAATTTAGGTTGAGAAAAGAATTCCCAATGTTCTGATAATCCTGTTCTACCCTGTTGGACAGAGTGTTTTAGGATGGACTTAACATGAGGGTTCTGAATCAAGGGATTCTTTGTTATCTCAAAGCCATAAGAAAGCAATCTTGTTTACCAGCTATAGGAGTTTTATGGTAGAATTTTTGGAGTCATTATGTACACAATCATATCATCTGCAAGTAGCAATACTTTGACTTCTTCCTTTCCAATTTATATTCCCCAGATCTCATTTGGTTGTCTTATTGCTCTGGCTAGAACTTCAAATACTGTATTGAAGATATACAGAGAGAGAGGGCAGACTTAACTTGTCCCTGATTTTAGAGGAATTGCTTTAAGTTTCTATTTAATTTCATGTTTGCTATCAGCTTGCTGTATATTGCCTTTATTGTGTTTAGGGAGGCTCCTTATATCTTTCCTCTCTCTAAGACTTTTTTCCCCTTTTTAATTATTTTCTAGACTTTTAACATGAAAGGGTCTTGAACTTTGTCAAAGAATTTTTCAGCTTCTAGTGAGATGATGATGTGGTTTTTTTTTTCCAGCTAACTTACATGGTGGATTCAGTTGATGGGTTTTCATATATTGAAATACCCATGCATCCCTGGGATGAAGCCTTTGTGATCATAGCAGATGATGATTTTAATGTTTGCATTCAGTTTGAGACTATTTTATTGAGCATTTTTGAGTTCATATGGAAATTGGTCTGAAATTCTCTTTCTTTGTTGAGTTCACATCAGGATGACTGTGGCCTCATAGAATGAGTTTGGTAATGTTCCTTCTGTTTCTTTTGTGGAATAGTTTGAGGAGTATTGGTATTAGCTCTACAGAGGAGAAGGGGATGTGTTGTGGTATATATCTGTGTGTGTTGTGTGTGTGTGTGTGTGTGTGTGTGTGTGTTGTATATGTGTGTGGAGAGGCACTAGGAGGAGAGCATGGTAGCTGTGATAGAGGTGTAATGTGAATTAATAAACAAATTAATTAAGAAAAAATAAATCAATAGTCCTATACAAGTTTTCATTCTATATAGGACATGAAGTTGGATTTGAAGAGACAAAGGCAGTAAAAATTAAACCACATTCATAGGACAGAATTTGCCTGTTGTACTTGGTTTTCTTTCCTGGGCTTCTTGGCAAATCATTGCCTTAAGAAGGTTAATGGGTTTTGAGAAAACATTGTGGTTCTAAGGAGCGCAATGTGGCTGCCACAGCATCCTTCCTGTGCTCTTCCTTTATCTGCTGGATCAGCATCATCCGCCCCTGACTCAGCCACAGCCTGAAGGTGCTTGCACATCTTCCTATCTCCTATTGCATGTACTTAAAACTATTGCATTTTATTTATCTATTTTGTATGTGCAAGATGGCAAGTGTGCCGTGGTGAGTTTATGGAGGTCATAAGCTGGCTTCGACTTGTGAGAGTCAGTTTTCTCCTTACCACAAAATGAGTCCTGTGGAACCCACTGAGATTCTCATGCTTGTCAATAGGAACCTCTGTCTGTGGAGCCATCTTGCCTTCCCCCTTCATGTACTTGAGACTGAGACTTGGTTTGTTTTGTTTTTTCTTTTAAACTGGCACCTGTGTTCTCCTGTCTTGTCCCTCTTGTGAGTAGCTGTCATGTTTACAGTGATACTATATTAGTGTTGACAATGCACATAGCTAGGTTTAGAGGTACCACTTCATAGCTGGAAGGTTGGACAGTGTTTGAAAGACAGGCATGGAAAACATGGCTTTTTTACTCCAGGAAGGAATACTCATTGTAATAGTTGCTTAATCTCTAGTCATGTCATGCAGTCCTGGAGTGCTGGATCATGAAACAAGGAACACACAAAATGCCCCTTCTGTAGACTGAAGTCTCTCCTTGAGAAACAGTTCCTATGTTCTGATATTCACTGCAAGTGTATGTGACTGCATGTCATGACATTTTTACTCAATAAGGATGGAGAAACATTCTAGTTATTCACAAAAGAGCCTAAAAATATATGAAGTGAGACTATCACTTTAAATAAAACTGACAAATTGACTTGCCAATGCCAAAATTCAAGTGAAAATTAGAATTTTCAAAAATTCATATTTGCCACCATGACCTTGGCAGGCTTTTTGATGTTAACAAATGTAACTTTTTAATGTTATGTGCAAAAGACATGTATAAGTCATTATAACTCCATGTATTGATATATGTATGAAGGAGTAAAAATGTTCATGGTTAAATATATATGCAAAGAATACAACTGAACTGAGAGGTTTTAATATAACCATGTATAGAAAGCTACATTGATCGTCTGCTTGAACTAAATTTAAAAAAAAAGTATTTACTTTCTTGGCTTGGCTATCCTAGTAGAGAAAAATAGTCCTAATTCATAAAAATGGGGGGAGTATTAAACTATCTTCCTATTTTCATCTACCAAACTGAGTAGAGTTAAAGAATGCAGTAATGCTTCTAAAGAATATACACCATAATGTGTAGTTCTTTTAACTATTTGTTCTAATTTGAAAGTCTGAAATTTGTTCATGAAAGTATGGTATTTATCTAGCTGGGTTTTTATTTAATGAATTAGTAGGTGAGCTAGAATTTTCTGTCTTGACTCTTTGGTAATAAATTCTTATAAGTATAATTCAGATAAACAATTTCTTTTTGAGTCTTAAATAAATTTTAATGGGGCAAGTTTTCTGGAAAGTGAAATTCTCAGACTTGGGAAGGTCTAGTACATCCCATGTATCTCATGGAGACATCAGTAGAGAAATAGTTCTATGTTGTGGCTAAATGTTCATTTTGGACTTTGAGCTGTATCCTATATATAGGAGGATATGCAAAGAGAAATAGACAATGCAGATAACCCTGTTTTAAGAGACATAGTTTTGTAGGGCAGATCAACAGCTAAGTAGTTCAAAGAAATTAACGCATTTTTATGCAAATTTGTTCAAGATCCTATGACTATTCTGAGAGTAAGGACTACAAGCATCTGAATCTGAGATTCATATATTCATATCTGAGATTTTTATATTCAAAGATGAAGTAATTTGGCACAGCCAATCATCAAGGGTAAATGGTTAAAGCTGACAAGTAGTTAATGGAGGACACTGCTCCAGAGGAGGTAAAGACCAAATGATATCTCCATGGAGAACAGAACTTACTCTAGAGAGGAGAAAAAGAAATGAGAGGAACTGGTATCGACAGTCTAATAGACCTAATGACAAGGAGACTTCCTTTATTGATGTCACTTACTGAAAGTTCTTACATTTGAAAATGGGAAATCAACCACTCTACAATCAACAGATGTTCCTAGATCAAAAACTCAACCCAGAGATCCTTCCTGCTTTACTGCACTGGGCAAAAGCAATGACTCCTTCATAGATTTTCAGTGCTTTGCTTTCTTGGGCAGACAATGTAATTTATTATTGACCCTAAACCCTTTTGTAGGCAAACAAGTTCTACAAATAGATGTTCTCAAGTCCCTATATAAATAGTCTTTTGGAACTGGATAGATGACTCTTCTTCCTGATCAGCATCACAACTTCTCTTCTGTCCCCCTGATGGCCATGAGGCCCTCTCCTCCTTTGTTGAGTACAGAGCAGTTCTTGAGCAAAATATATAATTACATTCATATCTAATAGATAATCAACCATTCTGAAGAATTAAGAAGTGGGGTTGAGGTGATTCTAACTTTTGCTGGCCAGGCATCTCCTTCCTGAAATGCAGTTCTTTTAAAAGTAGTTTTTCCTGTTCTCACAACATCATATCACAGAATAAGAAGAGACTGAATGGAGGTGGAGTTAGGAAAAGCAGCAAGGGTCTTATTGCTGGAGGTGATGGAGGTGCTGGAGGGTTTTTTGGGGGAGGCTGTGGGATTTTTATTTTCCTGTCCAAGAAGCAATGTGGAAACATTGAAGGATTTAATATTGTATGGTCACACAAATATGTTAAAAATGATAAGTAACCTAGAAATAGATGACTGGAGAAAAGAAAGACCAATCAGAGGCGCTTAAGTGTTCCACATGAGAAATAAGGCTTTACTCAGTGTCTTAGTTAGGGCTTTACTGCTGTGAACAGAGACCATGACCAAACAAAGCAACTCTTATAAGGACAACATTTAATCAGGGCTGGCTTACATGTTCAAAGGTTCAGTTAATTGTCAAAAGGTAGGAGCATGGCAGCATCTAGGCAGGCATGGTACAGGGAGAGCTGAGAGTTCTACATCTTCATTGACAGGCTACTAGCAGAATACTGACTGCCAGGCAGCTAGGACAAGGGTCTCTTTTTTTAATATATATTTTTTATTGGATATATTCTATATTTACAATTCATTTCCCTTTTTCTGGTTCCCCACCCCCAAAGGTCCCACATGCCCCTTTCCCTCCCCCTGCTCCATCATCCACCCCCTCCCACCTCCCTGTTCTTGTACTCCCCCACAATGTTTTGGTCCATTCTAGCACCAGTGTCCACTCCTTTCTTCTTGTCAGACATTACTTGGTATGTGATTTGTGTCTTTGGTGTTCCAAGATTCTAGGCTAATATCCACTTATCAGTGACTGCAAACCATGGGTATTCTTTTGAGACTGGGTCACCTCACTTAGTATGACGTTCTCCAGCTCCATCCATTTCTCTAAGAATTTCATGAATTCATTGTTTCTAATGGCCGAATAGTACTCCATTGTGTATATATACCACATTTTTTGTATCCATTCCTCTGTTGAGGGACATCTGGGTTCTTTCTAGCTTCTGGCTATTATATATAAGGCTGCTATGAACATAGTAGAGCATGTATCCTTATTGCATGCTGGTGAATCTTCTGGGTATATTCCCAGGAGTGGTATGGCTGGGTCCTCTGGAAGTATCACGTCCAGTTTTCTGAGGAACCGCCATACTGATTTCCAGAGTGGTTGTACCAGCTTGCATTCCCACCAGCAGTGGAGTAGTATTCCTCTTTCTCCACATCCTCGCCAACACCAATTGGGAAAAGATCTTCACCAACCCCACATCCGACAGAGGGCTAATATCCAATGTATACAAAGAACTTAAGACGCTAGACCCTAGAAAACCAAATAACCCTATTCAAAAATGGGGTACAGAGCTAAACAGAGACTTTTCACCTGAAGAAATTCAGATGGCTGAGAAACACCTTAAAAAATGTTCAACATCATTAGTCATTAGGGAAATGCAAATCAAAACAACCCTGAGATTTCACCTCACACCAGTCAGAATGGCTAAGATTAAAAACTTAGGACAAGGGTCTTATGCCTATGCCCACAGTGACACACATATTCCAACCAGGCCAGACCTCCTAATAGTGCCACTTCCTGGGCCAAGCATATACAAACCATTACACTCAACAAAGCATCCCCAAGTATCAGCAAATTCAGGGATGTTTTGCCTGGAGAAACACCAGGACTTGATATTACAGGAGTCTTGTATTATGGCATAGAAGACTGTGTCATCATTTTCTTTCATAGGAAATAAGAAGAGGCCTGTCATGGAGCAGGAGTCCTGTATTCTGAATGAACACACCAACTTGAGCCACTAGGGAGTGACCATGTGACATGCTAATTCGCAACTATACAGAGAGTTCTAGAGTTTGGCGGAATAGGCTGGAATGTGACATAGATGCTTGGAGGTTCTCAGAATGTGGACAGTGATGAAAAGGTGGCCTGGAAGACCTTAACTAGCTAGAACATACAGACTTGGACAGGGAAAGGGTGGGGGAAGGGTACATAAAGTAGATCCTGGTGAAGTGAACAGGGCATTGAGGCAATCTCCAGGAAGAAAGAGAACTGGTACTTTACCACACACCAAGAGAGCATGTAGAGAAGTATGTAAGCAAGCAAACTAAAGAGAATGAAGAAAAAAGAAATATGTATGTGCTAAAGGATTGATTTTAATAAGAAAATAGTCCTTCTTCATTGCCCAGCAGGTCCAGGACAGCGTCCAAACAGACTCATGTTGAGAAACTCCCATGATACACCAGCTTATTGGCTTAGGAACAGACTCTTTTTGGATATATTTCATAGAAGCAAAAAGATCAAGAATGTGTTCCCCTTTCCACTGAGAGTCAACCCAGTTTCATCACAGTACTTTTGGATTGTTTTTTTTTGCCCAGCTGCAGTGACGAGTCATATATGAAAGGGCAATAGAGCCCATGAGATGTCTCATTTTGTAAAGGCATTTACTGCCAAAGTTGAGTTCAATCCTTGGGGATATATGACAGAGGGAAATTTCTCCTACTACATTCAGAAAGGATGGTTTGGCCTATAAAAAAATGCAAAGTCCCTGGGACCTACCTGCAAGGATGATGATCTTGCTGATCTCTACTTTTGTTGGTGGTGGTAGTGGTGGTGATGTGTGTGTGTGTGTGTGTGTGTGTGTGTGTGTGTGTGTTTTCTGTATGTGTATACATGTGTGTACTTGCACATGTGCGTGTGCATGTATGCTTTAATGCTGAGGATGAACCCAGAGCTTCATGCATGCTAGCAGAAGCATTTTACCACTGAGTGTTACTCAAGCTCCTACTTTTTATATTAAATGCCATAAAAGGCACGAAGAGAGGGCCTGGGTGATGGGTCAATCAATAAACTTTGTCAGTTACACAAAGAAGCAGAAGCAGTACTGAACTTACACATGGTCCAAGATCTCTTCTCACCCCCCTCCATGTTATTTCATTATTAAAAGAAGAAAGGTGCACTGGAAAGACAGGGAAGAAAAAAGTATCATGTGTGTTGCCACTTGTAGGCCCAAGAGAACGAGGAGGCACCTAAGCTCCCAAGGAAACTTCAGATGTCCAGGCTCGGTGAGAAGCTCAGGCATGGTAAAATCGAGAATAAAAGCAATGATTTTTGTCTAGAACATCAGAAATGGTTTTCAGAAGCATATGCCCTCCAGTGTTAAGAAACACTATGGTCTGAACATTCCTAATCTCCAAAATAGAATCTGAAATGCTCTGACTCTGAAGCTTTGAGTAAGAACATGACATTGCAAGTGCAAAATCCCAAAACGTGAAACAAAATTTCATGCACAGAATTATTCTAACATGGTATAAAGTCAACTCCAGGCTATGCACACAAAGTAAACATATACCAGAAGTGCATTTCCTGTTTGGAAGGTAATCTTTACCTCATAATACTGCATATGCATATGCATATGCAAATACATACAGTTTTTTCCTCATGGTCAGTCAAGTGCATGCTCTAGAAATCTGCTACTGATCTTAAATGGGCCTGTTGCAAGTTCAAAATAGAGGGAATGAAAAATGAAGACAAGGATTCCGGGACACAGAGTGGTTGAAAGGATAGTCTACTACCCAGGCCTTGGTAGATAACATTCTTGATAAGGGCCCTGGCCAGGGCAGAAAGACATTGAAAAGATGGCTGCTGAGGAGTCTTGGTAAGATTCTGGAAATCTCAACTCATCTGCATGCTGAACACTTACATCTATGCTGAATCCTACAGCAGAGAGTATTCCAGACGCCAGGCACTACTGGACAGAGCTGGGCAGCCATCAGATGTGCAATAAGGCCCAGCCCAGGAGCACAACAGGACACCCTGTGCTGCTGAGAACCATCCCTCCTGGTTTTGATGTGAGAGCAGACAGGAAGAAAAGAGTTCTGTTCTTGATTTCACCTGGAGTCAGAGGACTAATTTGGTGACCTCCCTGCTCTGATTTTGACACATGTAGTAAAATTAAAAGAAAGATTTAACCTGTACAGCTTCTGTTCTTAGAAAAAAACAGAACAGAACAAAACAAAACAAAAACAAAAACAAAAAAAACATAAAATGGCCAGCTAAGTGGTGGCTCATACCTGTAATCCTAACATGCAGAGAAGAAGGCAGGAGGGTCAGGCGTCTGAGTCCAACCTGACCTACACAGCAAGATCTTGTACCAAACCAACAAGCCAAAATGAGTGAATGAATAGATGGATGGATTGATTATTCCATAACATCAATTATTTATTCCAAAATCAATCCAAATAAATTTTAAAAGAATCCAGTGAATAAGAATTGGCACATTTCCCTCAGAGTGGAGCTAACGCTCTTGGGTCTTTGTGAAGCCTGCCCTGGAAATGGCGAAAGGTGGTCTTTACAGCTTCTTCGCCCCCCTCTCTTCTACACAGCCCTGTGAGCAACTCATAATATGACTCACCTCACCTCACTCTGGTTTTCTGATTTCTTTGTGATCAGAATCCCTTTCCCCGAAGCAGTCCTAGTATTTCTGGTCTTCTTCCTCTTCTCACTGGCAGGGGTGGAGCCTGGAGGGCAGATTCCCATTGTTTCCCAAGAAACTTCTGGGCTTTACTAACTTCACAGAACATTTTGGTTAATGGTTTTATAAACTAAAAAGAAACTCCCTTTGAGTGGTTAAGTAAGGGAGCTATCCGAATGGGTGGCATGAATGTTTGAATGACTTCAGACCCAATTACTTGTACTTAAACTTTCAATTGAAATGGTCTCTGTTTGGGGCGGGGGGGGGGCCTAGGATGGAATAGTGTCTTAGGATAGATTCTCCCTCCCACTTCTCTTAGAGATAAAGAGCCCAGGGCACTGAACCTATGTGAGAGTTCCATGTGGACGCATCATGTTCAGCTCCTTTTCATTAGCTGCTGCTTCTCCAATCCTGAATGCCACCTTCCCCTTGGCTGTACTGCTGTAATCAAATCGATTGTCCTTGCATGAATTCTGCAAGGGGGGAAAAAGGAGAAAAAAACTCCATTAAATCTTGCCTTACCTCCTCCTGAAAAAACAATTAATAACGATGCTGACCACAAACTACCTCAATGACAGTTGTCAGAAACAGAAAGAGCCAAGAATTCAGCCATAATCGAGGAACTTGTAACTATCACCGGCACTCACATTCTTTTTAGCTATTTAATCTGTATTTCTGTGTTACATATGACATGTCGATGATATCACTGCCTAACTTAATAACCCAAACTTTGACTTGTTCCCTATGGTACTCTGTATCCTCAATTCCCCTATGACCTGAGGTAATATTTTCCAGTGCATTTTACCCTCTAAAATTTCATGAGGAGAGAGTTCTTGCAGTTTTAACGGCTGTGATTTTATAGACAAATGTCTGAAAACATACTTCATCTTCACCAACTATAAAAATGGGCCACAAATGGAAACTCTCCATTCTTTTGGTATGTCTTGTTTGTGATTTACATTTTGTAATTTATTTGCTATCACAATTGCCACTTGCTTTGCAGGTCATTGAAATGACATCCTGACCATCCTGGATCTCTGATCCCTGAGAGGTTAGCTGTATATAGCTATACATGTATATAGCATGTATAGCTTTCTGGAAGCCTAGTTAGTAATCACTGAGTTAGGACAGTAAAATGTTTGCCTAAGCATAAATCTCCACTGCCAGGGCTATGGTCTCAACCATCCAACACTGCAGTAGGGCAGTCAGTGCCTGGATATCAATGAATGGTCTGAAGGAAATCTCATCCATTGTAGCCTTCATCTTCAGTAATCTGTGAAGGACTAGGCCTCAGTCTGATGACTATGTGAGTAGTTACCAGTGCTTGGGTTCATCTTGGTCAAGGACATGTTTCATAAAACTCTTCTTAGTCAATGTTTTGATATCTCTCAATGACAAAAACCTAGAAGCATCGAATAGACGTATAATTGGCAATATACCATTGTCAAATGGAGACACAATAAATTCACTATATATTTCATTGTAACAAAACTTTTCGTTTTGCTTCTAAGAGTGAATGTTATAATGCCATACTCTTTAAAGAAGAAAATTCATAATTTTCCCTTAATAGATGTTTTTCTTTCACATATGACTTATTATTTTGTCAAAGTCCTCTTTATCTGATAACCATTTCCTCCTCCTCCTTCTCTTCCTCCTTCTCCTTTTCTTTCTTGTTTTGGTTATTGCTGTTTTTTGTTTCTTGAAATAGAACCTTGTTTTGTTGCCCACTTATTTAGGCTGGCCTTGAATTTGTGAGGCTAAGCAATCTTCAAAGTGTTTGAGAATTAAGAGTATAATACCATTTTGGATTCAGTTCTCTTCCTTGAACACTCATGAGAAGGAGAAACTAATTTACCTTGGGGAATCTACACAACTACTTGTCACCTTCTTCTGTATCTGATGTATTTTCTTCAATATAAGGCAAAAACTTTGGACTGTCAGATGATCATTATCTCACTAGCTTCCACCAACCCATATGCCGAGAGTGTCAACATTGGAAACACACAGCAGAGATGTCTCACTTTTGCTGTAACCCACCAGTCTGATGTTTCCACTAATGTAATTGGTCAATGACTTTTTAAAAAAAATCTTGTGGCCATAGAAAGTTCTTGGAACTTCTATGTCATTTTCAGTCAACATGAATCCTTATTCCTGAAACCAATTCACATGCACAAGTAGATAAAAGTCAAAGCCCCGTTAACACGAGATGTTTTAATTATCTTTGGAAATTCTAATGGTGAGGCTGTGGAGATGTCGTGGTGTTTGTCACACAAATACAGGCACTTGGGGATGGATGCCTGGTACCCAAATTAAAGCTGGACACAGTAGCAATGCCCTTGAAACCTGGTTACTGGAATAGTAGAGACAGGAAGATCTTTGAGGCTTGCTGGTCACCAAGTCTAGTTGAAAATATCATCTCCAGGATTTTTGAGAGACCTTGTCACAGGAAACATGGCAAAGAACAACTGAGGGCGACATCTTATGTCAACCACACACCTGTGTGCACATGTCTGTGAGCACCCATATGCACTCATACAAAGTACAATACATATACACAATAATCCTAATGGCTTATTAATAACTTTCTGTATTTGAGAAATTAAGATTGCAGAAGACACAAGTTGTCCCTGAGTTCCCCGCAGTATCATTGCCTGAAGTCACTGGGCTTCCCAGAAAGGAAGCCTCTGAGAATTTGCATATGTTTATTTTAATTCAAGATGTTCTGTGGCTTTCTCATATTTTCAGGGAATTCAGACACAAACCTCCAATTTATTTAGCATTGTTCTAGAGAGATTTCCTTGTCCAGTCAAGGGATGCCACTTTATTTATTGACTACTCATGATCTCTCCATTAAAAATTAAAAGACAAAGTTGTTGATTAATTTCAAAGTGAAGATTGTTATTTGATACAATTTGTTTTATTTTATACTTTGGAATTGTATATCCATATATAATTTTATGTTGACATAGAAATATAATTATATATCTACATGTATAAACATATTTATATATGACATAAAATGTATCCAGTCTGAGATATTAAAAGTATTTGTGTATATATACATAATAAATAAATACAATGTACACATTTCATGAACACACTTGAATACACACACACACACACACACACACACCCATCTACATACATAAAATCACAAGTTGAATATCCTTAATACAAAATACTTGAAACCAGAAATATTTTAGATTTTGGATACACATGTATTTTTAATTGTAGACCTTGGGCTTAGATCTAGAATGCTTGATTTATATATCCTTATACACATAATGAGATATGCCAGGGCCAATAGTCATTTATGTTTCACATAGACCTTACATATGCAGCCTGATCATAATTTTATACAACACATTTTATAATTCTGTCATGAAAAATTATGTGTATTAAAGGATATTTAAGGCCAAGTGTGGCATTTTCAGTTTCAGTTTCTTGGGTGAGGGAGCCTCTACATGTTTATAGGCAGAGTTACCCAGCATGCCTCTGGTTGGGCCCTCTGTGCTTGCCCTGTGCTCTTCCACTGTGATGCAGTCTGCAATGCTGGAGTCTCTCATCTCACCCAGTTTCTCAGGCACCTTCCTCACTGAGTTCAATGTTTCCAAAACTGCTGTTTGGACATTTGTTTGAGAGTCTGCATTTGCATAGCATACACATACATTTTTGTTACTGTTTTTTAAAAAGGAAAGCAATGTATGTTGATCCAAGGGAAGAAAAAAAGCTGAAAGATATTCCCTTGAGCAGGTGGCTCACTGTGAAAAAAATTGACTTCTGTTCAATATTTACATGGGTTTGGACCATACTTTTTAGAAGGGAAAACAGAAGCAATTTGAGGTAACTAACAACTGAATGTTTAACTTGTCTTCTTTGGTTTGGTCTTGTGTTTTTAATGGCTTGCTGAAATAATGGTCTCTCTTCTGGGTTCTCATTTACTTTGTCATGGGTGTCAGGATTCATGTAGAGTTGCTCATGCAAGAACAGAGCTATTCCTAATAAAGTAACTATGTTAAGTTTTTGTTTGTTTATTTTTTCTTGTCAATACTTTATTTATGGGAATAGATAAGAATTATAGGTTTGTACCATAGTATCTGACCTTAACATCTCTGTGACAGTTGATAATATAATCTATTTGTGACACATACAAGGCAAACTCAGAGCTACACAATTATAAGGAGAGGGCAAACACTTGCCTAATTGAACAAGGAAATCACTTCAAAACAGGTCAGAATAGATACCTCCTGAGTCCACATGCATACCATGCTTTGAACAGCTGTATAAAACACTGCTTATTATGACCATTCTTTTTTTTTCTGTTCTACAATTAGTTGAGAGAGATTTCTCTTTCTCTCTCTCTCCTTTTTTTTTAAACTGGATATATTCTATGTTTACATTTTATTTCCCTTTTTCTGGTTCCCCATTGCCCAAAGGTCCCACATGCCCTTTTTCCTCCCCCTGTTCCCCCATCCACCCCTTCCCAATTCCCTGTTCTGATATTCCCCTACACTGATGTTTTGATCCTTTCCAGCACCAGTGTCCACTCCTTCCTTCTTGTCAGATATCATTTGATATGTGGATTGTGTCTTTGGTGTCCCAAGAGTCTAGGCTAATATAAACTTATCAGTGAGTGCATACCAGAGGTATTCTTTTGAGACTGGGCTACCTCACTTAGTATGATGTTCTCCAGCTCTATCAATTTCTCTAGGAATTTCATGAATGCATTGCTTCTAATGGCTAAATAGTACTCCATTGTATATATATACCACATTTTCTTGTATCCATTCTTCTGTTGAGGGACATGTGGGTTCTCTCCAGCTTCTGGCTATTATAAATAAGGCTGCTATGAACATAGTGGAGCATGTATCCTTGTTGCATTCTGGGGAATCTTCTGGGTATATGCCCAGGAGTGGTATGGCTGGGTCCTCGGGAAGCATCATGTCCAGTTTTCTAAGGAACCACCAAACTGATTTCCAGAGTAGTTGTACTAGCTTGCAGTTCCACCAGCAGTGGAGGAGTGTTCCTCTTTCTCCACATCCTCTCCAACACCTGATGTCTCCTGAGTTTTTGATCTTAGCCTTTCTGACTGGTGTGAGGTGAAATCTCAGAGTTGTTTTGATTTGCATTTCTCTAATGACTAAAATGATGTTGAACATTTTTTAAGGTGTTTCTCAGCCATCCAAATTTCTTCAGGTAAAAAGTCTTTGTTTAGCTCTGTACCCCATTTTTGGATGGGGATATTTGGTTTTCTGGTGTCTAACTTCTTGAGTTCTTTGTATACATTGGATATTAGCCCTCTGTCAGATGTAGGGTTGGTGAAGATCTTTTCCCAATTTGTTGGTTGCCGATTTGTCCTTTTGACAGTGTCTTTTGCCTTACAGAAACTTTATAATTTTATGAGGTCCCATTTGTCTATTCTTGATCTTAGAGCATAAGCAATTGGTTTTCTGTTCAGGAATTTTCCACCTGAGCCAATGTCCTCAAGGGTCTTCACAAATTTCTTTTCTATTAGTCTTAGTGTGTCTGGTTTTATGTGGAGGTCCTTGATCCACTTGGAGTTGAGCTTAGTGCAAGGAGCTAAGAGTGGATCTATTTTCATTCTTCTGCATGTTGACCTCCAGTTGAGCCAGCACCATTTGTTGAAAAGGCTATCTTTTTTCCACTGGATGTTTTCAGCTCCTTTGTCGAAGATCAATTGGCCATAGATGTGTGGGTTCAATTCTGGGTCTTCAATCCTATTCCATTGATCCACCTCCCCGTCACTGTACCAATACCATGCAGTTTTTAACACTATTGCTCTGTAGTATTGCATGAGGTCCAGGATATTGATTACCCCAGAAGTTCTTTTACTGTTGATGATAGTTTTAGCTATCCTGGGTTTTTTGTTATTCTAGATGAATTTGAGAATTGCTCTTTCTAACTCTATGAAGAACTGAGTTGGGATTTTGATGGGGATTGTGTTGAATCTATATATTGCTTTTGGCAAGATTGCCATTTTAACTATATTAATCCTGCCAACCCACGAGCATGGAAGATTTTTCCATTTTCTGAGGTCTTCTTCCATTTTCTTCTTCAGAGACCTGAAGTTTTTGTCATATAAATCTTTCACTTGTTTGGTTAGAGTCATACCAAGATACTTTATATTGTTTGTGGCTATTGTGAAGAGTGTCATTTCCCTAATTTCTTTCTTGGCCTGCTTATCCTTTGTGAATAGGAAGGCTACTGATTTGCTTGAGTTGATTTTATAACCAGCCACTTTGCTGAAGTTGTTTATCAGTTGTAGGAGTTCTCTATTGGAGGTTTTGTTTTTTTTTTTTTTTTTTGTCACTTAAGCATACTATCATATCATCTGCGAATAGTGATAGTTTGACTTCTTCCTTTCCAATTTGTATCCCTTTGACTTCCTTATGTTGTTGAATTGCTCTGGCTAGTACCTCAAGTACTATATTGAAGAGATATGGTGAGAGGGGGCAGCCTTGTCTAGTCCCTGATTTTAGTGGGATTGCTTCAATATTCTCTCCATTTACTTGGATGTTGGCTATCGGTCTGCTGTAAATTGTTTTTACTGTGTTTAGGTATGGACCTTGAATTCCTGTTCTTTCCAAGACTTTTAGCATGAAAGGATGCTGAATTTTGTCAAATGCTTTTTCAGCATCCAATGAGATGACCATGTGGGTTTTTTCTTTGAGTTTGTTTATGTAGTGGATTACATTGATGGATTTCCGTATGTTGAACCATCCCTGCATCCCAGGGATGAAGCCAACTTGATCATGGTGAATGGTCGTTTTGATGTGTTCTTGCATTTGATTGGCAAGAATTTTATTGAGTATTTTTGCATCGATGTTCATAAGGGAGATTGGTCTGAAGTTCTCTTTCTTAGTTGGGTCTTTGTGTGGTTTTGGTAATGGTAATTATGGCTTCGTAGAATGAGTTGGGTAGTGTCCCTTCTGTTTCTATTTTGTGGAATAGTTTGAAGAGAATTGGTATTAGGACTTCTTTGAAGGTCTGATAGAATTCTGCACTAAAACCATCTGGTCCTCTGCTTTTGTTGGTTGGAAGACTTTCTATGACCTCTTGTCTTTCTTTGGGAATTATGGGACTGTTAAGTGATCTATTTGATCCTGATTTAATTTCGGAATTTGATATTTGTCTAGGAAATTGTCCATTTCCTTCAGATTCTCTAGTTGTGTTGAGTATAGATTTTTGTAGTAGAATCTAATGATTTTTTGAATTTCCTCAGTTTCTGTTGTTTTATCTCCCCTTTCATTTCTAATTTTGTTGATTTCAATACTGTCTCTGTGGTAAGTCTGGTTAGGGGTTTATCTATCTTGTTGATTTTCTCAAAGAACTACTCCTGGTTTTGTTGATTCTTTGTATGGTTCTCTTTGTTTCAACTTGAGTGATTTCAGCCCTGAGTTTGATGATTTCCTGTCTTCTACTCCTCCTGGGTGAAATAGCTTCTTTTTGTTCCAGAGCTTTCAGGTGTGCCATTAAGTTGCTAGTATATGCTCTCTCCTGTTTCTTTTTGGAGGTACTCAGGGCTATGAATTTTCCTCTTAGCACTGCTTTCATTGTGTCCCATAGATTTGGGTATGTTGTGCTTTCATTTTCATTAAATTCTAAAATGTCTTTGATTTCTTTCTTTATTTCTTCCTTGACTAAGGTATCATTGAGTAGAATATTGTTCAGTCTCCATGTATATGGGGATTTTCTGTTGTTTTTGTTGCTATTGAAGAACACTCTTATACCATGGTGATCCGATCGGAGGCATAGGATTAGTTCAATCTTTTTATATTTGTTGAGGTCTGTCTTGTGACCAATTATATGGTCGATTTTGGAGAAGGTACCGTGAGGTGCTGAGAAAAAGGTATAGTCTTTTGCTTTAGGATGAAAGGTTCTATATATATCTGTTAGATCCAATTGGTCCAAAGGTTCAATGAGTTTCCCTGTGTTCCTGTTTAGTTTCTGTTTTCCTGATCGGTCAATTGAGGATAGTGGCGTGTTGAGGTCCCCCACAATTATTGTGTTAGGTGCAATGTGTTCTTTGAGCTTTAGTAAAGTTTCTTTTACAAATGAGGATGCCCTTGCATTTGGAGCATAGATGTTTAGAATTGTGAGTTCTTCTTGGTGGATTTTTCCTTTGACCAGCAAAAAGTGACCTTCTGTGTCTCTTTTGATGACTTTAGGTTGAAAGTCAATTTTATCTGATATTAGTATGGCTATTCCAGCTTGCTTCCTATGACCATTTGCTTGCAAAATTGTCTTCCAGCCTTTTACTCTAAGGTAGTGTTTGTCTTTGACTTTGAGATGTGTTTCCTGTATGCAGCAAAATGTAGGGTCCTGTTTCTGTATCCAGTCTGTTAGTCTATGCCTTTTATTGGGGAATTGAGTCCATTGATGTTAAGAGATATCGAGCAATAGTGGTTATTTCTTCCTGTCATTTTAGATTTTTGTTGTTGTTGTTGTTCTTGAGTGATTATCTTATTTTGAGCTCGATGGAAGAAGATTACTATCTTGCTTTTTCTAGGGTGCAGTTTCCCTCCTTGTATTGGAGGTTTCCTCCAATTATCCTTTGTAGAGCTGGGTTAGTGGAAAGATATTGTGTAAATTTGGTCTTGTCGTGGAATATTTTGATTGAGAGTTTTGCTGGATATAGTAGTCTTGGCTGACAATTGTGTTGTTCTCTTAGAGTCTGCATGAGATCTGCCCAGGATCTTATAGCTTTCGTGGTCTCTGGAGAGAAGTCTGGTGTGATTCTGATAGGTCTTTCTTTATATGTTACTTGGCCTTTTTCTCTTACTGCCTTTAATGTTCTTTCTTTGTTTAGTACATTTGGGGTTTTGATTATTATGTGACAGGAGGTATTTCTGTTCTGGTCCAGTCTGTTTGGAATTCTGTAAGCTTCTTGTATATTCATGGGCATCACTCTCTTTAAGTTAGGGAAGTTTTCTTCCATAATTTTATTGAAGATATTCACTGGCCCTTTAAATTGTAGATCTTCACTCTCATCTATCCCTATAATCCTTAGGTTTGGTGTTCTCATTGTGTCCTGGATTTCCTGGATGTTTTGGGTTACACACCTTTTGCATTTTATATTTTCTTTGACTGTGGAGTCAATGGTTACTATGGTATCTTCAGCATCTGAGATTCTTACCTCTATCTCTTATATTCTGTTGTTGATATTTGCATCTACGACCCCTGATTTCTTCCCAAAGTTTTCTATGTCCAAAGTTGTCTCCCTTTGTGATTTCTTAGTTGTTTCTACCTCTGTGTTCAGATCTTGGATGGTTTTGCTCAGTTCCTTCACTTGTTTGTTTGTGTTTTCTTGCAATTCTTTAAGAGATTTTTGTGTTTCCTCTTTCATGACTTTTGCCTGTTGACTCAATTTCTCCTGCATTTCTTTAAGTGATTTTCTCATTTCCTCCTTATTGGCTTGTGTCTGTTGATCCATATTCTCCTGGAATTCTTTAAGTGATTTTTTTTGTGTTTGCATTGTAAGGGCTTCTATCCTATTCGTGTTCCCTTGCATTTGTTTAAGAGATTTTTTTATGTCTTTTTTGTGTTCTTCTGGCAGCATCATGACCAGTGATTTTTAAATCCAACTCTTGTTTTTCTGGTGTAATGGGGTATCCAGGACTTGCTGTGGCTGGCAAATTGAGTTCAGATGCTGCCATATTGCCCTGATTTCTGTTAGTAACGTTCCTACATTTGCCTTTTGCCATCTGTTTATCTCTGGGGTTAGTTGATCTTATTGTTACTGGTTGGAATTTGAAGCTCCTGTGAGCCTGGCCTTTGGCGCTGCTGTCGTAGAGGGCATCCTTGCTCCTGAGGTGGAGACTGGGAGGTTTCTGCTACTGGGCTCCGAATTACCTCCTCAGCTCTGCTGGGCCAGACCCAAGTCTTCCCAAGGCTTGTTGCTGGACCTGCAATTGGCTTCCTGTGGTCTTTTCCTGACCTGTCTAGTTGCCAGCTCTTAAGAATCAGATCTTTTTTTTTTTCCCACCGATCTGGGCTTGTCTGTTAGATTTTTATGGTGACCTGGGCTCTTCTGTTGGTTCTCTATGGTGACCTGTTCAGGCCACCAGCTCCAAGGTGGCGCTCTCAGTCCACAGGGCTCAGTCTGGTGTCCTGAGGCAAGATGTTGGCCTCTCTCTGTACTCCAGGCACAGACCCACGAGCAGGTTATTGCCCACACTGGTCGGTGCAGAGACTACATGCCAAACTGATCTGGCTCTGGGTGCAGGTAAGAGCCTGACAGGGTAGTCTATTCCAGGCTAGGTCTCTGTCCACGCACCTGACCCCAGCAGCCAGCAGTCCACAGTGACCCGAGGCAACATGGTGGCCTCTCTGCAAGCCTGGCGAGCCGGTCCCCAGCAGTCAGCAACTGCTGCGGAGCTGTAGTTGCACAGACCTCCCACCGAGCTCCTCTGGCTTTGTCCTATGTGGTTTTGAAAGTGCTTGATGGCTAAAGTGAAGGGAATCTGTATTTGAGGCTCAACTCATGGTATGACTCAGTTCTTCTGAATTTTAGTCACTTTATGTGGAGTAGTGAAGATACAGTTAGAGAACATTATGATTGTCAGTAAAAGAACACCACCGTGATAACAGGTGGTGATGGTTACTGCTGCCAATGTTTAATAAATAGGCTTTTATATGTTTATTAATTAATAAATGCCATTCAGTGTCAATTGTATGGTAGAAATTGGCATCTTATGGCAATTGATGATAGCTCAAAGCAAAATGCTTCCTGGATCTTGCTTCTTGGTGATAATACTTCATCTCCTTTATTTGCTGAGTGCATTCATTGCCTGTATTTATTCTCCAGCCCAGGGAGTCCCAGTGGAGCTGGGTTTGAGAACTACATTAAAAATATTAACCAAAAGAGGCTGATCTTTCAGGCAAATATGTAATGAAGTTTCAAATGGTCCCAAATGATGTTTCCCAGTAGCTATTCATCATGACCAGTGCATAATTTTTCAGGAAGTGAAACGAGATTTCAGAAAAAGATATGACTTCTCATTTTATGGATGCACCGGGAACATTCGACAACTCGACCTACCATGATGTAGGAGGTCATTGAGTCTATTTAGTTGTGGGTGTTACACAATACAGTCTCTTTGTAGTAATCTTTATAACAAGCACCCACTGGTTGCCACCACTATATTTTCTCCATCATTAGGCAGAGAGGCAAAACTTCTTTAGTCTGTGACTGAATGTTCCCAAATGGAAAGTAGCCAGAAAGGTGCTGACAAATGTTCTGACTCATAAGTGATCCTGTACAGTGACCTGTTGTCTGTGATTTCTGAAGAAAAATTTAATTTTAAACTGTCATGTTTATTTAAAAAGTCCTGCATAATCAGTATAGAGAATTTACCCACTTTCCCAAATGTTTGCTTCATTCAAAATTGGTCTATTTGTATAAGTGAAGAAACTCATACTGCTATAGTACTACTATCTAAACTACTTATTTTTGCCAGGTTTAATGGCTTTCTGTTTTGCACTCCAAGATACTATAATATATGTAAGTCATCTCTATTCAGTATAATCAGTCTCCTTTTCCTAGTTCCTCATGACCTTGAGACTTTCAGAAGTCAGATATTTTAGATGATTTTCAATTTGAGTTTGTTTGAGCTTTTCTCATGAGTAGATGTGGGTTTGGGGATTTAGAGTTGGGTAAAACACTGTGGATGTCCAATTCTTTCCTCATTGTATCATTTTGAGAAGCACACTATCAACATGATCCGTTGGCTTCAGTCACTTGGCTAAGGTCATTATCTGTTGGATTTCTCACTAAACTGTTATTTTCTTGTAAACTTCTTTGGGGATGTTGGAAATGAAGCCTAACCTAGAATCAAGGGGATGGGAGTTAAGTTTTTACCTCTTTCAAGAGAGAAAAGCTGCATGTATTATTGGGGATTCAATTACAAAGACAAATCCTGTCTCCTCCATGTAGTTGTTAGGTCAGTTAATTATATCATTGGGGCCTATAAAAAAGTAGACAATAACAACCTCTGTGTCATGGGATTATGGTTTGGATTAACCCATGTAAAATATCAAAAACAGGTTCTTGGGTTTATATTGCTTTCTTTCCTTTGCTTACAGAAGAACCTGTGGTAGACATATCAAGCAAAGTAAAAAGAAATTCTATATATTTTATTTTGATGGAAGTACTATAAGAATTACCACAGGAAAAGAAGGCAAATTCTTATTCCAGAATATGCATCAATTGCTATAGAAACATTAATCTCTCTATGTAAGAAGCCCATGGTAACTGAGGTAATGGTACCATGTAGATGACCTCATTCTAACAGCTCAAGGACCATACATACTATGATTCTCCCGGTGGGGTACCCAGCGTTTTCTGAATGCCTCTCTTTCTGCCTATATATACCTGGTGTGCCATTGGCTTTGTTCATTTCTAAGAGCTGCATGGGGATCTTTTTCTGGGGCACAGTGCTGGGAGAGAGGAGTAGACAGTAGGTCAGGAGGGGCATACAGAATAACCAATAAAGATGGTCACCCTGACCATCTCTCTTACCCCCTCATGCTGACTCTCCACCATGCTACCCTTTGCCACAATGCCAACTTATAATCAACAGAATTTATCTTGCTTATTCATTTATCTGTTCCCTGTTTGGCTTCCTTACTAGAATATAAACTCTATAACGGAGAATAATCTTTCTGTCTCATCATTTCTGTACCCTGGTGCATGAAACAATGCCTATCCCCTAATAGGTCCATAATGAATATTAGTTGAGCCCATGACTCATAGGAAGATATCTTCTAGTCCTGTATGCCGTCTTTCATTGTGCCAATAAGAATTCAGTGGCTTTAAGCCATTCTGATGATGATAAATCTTGTTTCTAGTCATCCCACAGTCTGCAGAGCTCAGTGGTTCTGACGAACATTATTTTCTGTCGGTCTAGGGAATCTGCTTTTAAACAAGCCAGCCAGCTGTGGTGGAGAATAGCTGTGTTCTTTGGAGTCAGGCAGATACATCTCAGTAGCTATGACCCCCGTATAAGGCCATGAGACATTTTTCAACTGTTTGGCATATACTTGCATAAAATTCCAAGAAGGGCACATGGATGCCATCTTTTACCCCATGGAGAATGGGTCTTTGTAGTCAGAGAAAGAACTGGTCCCCGTCCAATACGGCTCTGCGAGATTTCCTCAGCTAAACATCAGGAACAGTGCTATATTGTTCTACTTCCCCATGTGCCAGGGTTATCTTAACTCCTCAGTTCCCATATCCACTTGACCCCAATCAGTGTCAAAGGAACAGCAGCTAATTTCCATATTCTGGGCAGTCCAAGGTCAAATCAGTGACCGACTTCCTTAGCCCTCCCCTCTGTGCTGTTTAGCAAATGAAACAATTGTATTTCAAGACTGAGCTGCTCAAAGATCACTAGCAAGGCACTGTTTTGAGGAGACAGGGTTCAATTTGTATTTTAGATACCAAAATGACAACAAGAATCTCGGTATGGTGGCACCTGCATATGATCTCAGCAACCAGGATGAAAATCTAGCCTCAGCAACATTATGAGTTTTAAGCCAGCTGATGCTACAGAGGAAGACCTTGTCTGTAAAACCAAACAAAATGAACTGAAACAAAAGAACAAACAGACATGGGATTCATACAGACACTGACTAGAACCCTTGCTTTTATTCTCTTCACCAACTGGTGCCTCGTTTTAGTTACATGGTGAAGGCCAAGTGGCAGAAATAGGGCCACTAAATCAGAGTGCAGTAGGAAAGGTATCACCTGTGTGTTAGTTAGTTAGTTAATTAGTTAGTTAGTTAGTTAGTTTCTCCTTGCTGTGTCATATATCTGATAAGAGGTAACCCAAAGTATTACGGCACAGTCCATCATGTAGGGAAAGACATTGGTGCAGTCAAGTACTCCAGCCCATAGAATTATGCTGCCCACATTTGGGGTCCCTTACAGACATGCCTGTGGTCTTCTCTCTTTGGTGATTCCAGGTTCTGTCAAATTATAATCACTAACCATTAACAAATTGACTTTGTGTGTATTATCTCCCAAATTCATCTTCTCATGGGCTTTCCACATCTCACCCACCTAGGCCCTGTCTGGGACTGTATAGGTCTACTGCTATTCCAATTGGTCCTTGCTGATGTATGAGGAGCAATATGTATGATGATGTAATGGAGCAAAGTGCCTCCTCTCTTAAGGTTGAAGGCTCGCAGAGCAGGGGAATTCCTATCATCTTCCTGTTCTGCCCCCCTCTGTATCTACAAGTCTGACACATGGTCCCATGCAAAATACTTAGCTAAACAAACACAGAAATTTTCAGAAGTGATGTTCAGGGTAAGAAAAGGAAGAGAAAGCATTCTAGCTGACTCAAGCCTTCATTGTCTCTCTGAGCAAACGCAAAGCTAACGTGGGCATGCATGGCAGTGAATTGGCAGAAGAGCTTTTTTAAGGGAATGAAGGGCAAGGTAGCATGAAGGTAACTCTCTGGGAGGAAATCAAGCAATGGTGTTGATTAGTTTGGCATAGTTTTCAAAAGTAAGAAACTTTAGTTACAAGACTCACCCTCTATTCCCATCTCATTTCATTAGCTGTTCCAAACACACATATCCTCTGATTGCTGGGGTACTGGTATGGCTGTGGGCATCTGTGAGAAGGGCAATTGTTTTGGGAATGTATTCAGTTTCAATATGATATGTAGTCAAAAACTGTAGAAAACCTATGAAAGGCATATGTTAAACAGAGAATTATCAAAACATTGTATTATTTGCTGTATGTTTATCTATTGGTCAGTTGTGTAAAATGTAAAATTTGTTGTGAACTCTTCCTGCATTCTAAATAAATCACCATTTATAAATGAATTTAAAATATTGATAGCAATTGAAAGTATTAATGATTTTTCTATCATTTTAGACACACATCCCATCATGTCTTTTGCAAATTCACCCTCCCTGACATTTTCTTGCCTTTTCCACTCTTTTCTCATTTTTTCCAACTTTGAGATTGTCATCAGTATTTCTTTTTGTATTTCACAGAGGATAGAAAGCATAACGCATTTGTCTTTGTGTTTAACGGATCATTGGCATGTAGGCTAGTACTGTGCTAATCACTGGTGTGTTACTATCTTTTTTAAATGCTGACTTCATTCCCTTTGTGTGTTTACTAGGGATTGGTGCCTCTGGACCATGTGGGATTGAACTCAGCTTTGTGTGACTAATTTTGTATTCTGTTGTCTAATAAGGGCTTCTAAATTGTAGGCCTGAAGGCTGCAAGCTCTCTACACCACGTGCCTGGAGCTCTCTTTCAACAGTGGGCTTGGTCTTTACTTCTGCACTTAGCACAGATGTTTGCACAACAAACAATTGGACAGCACTTCTAATTCCTCAAAGTCTGATGACCCTAGTGCCCATTTGGGAGAGCCCATTCTTGCTGCCAAGTATGTCTTATGTACTCTGGTTTCCATTTCCAGCTTTTGGGACTTGTCTTGACTTGAGTCAGGTCAGCAATGTTGCATCTTGGATACTGAAAGTAAAGATAAATTCAAGAATTGAGTGTAAGAGTAAGGCTGGGTTCTTCCATTAAAGGCTCCTTTATATTTTGATCCATGCAAATTTATCTAGAAAACATGTTCCACACTGTCTTAGTCAGGGTTTCTATTCCTGCACAAACACCATGACCAAGAAGCAAGTTGGGTAGGAAAGGGTTTATTGAGCTTACACTTCCACACAGCTGTTCATGACCAAAGGAAGTCAGGACTGGAACTCAAGCAGGTCAGAAGCAGGAGATGATGCAGAGGCCATGGAGGGATGTTCCTTACTGGCTTGCTTCCCCTGGCTTGCTCAGCCTGCTCTCTTATAGAACCTAAGAATACCAGCCCAGAGATGGCACCACCCACAAGGGGCCCTCCTTCACTTGACCACTAATTGAGAAAATGCCCCACAGCTGGATCTCATAGAGGCACGTCCCCAACTGAAGCTCCTTTTCCTATGATAACTCCAGCCTGTGTCAAGTTGACACACCAAACTAGCCAGTACACACACAAATATTTTTATAAGTTTTTTCTTTAATTATTTAATCATGTGTATATGTACGTGTGTATGTGGTGAGTGGGATGAGGGTTATGTGGACGGTGAGGCTATAATGTTGGATTAGATTTTCTAGATCTGGAGTTACACATGATTGTAAACCACCTGACATGGTTTCTGTGAACTGAACTCAGGTTCTCTGAAAAAGTAGCATATACTCTTAGCTGCTGAGCTATCTCTCCAGCCCTTTTTCATTTCTCTCAGTGAGTATGATACAGGAAATCATGAGGAAATTTCTGGTTTCTTTGGAAACTCATATGTCATATGATGTTTGTCATATATATATATATATATATATATATATGTATATATATGTATATATACATATATATATATATAATATGTTTGCTGAAGCAAAGAGTTGAGAAGATGTTTTGCTGAAGCAGACACACATGTTTAGAAATAATATAAATAAAACCCCACAGACAGAGTGACAAAGCTTCTGCATTGGTTTGCCTTTCTCTGTTTCACTAGGTTTCACTGACAACACTCTTTCATTCGTTCACCTTGTACCACATTGCTGATCTTCACTTGTCATGACTTTGTAGAGAGTATCTTGCCCAATAGCTTCTGGTGATATTCTGGCTGCTTCTTGCCACTTTCATGGACTTGTGCTAAACAGTGGAGACTGATCAGGGGAGCCTCGCAGTTTCTTCTGGATCAAGCTGCTGCTGCTGACTCATGCTTGGTGTTTTTCTAGTGCACTGGACTCTTGACAAGGAAGATTCTTGCCTCAAAAAAAAAAATTCTAAAAAAGTCCACAACCCCTGTTTCCTATGAACCTTTCTTTTCCCCTATCTCTGGTAGATAGTGGACTAGAAGGGAGGTTGAAGTATTAAAGAAGGTTTTAAGAAAAATCTAAGCCTACAATAATGTTTTTATTGGGAAGCTGTGGTGTAGCCTATAGAAGCGGGATGATACTGGTATGTTCTTTACTAATGTTAATGTTTCTGCCTGGCTTTGTCTGAGATAGATGTTAGCTTGAGTAAGGCCTCCCCAAATGATTGCACTGAGATTATGCTCAGCTTAAAGGAGATTTGCTGATGAGTCTGCAGCTTAGTACTGCTCATGGCAATTAGGTTTGTTTTGAAACCAATAGAATTGAATGGACCTATTTTAGATATGTGGTGAATTAAACCCCTTCAATTAACAGAGCAATTGAGCACCTAATATAGACAAGACAGAAGAGAATATATATATATATATATATTCTTTATTTGTATGAAACAATTGCAAAAGATAATTAATGAGCTAATGAGATAGGTCAGCTGTTAACAGCACTAGTTGCTCTTGCAGAAGTCCTAGGTAGAGTTTCTATCATACACATGGTAGCTTACAACTATTCACAACTCCAGTTATCAGGGATACAACACCCTATTCTGATTTCCATGATATCCAACATACATGTGGTATATAGCATATATTCAGGTAAAACACTCATACATAAAATCAAATAAAAACTTCAGACATCAAAAGGACACAGAAGTACATGCAAATAAAATGAAATGGCCTTTTTATGGCCATTTCTTTTTTATTAGGTATTTGCTTTATTTACATTTCAAATGGTATGCCCTTTCTGAGTTACCCCTATCCCATCCCCCTCCCCCTGATCACCTGCCCTCCAATTTCCTGACTTGCATATCCCTATTCTGGGGAATCAAGCCTTCACAGGACCAATGGCCTCTCCTCTCATTGATGTCTGTTAGTCATTTTGATGTTGTATTAGGAATGTTTTAGGTATGGGCTAAGTATTTTAGTACATTTTCCCACTGAGTCTAATCTTCACAATAAGCCTCAAGTGGGTGCCATTGTTATAGTTCAGATAAATCTGTTGGGGTACAAAGAAGTGCCATAGAGTCACATGGCTCAAGAGCAGAGTTGCAATTTAAGCAAGATGGAACTGCAGATGCTGGTGATGCAGGCAACTGGTTTGCAGTGTCTCCCATGTATGCTATCATATGCCATTGGATTATTCCCACCACCCTCCCAGTATCTCATTACCATAGAAGAACAATGAAAGATGTTCTTATGTGATGTGAGAGTTAAAGACATGAAATGGGCCTCTTTGGTTATAAGTAGCTTACACCTGCCATAAACTGGATCTTTAAAAATGCTTGCAGAGGAAGCATTTAAAAGAATACCAGAGGAAGCAAGACAGCAGTGATCCTAGATACAAGAGCAAACAAGAAAGCGGTGACCCTAGAAGCAGAGAAACAAATTAAGGGGAACTGGGTGTCTGCCAACATGTCTCCTCAAGGTTGTTTGATAGCGTATGTTCCAGAGCAGAGAGATTAGATAGCAGCTTGGTCAAACAGGAGCCTAAGTTCAGATTTGAAAAGCCCAAACCTCCAAGGGGAAAACCAGTATTGCAGAGGAGTGAAGCAGGATTTTATCATTCATTTAAAAGTAGATAAGGGAACATCATCTGACCTGTTCCCAGTCTGAATTATGAGCTTACAAGGTTACATTGCCTTAATAACAAAACTGAACAAGTCTATCATTAGAAATCACATTATTTTCCACCTCTCTCATTAACTTGGGTCTTTCTCAAGCTGCTAGAAACCAGAAGTGTGATACATTAAGAGGGTAGTATTATACAATGGAGTGAGGATTATTGTAAGAATGGAAAATTGGCTTACTATTTGGAGATCAAGAGGTACAATTAATAAGTCATGTGAAAATAGGGGAAAATCATGTGGTCATTTCAACAAATGCATACAATATGGATCAAAGAATCCATATTCATTCACGGTAAAACTCTTTAAAATTTTATTTTATGTGTGGGGGTGTTTTATCTGCATGTGATCTGTGGTTATCATTCTCTGTCTAGTGGCCTCCTGTACCTGGGGTTTGAGGTTACAGATGGGTCCATGTGGGCGCTAGGAATAGAACTGGGTCCTCTGGAACAGCAGGCAGTGCTCTTAACTACTAAGCCAACTCTCCATACTGCCATGAAGAAACTTTTAACAAAATAGAATTACAAAGAAGTATACTTAAAGGAGCCCCACTGTTTCTCTCAGTCATAATAATGAAATATTGGCATTTCTTTCCACATATCTGAAATAAGAGTAAGATCCCTGCTAGCATCACTATGGACCATGGAGGGTCATCTTATATGGTCCAGACTGGTTTCAAATTTGTAATCCTCTTGAGTCAGGCTCTTCAGTACTGGGCTTATAGGTGTGTGCTATCATACCTGGCTCACTTATCATCTTGATCCAATATTATTTTTTGAAAATATTACCTAATGCAATAAATAAAGCAAATAAATGAAATTTGGACTGGAAAGGAAGTCTAAAATTGTTATTATTTGCTTGTTATGTATGTGGATATATACATACATGGTGAGTAAAAATGCCCCATATCAGTTAATGAATGCATTAGACTGAGTTTTGTTCCTGCAGCAAACACCTAAGAAAACCCATCTAAGGGAGGAAAGATTTATTTTGGCTCATGGTGCCAGAGGTGTCAGTTGGTGGTTGGCTGGTTCCATTGCTTTGGGCCAGAAGAAAGACAGAAACATGATGGTAGCAGAAGCACATGGCAGAAGCTGCTTGCTTCTCAGCAGCCAGGAGGCAGACATGCTGAGAAGGCGGGGCTTGCAGTGTATCTTTCAAAGGCGTGCCCTCCTGATTGACTTCCTCTCACCAGGCCCCTCCTTCTACAGAGCCTCCCCTCTTCCAGTGAACCCAGCAAATTAGGAATTACTGGATGAACCCATTGATTGTATCAGAATCAGAATCCAATTACCTCTTAGTGATTGGCTCCAGAAACAGAAACAAGCCTGTTCAGGAGTTAGAAGTCAGCCATGGCTACATAGTGAGTCTGAGATCAGCATGAATCATATGAGAATCTCCAAAAATAAACAAGGGGCCAGGGAAGTAGCAAGGATGGTAGATGGTTTTCCTTCCATTCAGGAGGTCCTGAGTTTAATCCCCAACACTACAAACACCAGGGATGATGATATATATACTCCTGTAATCTCAGCACTGAATCTCAGAATGAAGAATTTGAGGCTATCCTTCACTAGACTGCTAATTTGAGGTTAGCCTGGAATACATGAGAATCTTAAGAAAATTAAAGAAAAGGACCAATAATTGTGTAGAAGAGCAAAACCTAAGGAGGCCACAACCTAATTTCAAGTGACTGTGAAGCTTCAGTGTTAGAGTGGTATTACTGTGACAATAGACAAACACACCTAAAGAACAAAATAGACAGAATAGGAAGTACTGGAAGGTCAGTAGTGAAGATCAGGAAGTCTCCCTGTGCGCCCCTTCTTCAGAGAGGGGTCCACTGCACTGACTGCCATATCCGACTGCTTTCTCAATTATGCACACCTGGAGAATTGTCAAGTCACAGCAAGGACCTTCGACTTGGGGTACAGGCACACTTAGGAGAGGTGCACTTCAACTGTTCTGACTCAGATTTCTATTGATGGGATGGCCTCTGGAGCAGACAAAGGGAGCCATCTGTTTGAGAACATCCCAGGAGCTTGAGTGATTCAGAGCATAGCACTGTGTGCATGGATGGAAGGCATATTAGCCAAATTGGTGGGATCCTGAGTATGGGGCAGGAAGAAACTGAAAGAATGTAAGCATGGTGAAAATGCATGAGAGGAGTAAGAGCAATGCCTGAGGAATTTCTTCCTTGGCAGGGAGGGATGCTTAGAGGTCAGTCAAATTGCAAGGAAGAATGGCTGAGAGGCCACCTGCTGAGATGGCAGAGAGCCACTTACTGAGGACACCAGCTGCCAGGCCAGTTCCAGACCTCCCGCTGTCCTCCCTACCTCTTTTTTGATGTGTTTGAAACACACACACACACACACACACACACACACACACACACACACAAATACACACACACAAACACACACACACACAATCACAGAGAGACAGACAGACAAAGATAGAGATAGATACAGACAGAGACAGAGTCAGAAAAGACAGAGTCAGAGAAACAAAGACAGAGAGACAGAGACAGAGAGAAACAGAGAGACACAGAGATAAACAGAAAGATGGATAGAAAGAAAGACAGAGAGGAAAAGGTTTTAGATTTTTACCACAGTGACATAAAACTCTCCTAGTTAGCTTCAATGTTAAGTTGACATAGTCTAGAGTCATCTGTGGGAGTCTGAACTGCAGAATTTCCTTAATCAGACTAGCCTGTGAACACATCTTTTTTTTCTTTTTTATTGCTAGTTACTATAGGAAAGCCCAGTCCACTATGGGTGGTATTATCCCTGAACAGGTAGTTCACATAATATACGGAAGCTGGCAGAGCATAAGCTAGAGAGAGCAAGCTAGTAAGGAGTGTTCCTCTATGGTTTCTGCTTCAGTCTCCTGCCTTGAATTCCTGAGTTGTCTTCTCTTGACAATGTATCACCAGAGAAAGTAAACCTTCTCCACTCTAAATTGCTTTTGGCTATGGTGTTTATCACAGCAACAGAATAAGTGGGTCAGTTGTAGCATTGTGAAATGCCGTTCTCATTCCTAGCATATGGCTCAAAAATTCTTTGTAGTGCCTGGAACCATAAAAGCCATAGTAGCAGAGGGAAGACTGTAATGGATGGGCATGAATATCATCCAGGTACGGTATACACAGGCATGAAAAATTCATAATTAATTTCATTTTATTTGATTATTTGCAATTAATATATTCTACCAAAATACACTTTGAAAATGAATGAAATGACTGGTGACTTTAATTTTTTTGGGTAGCTTCAAAGTGGGGACTGGTCACACAAAAGCTCAAGACATCATTGGGTGGTTAGGACATTCAGCCCCCACCTCCAGCCTCTAGGGAGGAAAGAGCAGAGAAGAGCTGAAGTTGGGTTATTCATCAATGACCAATGATGCCTTCATCACTGCCATGCCTACAAAATGGAACCTCCTTCAGAACTCAAAGGACTGTGTCCTGGGAGTGTCCCGAAAGGCGGATGTGTGAAATCAGAAGGACACCTGGCTTGAGAAAGTCCAGAAGCTTCACTACTCCTCACATTCCTTCTTCTTTGCAGTCCTCCCATCTGGATTTTCATTAAATCCATTGTAATATAAATTTTTGAACAGCTGGGTAACAACAGGTGAAGTGTTCCCTTGTGTTCTGTGAGCCACTTTATCAAATTATTAAAGGCCAAAGATGGTGTCTTAGTTAGGTTTCTATTAGTGTGATAAAACTCAATGGCTGAAACCAAGTTGGGGAGTTAAGCTTACAATCTGTCATGAATAGAGGTCAGGGTGGGCACCCCAGGCAGGAGCCTGGAGGCCGGAATTAAAGCAGAGGCTGTGGAGGAATTCTGCTTAGTGGCTTGCTTCTCTTAGCTTACTCAGTGTGCTTTCTTATACACCTCAGCATCACCTTCTCAGGGATGGCACCACCCACAGTAAATGGGTCCTTTCACATCAATCATCAATAGAGAAAATGTACCACAGGCTTGACGACAGGACAATGTTATTGGGATGTTTTCTCAATTAAAGCTCCTTCTTTTCAGGTGACTCTAGCTGTAGTCAAGTTGACAAATACAACAGCAGCAGCAACACCAACAACACAGATGGAGACATAAGAATCCCCGGTTTATGGTTGGCTGGTCATGAACAGACATGTATTGTGGGTACATGTGAAGTAGAGCTGACTTAGGACTTTATCTTTAGGGTTCTATGCTATCCAGGTAGATAGTGTCAACAGTGAACAGAGTTAGAAGACACAAGACGGCATCTGCTGCAGAACTGCCCTCTCTCTCTCTCTCTCTCTCTCTCTCTCTCTCTCTCTCTCTCTCTCTCTCTCGGGGAGGGGTGCACAAATGCATCCATAGTAGAATTGACAGTAAGAATATGAACATGGGGAGATCTCTTCGATGAACTTCCTTTTCCCACTGAAATCATCCAGAGTGCTTTGGTGTTGCTTAACCTCTTCCTTGCTGTACTCTTCTTATGCATGGGGTCCCACTTTTATGGATGTGAGCAGAGGTTCCTACACAACACACGTAGCACAACACTGAACACAAGGCAGTGAACAGTGCTTGGACTTCTTCAAATGGCCTCCAAGACAACTTATCTAGTGGCCACAGATGTGTGACAAAAGCATTCATCAAGACCTCTGGTGAGCCACATGGATGTGTTCCTATTCTTCAGGAATTAGACAGATTTATTTAATCCTGCCAAGTTGTCAGTTAGACCCAAACCCCCTTTTGATAACCTGAGGGAAAAATGTTGATTAAAATATTTATTGAAATATCTTCACTTTGCAACTTCAGCTTAGAATCTGAAAAAAAAAAAAAGGACAATGAAATTCATTAATATGGATTCCTCCCTGCTCATCATGAAAGCACAGTTAAACATGAAAAAGTGCAGAATTGATTTGATTTTTGAGGACTGCCCTAAGAGGAGTGTAAGAACTTATTTCCTATCCCTTTGTGAACTGGCGTATTGCATATTCATGTTGGCAAGCCAGTATTCGGTCACATTACGTTCACTCTTGCTTAACTTGGCTATTCTGATCATTATTGGATTGCAGGCAAAGCACCTAACAGAGATGACTGAATATGTGGCCCAGGAAATGTATTAAGTAAACTTCTCCTTCTCGTCTCCTTTCTCAGCTAGTCCATCGGCAGCCATAATTGATATCTGTGCCATCTTGGGCACAGTCATTTCATGTCTTAGTCCAAGAACAATTGAATTTATTGTATACTTTACTTGTGTTTTGTGACTTGGATGTAAATGCCCCATAGGCTCATGTGGTTGAATGCTTGGTCCTCAGGTGGGAACATTGTTTTGGAAGATTGGGAAATCTTGGATAGGTAGAACCTTGTTGAATGAAGGCTATAAGTGACGGACTTTGAAGTTTACAGCAGGCTTATATCCCACCTTCCTCTCCATCCTGATGTTGCTTCTTTAAGTTGAACTTACACAGGTCTTGTGCACACTGTCACAACCACTGCGAGCTCATATGTGTCCAGAAAACGCCATGTCCTTGCAGCCACCCATTTCCCTTGACAGACTATCCGGTCCCTTCTTAAACTGTGAGCTGAAAGAAACTCCACCCTTAAGTTTCATCTTGCCAGTTATTGGATCTCAGCAAATAAAAAAGTAACTAATACACTTATCTTTTAAATGCTTTTTAGAATAATGAACGAGTCAAGCACGCCTGTATTTTTAGTCTGATTACTGTTGCTGTGATAAGAAAATGTCCAATAAGAAATTAACCCAGAGGAGAAAGGACTTCCTTTGGCTTATAATTCCAGACGACAATTCATCGTTGAGGGGAAGTCAAGGCCGGAACTGAAAGTATCACATCGATGATCAAGAGCAGAGAAAGAACAAAAGCATGGATGTTTGTCTGCTTGCTCACTATCATGTAGTTCTCTTCTGGATGTTCTGCCTAGAGAAAGGTACCACTTACTTTGGCTAGGCTTTCCCCCATCAATAAACAATCAAGGCAATCTCCCACAGACATGCCCACAGGCCAACCTGATCTAGATAATTGCTCAGTAAGATTCTCTTCCCAGGTGATTCTAAGTTTCATGAAGTTGACAGTTAAAACTAACCAACACACCATGGGAAAAAACATTTTATCATAGACTTATTATTTACTGTGAAGCAATGAGATTAGAGCATACCATGAACACAGTTCCCATGACATAATTTCGTCTGAGGTCATATTACCTTTCTTTGTTTTGAAAATGCAGCTGCCTTGAGAATGAACGTTTTTATTTAAGATGTCACAATTCATAAAAGTGGCGGAGACTAGATAGTGAGTACTGTTGCCTCAGTGTGGACATTGGGACCTTGAGAAAGCTTGTTCTGTTCATTTCCAGAGTTCGCTGCATCTCTCACTCCTTGTATAATCTCAAGGAGATGCATAAAGAAGATCCATCTTGATATTAGCATCATTGTATCAAACTCACAGTGGAAGTCACACACATTGCTGTACTTCTATTGAGTTATGAATCAAGGATTTAAAGACATTCATGCTGGCATTGTTGTTGGTATCCTCTTCCATTCAAAGACACTTCCTGGAGTTCATGCCAGTGTAAATGTATCTTTTTCAGGTGCTAAACCTGGGATCTTTGGGTTCAGAGAAACGTATTCTTTCTATTGCCCAGAAGCTGAGTGACAGGATTGTTAATGGTAGCCAGAGCCTAAAGCTATTCTTGTGACTCTCCTTCATGGTGGCAAATTTTTATCCTGTGAATTTGGTGGTTTGGGGGAAACCGCCTGAAGTCGTTTAGAACTGGTGTGAAATAAGGAGGGCGGCCATGCTGGTGGTGTATACCATACTCTGGTCAGAGATAGGCAAAATAAATCAAAACGTGAGAACAGCTTCACATTCTTCCATCTCCTCGTGGGCCTGAACAGTGAGGTCTGTAAATACTTGGGGGCAGGGCACCGAGGCTGATCTCCCTCTATCTAGCAGAAGCATTATCGTGTCATAAAATCACAGAAAACTGGCTACATGAGAAATGACTTGCCGTGACTGAAAGACATCAGTTTTAGAGTCAGACCTCCTGGGCTCATGATAGTTAATTTGTGAGCCTCAGATAAGTCATTTAAAAATCTCTGAATTTTCATGATTCTTTCTGTAAAATGGGGAGCCCTCAACCCATCGCAGGCATACTGGGGACATTATAAGATCCATTGTCTGTCTTTAGACGACCTGTCACTTTGCAGGCTTAATTCTTAGGTAGTGACTCTTATGGCAATCTTCCAATCTCAGTCTTTTCATTCTTACTTTCTGAAACAACCTCCAGAGTGGGTCAGCTCTTCATCTTCAGGGTAATGCACTGATAGAGCATCAAGCTCACTACATTCTGGTTTCCTCTGTATTGCACCCTATGCTATGGCTTCCTCTGAATTTTTCATGCTCCTAACAGGTAGTGACCTCCTTGAATGTGTGAGCTCATTTTGTTTACATTTTATCCCTAGTGCCTAAGTACGTTGGTTTAGTACTTGAAAGTGGATGTGAAAACAAAGAATGAGATGGATGGAAACAAAGCACAAATGTCTTAAAATAGAGAGACAAGATCTGGTAGCCAAGAAAGGCTTTACTTGCTTCTTCCTGTCACATATATTTCTAGCTAAGCTATCCCCGAGAAGCTCTGAGCCACATGGTTACACAGGGACCAAAATCTGCTGGTATTCCTCCCATTTCCTACAGTATCATCACTGTCTTCTTAGAGAGTGGTGACCCTTCCCTGCAGCAGTCGGTGATAGGAAGTGTGGTCTCTGGGAGAGAGCTGTTCACTGATGTAAAGATTCAAGGGCCCATGGCTATTTAACCTTAGTGTTCACATCCCAGAGAAGACAACTTAGTCAGATGACACAGATAGGCACGAAGAAGACTGGTAAATGTAATGTAGTATCTTTCCCATGGTGCCTGATTCATCCTCTGATCTTTACTTTAGAAGCGCTATCCCAGATTCTCTTGCTCTTTGGATGAGGATGGGATCTTCCAGTGTTACAGCATGGTAGCATTGCAGGAGAGAAGCAGGAAGGAAGGACAAGACAGTGTACCCTTCTCTGCATTAGCTGTGTTTCATCTACCTCTTTCTCTCCATTGCCCTGGCTTTCCCACATCATACCCACACAGGGTTTGGTTTGCTGGCCTATGATAACATTCTCTCTTTTTATCCCTAGGATCGGGGTTCCTGTCTGGTATGAGTGGTCTCTGGATCACCTTATTTCACGTTTGCTTATTCAGGGAGTCAATCCCCTCTGAAACCAATTCCCTGTGTTAATCCCCTTGCTTTGAAGTGCTCAACAGGAGTTAGATGGCTCAGTAGGTAAAGGTGCTTATGGTCAAGCCAGATAATCTGTGTTCAATACCAGGACCCACATAATGGAAGATGAGAACTAACTCCCATACATTGTTATTCTGACTTCCACTTGAACTTCATTGTGCTGGTTAGTTGGTATTTGTTGTTGTTATTGTTGTTGTTTTTAATATGAGTTAGAGTTTTTTGGGGAGAGGGAATCTCAGTTCAGAAAATGTCCCCCTCACTAGATTGGCCTGTGGTGTGTTTTCTTGATTGATGATTTATGTGGAAAGGTGGTCACTGTGGCCAGTGCTACCCATGGTGATTCTGGGTAATATAAGAAAACAGGCTACCTCTCCATAGCCTCAGTATCAGTTCCTACATTGAGTTTCTGGCCGGACTTCCAAGGGTTATAGATGATAAAAGATGAAATAAACCTTTTCCTCCCCAAGTTGTTGTTGGTCATGGTGTTTTATCACAGCAATAGAAATTTTAACTAAGACAAATGTAGTGCATACACACACACAATGTTTTAAAATTAACTAAAAATGGAGAAAGAAATACCCAATATGGTTTGTATTTTCCTCATTAGATCTTGTTTGAAACACAAAATGAATGAATGTATGTTTAAAATTAGTTTTCTTGTGTGTGTGTGTGTGTGTGTGTGTGTATACCAGTCGCTATGTCTGTGTGTTCCCATATACATACAGGTAAACATCAGGAGTCAGCTACCCCATTTTTCAGTCTCTCACTGGAACCTGGGGCTCACTAATTCAGCTAGGGTGGCCCCAGGGATTCTTGATTTCCTGCCGTCCATGTTCTGTGATTCTCAGTGTGAACCACTACACCCAGCATTTTTCACAGGCACTGGCAATCGAGCTCTGGTCCTCATTTATAACCAACAAGTGGTTTGGACTGAGCCAGTTTACCTAGCACTATAAATGGGTTTTTATGTAGTTTTATGTAGTCATTAGCTCAGCCCACCCTTCTGAACAGCAAACGGTCATGTGTCTCTTTTCCACACATAGAACACAATCCTTGTGCCTTGAGTACAACTCAAAGTACCACACCATTCTTATCTAAAAGTCAAGTCAAGTGCTGATCTTTCAGTCTTGTTGACATGTGTTAGATGGCAAGAAGACCTTGTGTTTTCCTATCAGACACCTATTGAAATGTCCGTTTATATGCACATACCCCAAATACGCTGCATACACAATAGTGAAGAACAACAGGGCAGGACAGAAAACACTCACACAGACAAGGAGAGATTGGGACACCCAGAGCCATCACTGGCCAGAGTCAGGAAATCTTGAAGGTTAGCATTATGAAGACTCTCCACTGAAAGAGGAGTGAGAAGGCCTTCACACCCATTCCAAAACAGCTCCGACCTAGCGATTCCCTGATGCTGCCGCCCACATTCAGGAAACACAGTGCCAGTGTCATAGCAGTTCAAGTCCATAAGTCTGGTCCTTAGACACTACTAGACTGTGGAGTTCTGCTGCTCCAAAAGCCCACATCTGCAAGATCCCCATTGTCAGCTTAAAACCGAGAGGCTAAATTCTCCCATTCTTTTCTTTCCCAGACCCATTTTGCAAATACTTCAGGGACAGAACTCGGAAGATCTTCTAGGCAAGGGAGACTGGAAAGAAAACTATATACAGGATGCATGAGAACAAAAGACGAGCAAAGGATTGGTTGTGTTGGATATGGCTGAGAATTATCTCGATGAGAACAAAAGAGGAACCTTCGCATCTCCATGTGGGCCAGACATCTGTGCAGTGGGCTGGAAAGGGATGATTAGGCAGGACAAGCCTCAAACTGCAGCACAGCTCTAAGAACAGCTTGTCTAGGCAGATGGGGAGTCCTCCACCTTGGGGCAGGGGTGGACAGGTGCAAGTCCCCCTGCTGTGCTCTGTCACTGTGCATGGTATTCTCAGAGCAAATATGGCAGATGAAAGGGGGCGTCATCTGGAGCTTGCCATACTGCAGACTTCTTGTAGCAGATTCTAGTCAAGATCAGAGAGACCAGCACCAAAGGACAGAAGTGGGTGGGAAAGGGAAGCAGCTTGGTTCATGTATCAGGTGTCCTTCAGCAACCCCACCCTAGCTTTCCCCTGGAATGGTCTGTGAATCTACTAGCAAGTCCCCTCCCTCCCCATTCCTGTTTGATCCAAATGTTTAGGTTAGCACTATGTGAAAATAAAACTAATGAAAAGTCGTCCAATCCTATGAAAGAAGCTCAGCATAGAGATATAAGCTACAGAGCCATGTATTCCCAGGGAAATTCTTTGAATACCAATACAGTTGGCCTGCTTTGTTTTATGAGTTTTGCTACGATGCCACGCCCCTTATTAAAAAGGAAATATTCATCTATGCATAAAAATGCAGTAATGATACTAATAGTTAATGCTTTGTATTTGTTGATGCCTATTTAAAAAGCGTCTTGTATACGTTAGCTGGGTTAGTTCTCATAACTCACAGTGGACAGCTGAGAATGGTTATGCACTCCTTCGAGGTCATGAGACAAGGTCATGAGCAGCTGCATCTGTCCTGATGTCCAGGTCAGCATTCATAGAGCCTCTTCTGTATGCAGCAACACTATTCTGCACAGATCAGTCTACTTTGCCTAGAGACTAGGTCTACATAAAGCCCTTGGTTTCTTATACAAGACTCTGGTAGTCAAATGAATGTCAGACATCAGAATTGCATAAATGGATGGTCAACAATTTATATATTGTTATGGTGAGGGGACAGAGACACAGCTAGCTCCACACCTCCATTCCCAGTAGCCTCATGAGTTCTTCTAGACATTTAAGAATCAGGATTTAGATCAAACTAGAATTTGTGGCTCTGACAATACAAAGAATTTCGGGACTAGTGTGCTGGTTAATTTTTATCATCAGCTCTATATCACTAGGGTCCCATGGCAAGAAGGAAGTTAAATCTCTTGATGGCTTAGATCAGAGTGGCCTCTGATCAAGTCTGGGGATCACTGTCTTTATTGGTATTTGATGTAGGAAGGACCAGCCCACTGTGGGTGATAGAATCCCTTAGGAAGATAGCCAAGAGCTTATAAGAAATCTGAGAGCATATCAGCCTGCAGGAGAATCAGGGGGAAGTGAGACAGTAAACATTTCTCCTTGGTTTCTGTTTCAATTCTTGTTATGATTCCCTCAATGATAACTACCAAGTGTCAGCCCAAAAACCAAACCATACCAAAAATGTTTTCCCTCCTCTATTTGCTTTTGGTCAGAGCTTTTTATCCCAGTCACAGAAAAGAAACTAGAACCACTAGCTAGTTTATGAAGAAACAAGAGTTGGAGATTTTAAAAATGTAACTCAATATAGGCACAGCGCACACCTGAGCACATCAGTGTTCTCCAAGAAAGTTACAAGAAGTAAATCAAATTTAAGTATGGGTGTGGCTTTCATGAGGAGGAGTCACAATTACTTGTCTTAGCATTAACCTTAAACATATTTGGTGGCTCCCAAGTCCCATATTGGATGGTTACTAAGAGTACCCAAACTTCCTCCTCTCATAACTAAGACAAGTAAAGTGGCTCCAGGGGTGCCTTGGATGGAATTATAAACTGATAAAGCAAACCCGAAAGACACTAGGGTTGCACAGTTGTTTCTCTGCAATTCGTTCCTGTGAGATTTCTACAAAACTGCAGGTCTACAGTTGTGAGAGAAGGGCCTTGTACTATTGTGATTGTGCTGGGGTTCCTGCTTCTCTCATGAAAAGTCTTTAACTGGATTCCTGGGTGTGGAGTCGGTTTTTTCTTGCATCTTCCAGATCTTCTCTGCCTCTCTCCTGTCTAATATATAATATACACACCCCTAGTGTGCTCGGAGATGGTCCTCCATACTAGTGATGGTTAATCTTTACTGTCTCCTTAAACTTCGAGTCAAAATAAACGCTGCCTTCCTCAGGTTGGTTTTTGTTATGTGTATGTATGTATATGTATGTATGTATGTATGTGGTAACAGGAATGAAAAACCAACATAAGTAACATAATAATGGATGCTGACATTTATTATAAATGGGATAAATGGGAAAGAGTACTAATGTCAGTATTAATGCAAATAGCACAATGATCACTTAGCAAATAATTGCTGAACAGTGCTGTTTTTATGAACCAATATCTGGGTTGGGGGTTGGGCCACTTCTGATGCTCAATCCTGCTTCTCTCACATGCAGTGGTCCTGACTAACAACAGTTGCTCACTGTGGGGAGCACAGTAATCAGTAATTCATGAGCCCTCTCCATATAAACGCCTCAAGGACTAGAGACCACATCCTCTTCTTAATTGGGATGACTGAGACTCTGAGATGAAGCCATTTCCTTTTGGTCACAGGATTGCACACAGCACAGGCAAGATTTGAATAAAGCTCTGGTGGGCCCTGAAGTGTTACAGCAACCTAGCTTTACAAATCAAAGCCCAAATGAAGGCCCAAGGTACTGAGGAATTGCCAGCTGGTGCGGCACCAGGTTACTCAGAATCGCAGACCGTGGAGCAGTTTTCAGGCCCTCTGGGGATCAGTAACCATGATCCCCGCTGTCACCTAGGTGTGCCCTCATTCCTCTGCTATCTCACCCCGCGCATTTGATTTAAAGTCTCCAGTGCAATGGGCAATCATCGGCCCAATTGCATAAAATACCCAACAGGACACACTTCACCCCTATGTCCCCAACCTTGTGGGAAGAGGCTCGAATGCACCAAAGGTGGTCATGCATTCACATTTCCCCTGAGAAGCTTAGGACAATGGCTATACATGTAGTTATTGGCCACCGTCAGTTTTTCCAGCTCACCTTCGTGTCTTATAACAAAAGAGAAGTGCGGAGAACAGAGTGGTTTTCTCTGGCTGAGCTAAAAGGCTGCTGTGAAGCAGAGTGGCATGCCCAGAGCGTGGCCGCAGGTTGCCTTCCACCCCCTCAGCCCACCATTTTGCTCCATGTTAAACATAAAAATATTGATATCGGTGTTAACATTAACACCAAATGGGACAAATGATTGCATCCCCTTTAAGGGACTGAGCCACGCTCTGAGGAAGTTTGGAACTAATGTCTGGATTGGGGAAAAGCCCTTCCAGGTGCCGGCCCCTGCCAGGAAGTTCTTGGAATGGATTTTCACCTTACAACTGATGTCCTATTTAAAAAGAGGGATTTCACGCGGAGAAATCCATACGCGGAAGGAATGGAACATGAAGACACGGGAGACGCGGACCCCGCGGCTGCAGCAGCGCTTCTGTATGCCAAGCGAAGGAGCTCCTAGAACAGATGGCAAATGCCAGAAGCTAGAAGAGACAAGGGAGAAGGCTCTAGAGCCATCCGGAAGGACACAGTCCTGCCAGCTGCTTCTCCCAGACTCCGAGAGTACAGAATTGAGACAACAAACTTCGGTCATTTGAATCTAACTGGGGGTCCTTTGTCATGGCAGCCACAAGAACATCCTAGGATCATTAATTTATGATGTCCACTGGGTCTCAGGCTCTGTACCAGGCTGGAGAAAGAATAAGAAATAGAATGTATAATCAAGCATTAGTGATAACCAATCAATTTAATAAATTGATCTTCATGACTGTGGTATATTCTGTAAGGAGGAAAAAAAGAAGATTCTCAGCCAGGAGACTTGAGCTTTGTCCTCACCTGGCCATTTGGAAAGTTTTCCGTAGAAAGAGATACTGAAACCGTGAAGGTCTCTGGAGTTGGGGATGAGATTTTATTGTAAGAGCGCATATGATGGAGAGAGAAAATTGCATACAAAGTCATATATGAATGGATATCAAAAAGTGGGCTGGGTAGAGCTAGAGGGGAGAGCTAGGAAAGTGGTGTTGTTAATAATTATCAGTGCTCAGCATGAAGATTCAAATTTTATGTCCTCTGTGTCATCCCAGCCACTCATCGGACCTGAGCAACAGCCCTAAAGACCCTCCGAAGAGGCAGTCTTGGTGAGAAAATGCCATGATGACAACACGTTCCACTCAGCGGCTTTGCACTCCGCCCCTGAAAGCCTTCGGTGCCCACCTCATCTAAGCCTCAGTTAGACGGATGCCAGCTGGGAAGATTAATGCCTGCCTGGAGCCCAGTTGCCGTCTACTGGGACTCTAGGGTCTTGGAAAGGTCTCCTTTGTTACGGTCAAATGGTCTGTAACTTCAGTTCATGGCTGTAAATGTCTCCTTTCAATTTCTTAGACTTGGGGACTTGGAGTTGTGCTTCAGTGAAGAAAAACCCCGTGACAATGGAAGAGGATGTGATTGATTGTCCCAATCTCCTAAGACACAAAGCTAGGGAGCGCGGGGGTACTTGACTGGGTCCAGGATTGTACTTGCCCCGGGGGCACACATTCCACCTCCCTCGGTCTTGCCCTGACCTTCAACTTGGATTTTTTTTCCTGTTAATGGGTCTGCCTCACACCAAAGCTTTCATGAGGATAAAACAAAACAAACCGCAAAAATCCTCCGAATACCTGGAGCTACAAAAGCACTCAGTTGCCACGCAATATCATTATCACTATGGCTCCTCCGATTAATTAAAATCTGCAACAATATGGACAGACTTTCAGACTTTCGGGAGCCTAAGTACATTCACACGTTCTTTGTAATCAAGTCTAAGCATGGGTAAGTGATTAGTGGCTGTGGTGTTAATTAACTCTCCACAGTAAAAGGGCCAGGGAGAGCCCTGTACTTGAACAACTGTTCTGTTCTGCAAAGGCCCTCGATGGGGGCCCTCCGCTTTCCACTCAGAGCAGACAGAAGTTAGCGAGCAGGATCACCACTCCCCTCCTTTTTAATTAGAAAGCACTAAGAAGATGAAAATGCATAATAAGGCTCTGCAGTAGTTAAGTGTAATTCAAGTAATGTGTGCCTGGGGACCCTCTCCATCACTGGGCCGGCGGCACGCAGAGCTGTGCAGTCAGGAGCAGGCTTGTCAGAGTATGGGCTGTACCCGAGCTTGTTATACTGTCAGCTCCGTGGAATGCTAGACGTGGGACGGGGCGTTTCCAGGGCACTTGACCTTTCCTCAGTCTTAGTCTCCTCCCTGATACTGTGATGAGAGTGGACTTGACATCTTGGAGCAGTTGGGAGAACGAAATACAGCGATGTGACAAACATTGACACCAACTGCATTTAAACTTAGAACAGGCACATGGTAGGGACTCTTCATGGAGTCACTCGGGGGAGAATCGAGCGTCCAGGAAACAGAGATCATGATGGCAAATGAGGTAAACGAGACACACAAACACAAACACTACCTGCCTTCTCTCAGAAGCAGGAAGAGCACATTGGAGAAGGTGGCTGGGTAAACAGGAAGAAGATACAAAGTCAGAGGGGGAGGGAGAAGGGGTGGCTCTAGGGGGTGGAGAATGGGGGTAAATGTGATCAAAAGACATTGGAAGCTTCAAAGACAATAAAACATCTTATTTAATTAAGATATAATTGCATCATTTTCTTCCCCTTTTCCTCTAGTCCCTATCCTTCTCTGCTCCCTTTAAAATATGGCTGTTTTTCTTTAGTGATTACTTCTCTCTCTCTCTCTCTCTCTCTCTCTCTCTGTGTGTGTGTGTGTGTGTGTGTGTGTGTGTGTGTCTGTGTGTGTCTGTGTCTGTGTGTGTACACGCTCGTGGTATTGAACACACATTTACTGAGCTCTTCCCTGGGAAATACTATTTCTCCTTGAAGTAGTCATCATCTGTAGCTTTGCATCTATCTATGTGTGGGGCCTGGTCAGATTTCCCCAATCCCTTTTAATGTCACTCTTACCCCAGTGACCCAGAAAGGGAGGGAGGACAGAGATAATTTAACACAAAGTAGCCATAGTTCATATCACTTTATATTTGTTGAAAACAACAAACAAATGCTAGAGGGAGGGGGACGGGAATTCTCACTCACTGCCAGTGGGAATGCAAACTGCTCCGGCCACTATAGAAATCAGTGTGGAGAATTCTTAAAAAGCTAAAAATAAATCTACCATGTGACATGACTCCTTATCATAGGCCCAAAGGGCCCGACATCCTATTCCATAGATATTTCTCAGGAGCGTTCATTGCTGCTCTATTCACAGGAAATAGAAAAAAATCTAAATGTCCTTCTGTTGATGACTAGATGATGAAAAGGGGATGCATATTCCCTGTGCAATATTATTTAGCTGGAGGGAGACATGCTGCAGGGCCCTGCCTGAGACAAAGAAGTGCAGGTGACTAATGACTCTTGGGTAAAGGAGAGTTAGCCGCTACTCTATGAGGGCATGGGTCCCTCTATTGGTTGTCTAATTCAGAATTATCTGTCTTGAAAACATACACATACCATGCAGAGAAGTCAACTCATCGGGTCTTATTTATATACATTTGCACATGCACATATACATGTATGTAACAATAATAATCTGAGAAAGAAAAGCTATCAACTTGAAAGTGTGTGTGTGTGTAGGGGAAACATAGGGAGAGTTTGAGGGAGAGTCCCTGGGAGGGGCTGAAGGAAGGAAAGGGAGGTGGGGAAATGGTGTAATTCTGTTCTGATTAAAAACATGTTGAAAAGGGAAATCCAAAATCATGGAATTTGTAGGAGAAGAGAGGGAACTAGAAAATACAGCATTGAGTGTGGCAAGCCAGACCCAGAACGCAAATGCAGCCATACTGTCTCTCTCTAATCAGCTGTCCCTCCCTCGCTCAACTCTTCAGATGTGTGCAAACAACCTGGGGGAATCACACAAAGTAGGAAAAGTATAAAGGGACCTTGGCTAGGGGAGCTGAGACAGAAGACCAGCAAGATAGAAAGTCCATTCATAATGATATGAAGAGGAAAATGGGAAAAACAGGGCTCAGCTTTAGTGGAGATGGGGCACAGAAGGGGCACAGGAGAGGGGGGAAAGAGATAATTTAACACAAAGGATATCTGAAGTAGCCATAGGGAATCATATCAGTTTATATTTACCTAAAACTACAAATAATACGTGTACGAGTATTTGTATACATATATATGATGTATAGATGTATAGTTTTAAAATATTTGAAGGGTTCTTTGTTGCAGTTTTAGGGTTCTAGAAAACTCTTAACAGTAAATGTTACCTGGTTTAGACACAATAGCATTGCAAGATAGTTGAGAGGCTGTGACCTCACACTGAGCGGGTTCAGTGCTTGTCTTTGCCATTGGTGTGTCTCCTTACGCATGGCATAGGCTTCTATATTCATCTGAGGAATGGGTCTTCATCACTTAAACCAGAATCGCATCTGTGGCATCTAAAAAGTGCTAGCTTTTAGTAAATCTGGACTGATTTGCGAAGTCAGCAACGAATTTGTTCCTTAAGAGATTAGCTGACCGCTGTGAGACTTGTGGGGAACTTTCAGCTTTCACATGAGAAAACAAGTAAGTACTCAGGGATAGCTCAGGCCTAGAACAGTGTCCAGCATAGAAACCTCTACTACTTCAAATAGTGCCCAGTCTCTCTGCTTTTCTCTAGTTTGAGCCTATTTTTTATTGCTGTCAAGAGACCGAGTAAGGTTAGCTTTTTGGAACAAAGAAGTGTTTTGTTCAGTGCTTTGGGTCCTAGAACACCAAATGGCATGGCTCAAGCTCTTTAGCCGTCTCAGATCATGGCAGATGGCAGTGTGGAGGCAAGGGTAGGTGTGAAGAATTGTATTTTAAACAGGAAGCAAAGACTCGGTGGGGTCCAGGTTGGGCCCACTTAATAACACTCTCGTGAGAATTAACCAGTCTGCACTGAGCTGAACCAGAGTCCTTCCTAAGACAGTCCAGTGAACATCCTTTAAAGATCCACCACCTCCCAGTACCGTCATGCCAAGGACCAAGCTTTCAGCATATCACACTATTAGAAAGACATTGAAAGCCATATCATAGCAAGCTATAGAAATGAATGACCTTGTAAAAGTAGAGATGAGTATTCTTATAAGAATGTCCTTATAGGAAGTGACAACAGAGAGATGACTCTTGCTCTCTCTGTGTTGTCATGATCTAGGAAGAAGGAACCTATTAATGGCAGGAAACAGGATCACACTTACAGAAATGAAACCCCAGAGGATCTTAATCATTAACTTCCCAGCTTCGAGAAGAGCAAGACTCTTTGAGGAGAGAACGATGCCACAGGAAGGATAAGCAGAGGCCATAGTGCAGTCTAGGCATCAGATCAGCACGGAGCCTGACCACCAAATAACTGACCAATCACCATCCTCCAGAAAGCTCTAGAAGAGACTAGTCAGCTGCAGCATCTTCAGATGTGGCCAGTATCAGCCAGGCTACAGCTGATAAAATCAAACCAGTTATTTAATAACAAGGATTATAAGGTAAATATAACATTCCTATACAGACAAATGAAGAAAACAGGCAGTTTTAAGGCTTCGTAGTGCCACAAATGTAAAAGAAGCAACCTCTTCTAAAACTGGAGCACAACGAGGAAAAGAATCAAAATATTCTAAACTTAGAGACTCAGAGAGGACGTCCTATGGATTGAAACTCAAAAGACTTGGGGTGCAGCTCTCTACAGTGTTGAAATGCTGGGCTCAAGTGTCGTCGCCACAGGAAGGTGCTGCTGTCATTGTCTGCATGAGAAAATAACGCCACAGAGGCTGCCAAGAGCCAGAAAGAAACAGGAAGCAAGGAAGAAGTTCCTCTCCCATCTACAACCTCCTCTCTGTCTCTCTCCTCCTCTCTGTCTCTCTCGCCCTCTCTAGGCAGTGCCTATCAGGACACTGAGTAGAGAAATGATTTGTAGGGAATCCTGGTAATCATTTCCGAGGTGGCTCGAGGCCACCCTTAGACACCAATGATAATGTGTTTCAGAAGCAGAGCTCAGAGACAGAGAGTGTCCCCACCTCTACCTACTCTGAAATGGAAAAAAATATAGTGGTGAGGGCATGCACTGGATTGACCCTTCTACCAGTTTTGGAAACAAACAAACCAAATGACAGCAATAATAAAACAGTGCTTTATCTTTTCACAGGGTGTAACGCTGAAGGGGTGATGTTCGGGAAGTGAGACGGGACTCTGAGAAGAAAAACAAAGCAGCAGCGCTGGTGTCTGAAGGAGATGAACCTGTGAAAGCCTGCCTGAGCACACGAGGAACCGTCTCTGTTTAAGTGGTCTGTTTAAAGCAGGCTTCTGTGAAGCTGTTTTGTGTTTGGTGGGAATTGAGTCATCTTACTTATTTGGGATTTTAAGGCCTATTTTATATCTCAGGCTCCTCTCTAATATCCAATTGACCTCCTTTCTGAAAAGCATTTGAAACATCCAAGTTTCTGCCTTTGCATTCAGTGGTTATCAACAAAGCCTTGGGAGGGCATCTTTCCTCATGACAATACCTCCTTCAGTGAAGGAAAAAAAAGCTGTATCCTCTTGGAAAGTATCCTAGCAACTGAATCACAAAAGCTACATCTACTAGTCACCTCCTGGGGAGGGGGCCAGGCTCCTGCATCAAATGCTGAAGGGTGTGGCGGCTTGGGGAGCATAAAACCTACTTGGGAGAGGTCATAATTTAACATGAAAGGAAGCAGCGGCGTAAACTGTACTTACAGGAGCATCAACTCTGTGTAGAGGTGTGTGAGAGGGAAGAAGTAGCTAAAGAATGGGAAATATACAGAAAATACGTGGTACATATATGGTGGCCTCTGAAAAGCATGCAGGGCCTTGCCAGGTGACAAGGAGAACATTCTAGGCAAGGGCAGCTCTCGGTTGTGGAGAGTAGTGACAGGACCATCTCTGAAGCTGGAGGAGGGCAGGCAGGCAAGCATTTGAAACTCACCCTGAAGGTGACAGGGAGCCACTGGAGACACTGTTGAACACAGCAGCTATGTGATTGCCAAGGACACAACTGTCCACCCACCAAGTCACACCTGGACACAAAATCTCTTAGAGAAAATCCAAGTCCTGTTGATCCTGAACCAACCTGGACCTAGCTTCAGGTTCTGCTAGTTTCCCCCCAGCTTCTCAGTAGCATAGATGAATCATGCAAAATAAGAGGCTGTTTTTTGTCACTTGCAGCATAGTTGTAAAATAACCAGATCCTGTTCATTTTCTCTACGACCCCCCCCATTGCCCCTCCCCCTTTACCTCCCACAAGTCTTGTCACCTCTTCTGCTTTTCTGTCCTTCCTTTGATTCCACAGACAAATACAGTTGAACATAATGACCTCTGGCTCCATCCATAGTCTTTCAAGTGACATAATGGTTTTATTCATCTGAATAAACATCACTTTGTGTGTATGTGTGTGTGTGTGTGTGTGTGTGTTTCATATATTCATTCATTAATCAGTGGGCTCCTGGTTGATTCCATAAGTTGGCTATAGTTAGACGTGTCTTAACAAGCATGAGTTTGAGGCTGAGGGCTGACTTTGATTCTTGGGGTATATGTGTCCGAATGGTTTTGCCTATTTTTCAAATTCTGGGTAGTGATCGCTGTGTCTGCCTCTCATAAGCAGGCTAACTTGTGCTACCCCACAGCATCTTTCCCCCGGAAGGCTGTACTTCCTCTTCCATGTGGGTCATTGAGCCAACACAGTTGAGACACAGTAACGTCTAAGTGGGGAACTGTATGACAGTCATTGAGACACTGTGAATGCTAAACTTCAGCTGTTCATACCAGGGTCTCCAAGAAGCGTCCTCTGTCTGCTTTGGATTGTGTTAACTGATTATTCTTGTGGAGCTAACACAACTATGAGCTGTGACAGTTTCGTGCATCTGCAGCAGGGATGGGCAGCTCTTCTCCTTCTGATAAGGTAATTACTTCTAGGAGCAGTGGGCTAGCCTGGACCTGTGCTTCTTACAGAGATCACATAAGAAGGTGAGGGTGAATAAACTATGCATGGCCCCTTAAGGTCTGGGCTTAGAACCACTTCCCGTTGCTTTCATTTTCATGTTATGTGAAATCCAAAACGAAACTCTAATAGAAACCAGCAGTTTTAGAACATTTTAAAATAGAAGTGAGAGTCCTGGAGGGAATCCAGACATAAGGAGTTATCATGTTGCTACCTGAAGAAATAAACCTATGACCTGTATCCAGGGATGGAGAGTTTGGATTGGACTAAGTCTGGGAAGGCCAGCAATGTTTTTAATGACAGCTGCAACTGTCACAAATAGATTCTTTACCTAGAGCTCTCCCTGTCAATCAGTCATGTGTAACCCAATATCTATAATGATATATGGCCTAGTGTGAGAATAGCTTTTCTGTGCTAGCAGCCTCTTCTTGTGATTTGGAGGACTTCTATCTTTGTCCCTTCAATGGCCCTGCAGCCTTTAAGCATCTTCAGGCCACTCCTCCAGCCACACCCGAGCCCATATTTCGCAACTGCAATTCCCAAGACTTTAAAGCTTGTTAATGATACTTTAACTTAATGAATTGACATCTATTGGCCAAAGTAAGTTTTGTGTGCAGCCAGGCTCAGAGTCAAGGCTCAGCATGCAAAGCTATCGATACCAGATACCAGATGGAATGAGGAACCAGAGCAAGTGGCACAATCTAGTGCCTGGCTACTGCTATTTACTCCTGATCGATCCCCTAATCAGGATAGATAGCTGCCCTTATAATAGGGAAGCACAGAGGTGCCACGGAGATCAGGGAAAGGTGTGCCCCACTCAGCGTGGCCACAGCAGACTTTTCCACGAGCAATGAGATGAGCTGTTGTTTGGAGATGAGTACGGCTCACCATTTGGACCTTCACTGAGTCTTAATTTGGATTTTTATTGCTGTGAGGAGACCCCATGACCATGGGTATTCTTGTAAAAGACATTTAATTGATGCTGATTTACACAGTTCAGAGGTTAAATCCACAGTCATCATGGCGGGGAAACAGATGTGATGCTAGAGAAGGAGCCTAGAGTTCTGCATATGAATGAGCAGGCAGCTGGAAGAGAAAGGAACTCTGGGGCTTGGCTTCAAAGCCAACCTCCAGGGACACACTTGCTCCAACAAGGCCACAGTTTCTAATACAGCCACTCCCTATAAGCTTATGGGGCTCATTTTTATTCAAACTACCACATTGGGGAACAATTTAAGGACGGCCATTATTATATCCACTTTTAGAAACCTATTGCTGGCTTCTAAGTGTTTGAAATGGCAGAGAAGTAACAACAAGCCCTCTTGCAGATGCTTTTATTCACTCCATGACTCTCAAGGCTGTGGGCAATGTTTAGGATGATTTAGCACCAACAGGCACTTCCATAGTTCCTTGTCAGAGTCTGTTCCTTTCTCTTGCAGTCGACACTTGCCAGTCCGAATACTCTGTGAAAACAGGGAGAAATAACAGGTCATGAAACCAGTGAGAATTATGAGAATCCTGACCCTTATACCTCTGGGGCCAAGGTATAAAAGAGTTGCTTCCATTTGGCCTGTGTGCACACAGGTTTAAAATAATGGGATTCTACCATGAGGTATTATGAGTCTCTCACTTCTAGAGGACATAATTACCACTGGAGGAGCCAAGCCTGTCTTTCTATAACTGGCCATCAGTTATATTTTCTCCTCTACATGGTAGTTTCCTGTTGATTTTTATACTTTCTTCCATCTCTTCAGCTGCTTTCCATGTTAGACACAGTCACTATTTGCTAGGATCTGCTCTCACCAGTACAGGCTGCAGTATTAGCTGTGACCTCTGAAATGACAAGTCCAATCGATTGCACATAAATCTGTGAATTCTGTTGGAACTTTGTGCCTCTCTTTTACATCCAACTTTCCTTTAGCAGCACAACTTGGATAAGCTGTTTAAACCTAGTACTTCTGGTTTTTTATACTATGCTGTAATATTGGAATACCAACTGTGCACCTATCGTTGGGCTTTGCTGGGAAGCTTCCATGTTAATAAGGTCTACTTTATACTATGAAGACTACAGAAATAGTGGAGGCTACCATAGTAACCATCCTAATCACCATCCTTTTTTTTTTCTTTTCTTCTGGCTTTCTCTGTTGCTTGACATCACCGTCCAGGAGCAGTGGAAGAGCACAGAGCAAAGCGGTGGACAACTGGAACAAAGGTGAGAAGAATACAGACTGGGTGATCCTGAAATATAATCAGTCCAGTAAGACAAAGAGCTAATTAACTCCAGAGAATGGGCTGCATCCAACACCTACCAAAGCAGCAATTGTGCTTTTAAATGGTGCCTTGTCTTAGCACGCTTGCCCTTTGCAGGATGCATTGTATGTGGACAAGTTCTCAGAGACCAAATTATCTGTTCCCATAAAACATTATGGCAGCAGTCGTGGCCCTAACTCAGACAGAAACAATCAGTGTGGACCCACTTCTTAAATCAGAGCTGTGAGGCTAACGGTGATTAGAAAGAGAGCTCAGACACTGTCAGAATAATGGATTTAAGCAAAGGGGGAGGCTCGTGATGAAGAAGATTATAGTGATGCGGAGGCTGAGCTGTGTAAAAATGAGAGAGAAGGGAAGAGAGTGAGGAAGAGGGAGAGGTGGAGTGGGGAGGGAAACAGAGAGGGGAAGAAGGGCACTGGGAGAGAGATGGCATTCACTGATAATGGGAGAAAGGATTTGCTGATATTTAATGTGATGGGGGAGGGGCAGAAGGAAGCAATGCAGGTTTAGGTGAGAACATTTCTAAGTCATTTGTGGGTATATGAAAAAGAAGGCCATGGCTTTCTTCGAGCTCAGACAAGGAAGAAAAAAGAAACCAAGTTACAGATCAGGCAGAGAGATTAATGTGTAGAATCAAATCGGAGGCAGTGTTAGAGCCAAGTGGAGGTTTGAAAATGAATGGTATGAAGGAGAGTTATGTTAGCAAGCCGCTCCTCAGTCCAAAGCTGAGGTGCTTAGGGGGTTAAGGTGGATGAAGAGAGAAATGGTGGGGGCTTCAGAGACAGCTCAGCAGTTAAGAGCATCTACTGCTCTTACAGTGAACCCAGGTCAGTCCCAGGACCCACATCATGTAACTGCACCATAGCTCTAGTTTTAGAGGATCTAATGCTCTCTTCTAGCCTCAGAGGCTGCTTGCATATATGGAGCAAGCACACACACACACACACACACACACACACACACACACACAGAGAGAGAGAGAGAGAGAGAGAGAGAGAGAGAGAGAGAGAGAGAGAGAGAGAGATACTCAGGCACATAATATTTATAAAATAAATACATATATATTTAAAGAACAAAAAAGTGACTTATGCTCTGCCAACAATTTTCAGTGCATGTCTTTTTGCTGCTCCATTGCCTGGTTCTAGGCTGATTTCAATGGAAGAAGTCACTGTGCACATCACTGACAATGACTCTGGCATGTGCAAAGCTGACTTTTCTGATAAACATGCCTGTGGAGGAATGTTTCCCTTCGTTGACTAGTACCCTTGACACTAGGTTGTCATCATAGGCATGAGACAGAAGGACCCCTATGTGGGTTAAGAGGCCAAGATCAAGAGGAATATCTTGATCCTGATGTGCCCTATGGAATACTGCATTGTCACTAACTGGGAGGATCTGCCACCACGCAATGAACTGCATGTGGCCAGTGAGGAAAACCCAGTGCTTCTGACTGGGGTATAACTCCCAATCCTAGGGCTAAGAGACAGAAGATAACGCAGATGATGTTTGAAACCTTCAAGACCTGAACCATGTATGTGGCCATCCAGGTGGTGATGTCCCTGTATGCCTCTGGGCACACCATTGGCATTGTCATGACTTGTGGTGCCTGGTCACACATACAACAACTATCCATGAGGACTATTCCATTCTTCATGTCAATTTTGGCCTGGACTTGGCCGGCTGAGACCTGACAGACGACCACATAAAGAGTTTGACTAGTGAGTGTTACAGCTCCAAGCCACGGCTGAATAGGAGATTGTGTAACATTAATGACAGATTGTGTTGTTCCTGGTTTTTGAACAAGAAATGGCCACTACATCATCATCCTGTTGCTCAGAGAACTACCAGTTGCCTGAAGTGCATAAGATTGGCATCATCAACGAGCGTTTCAGTGTCTAGGAGTGGTCTTCCAGTGCTTTTTCCTGTGCATACAGTCCTGGGACTTCCGTGAGAGGACCATCAACTCTACCACCTTGTAGCTAGCTAGTCATTGCTGTCAAGATGCAGAAGATCGAGATGCTGTCTTCCAGCATAATGACGATCAAGATCATTGCTCCCCTGAGCACAATCCCTCAGAGCATAGGTACGAAGACTGATTGATGGCCCCATACTAGCCTCACTGCCCACCATTTTGCAGATGTAGCTCAGGAAGCAGGAGTATGATGGGTTGGGTCCCTCCATTGTTCACTGCAAATGCTTGTAGAGGAACAGAGCTAGACATCTGCTGCGTGAGCTGATTCTGAAGTATCGATTTGTTTTGACTCAAGTACACACCTCATGCTCGCCTCAAAAAACTAAAATAAGCCTTTGAAAAGAAATTTGTCCTTGAAGCTTGTGTCTGATATCAGCACTGGATTGTAGAACTTGTTGCTGATTAATGACCAACCATGTATTAAAGTTAACTGTTCCCTTATTACATGTTTAATAACCTGTGCACATCTTGATTTAGTCCTTAGTCCGTGTGGCTCAGGCACTTGGTGGCTGTGTAGAACACACCATGGAAGAGAAATCTGCAGCCTGATGGCTCCACGTGAGCACCACAAAATGTTCTGTCCTGGTTATTAACTAACAGTCGACAGACCCAGCATGTCTGGAGGCTGTGAGCTTCCTGAACCAGTTACCTCATCCATCTTGCTATTTAACAGGGTGAGAAAGCCCAAGCCTTAGGACCAAGTTTCATTCTGCTGGTTTTCCTCCTTTCCACAGCAACTTGTAAATTGCCTGATTTGAGAATGTTTGCATTTATACCTATGAATCTATTCATCTTTTTAATGTATGTAAGCTTTTTTTATTGTACACAGTTCTTTAGGACATGACATATTTTGGTTTTCTACTGTTTGTTGAGAACATTAGGCCCCAGTAACAAACACATCACTGTGTAAAGAAAAATGAGTGCTACTGTCACTAGAAAAAAAAATAAGTATAAAAAAGAAATGGTAGATGGGAGTGAGAAGAATTTCTGAAACAAACAAGCAAAATAAACCTCATGACTCCATTCAGTAGTATTATTGAGAGCCTGAAATGGACCATATGTTGAACATGAGGCTTTTTAAGCAACAGTATCACCCACCCTCATCATGACGATAATGGTCCTCAGAGACTGGCCATGCCTAGTGGTAGACAAATTAACGTACTTACTTTGCCATTGGCTTTACAGATAATGTTTTATCTACCCTCACAACAACCCCTTGGGCAGAATGCAGATATTATTATTTTAATTTCACACATGAAGAAGTACAAGCTCAAGGCAATGGAGTGATGGTCCATTGGGTACAGAGGTCGCATGTGCAGTAGGACCAGAGATCCCACCTCCCTACTGACTTCTAACTCTGGGCAGTCCACACCACTGCCCATCATGGCTTTGTTCCCATCACATTGATTAAGCCTAGGACATTTCTTGTTATACTTATAAATCTACATTTCTATTTTTTTTTTTTTACTTCCAGAATATAATTCTCCTAAGAGGCCCCGGGCATTTATACATTTAAAATTCTGATCCATTCAACTCTCCTCAGGAGACACAGAATGGTACAGAATTCCCAAGTGGTAGGTGCTTAATGGAAAACCAAGAAATACAACAATTTACATGTCCTTATATATATATATATATATAGAGAGAGAGAGCCTCTGACCTCCTGGTAGGAAAGTAAATGCGAATTAGGAGTGAAATGAGGTTAGAAACAATAATGAAGCCAGAACAGAATGAGTAGACCTAGGGCAAAATTGGAATATTTGTATTCAGAGGTGTTTTCTTCAGAGAATCCCAAGGCCAAGGATGTGAACACGTGGGATGGCCACACAGAATCAGAGGACGCCAGTGTAGACATTACCTGGAAAATCCTTCCTCACAACTCCAGCTTTCTGCCTTCCAATAATTGCATTTCTTTTCCATAACACGGGGTCAGAGTTAATTGTTTGAGTTTGTCACAGGCTCACACATTCTGAGGTTGTAAGCTTTGCTATCGCAAATATTTGCTTTTGTTTGCACAGGTTTAGTCTGTACCTTGTAAACGGAACAAGAAATATCCTCAACACTCACATACAATGTCTTCGTTTTCTAAAAATGCCTGTTGGTGATTGATTTACTGACTGTTCAGCCTGGCAGCTGCTTTCTTTTCTGTTCTCCTCTGTGGAGCATCTGTCTCTGCAGGGGGAGCACTGGGCCTCTGGATTCTTCTGCCTTGCCATTCTGCTTGTGTGGAGGGGACCCCAGTGCTATTCTTATTCCTCAAACTGACATCGGGGAGAGGTTCTCAAAATGCAACTTGGCAAGTTTAAGGCTTGTAAGGATTACAAAGTGAATTTGAGGCCAGGCTGGGGAACTTAGAAAGATCCCTTTAAAAAAAAAAAAAAAAACGTTTTAAAGGGACCTGGGACAGGATAGGACAAACAGTGGTGGTGGTGGTGGTGGTGGTGGTGGTGGTGGTGGTGGTGGTGGTGGTGGTGGTGCTGATAGAGAGACGTCTCAGTGGTTTAGAGCACTTGTTGCTTTTTTAAAAGAGGACTCCGGTTGGATTCCCAGCATTAACATGGGGGTTCCTAAGCCTCCTAAGTGTGATTATAGGGGATATGGTGCCCCTTTCTGACCTCCACAGGTACACATACATACATACAGACAAAACAGTCATACACATGAAATTAAATACAACTTTAAAAAAATTAAATAGAAGCACAAAATGGTGGCCGCACAGCCCTGATAGAGCATACACTGGGCGTGTGTGAGGCAGTCGAGTCAACCCCTAATATCATCAGAAATCCACTCCACCCTACCAAGAAGCAGGGGAGCCCTGGCCATGTTGTTCTTTGCATTAAAGACTCGCAGAGACTTCCTACCACCTCGGAGTAAGCTTTGAGTCCCTTTCTTTGGTAGAGAGACTGCTTTGGTTTCTGACCCGATCGATGTCCTCAGTTGTAGTTTAGAACTTTTGAAATTTACCCCATTCTTCACAAACGAGGCTTGTTTCTGCCTCTGTGTGTTTGCAGGAGTCAGGTTCTCTGACTGAGCCCACCTTTGCCTCTTTTCTGCTCGTAGGCCTCTGAGCTTCTGCATCCCCTTCAAAAGAGACGCACAGCCTTTTGTCCCTCGTGTCACAGTGTCCCGTTTACCACATAAAATATACATTTGAGGGATGGAGGGATGGCTGAGTGGTTAAGAGCGCTGACCACTTTTCCAGAGGTCCTGGGTTCAGTTCCCAACAACCACATGGCGGCTCACAACCCTCTCTAATGGGATCTGATGCCCTCTGCTGGCATGCAGATGTACATGCAGATAGAACAGTCATAGATTTAAAAATATTAATCTTAAAAAAAAAAGGTTTTGTTATTTTCTTGCCCCTTATTTCCCCTAGAGAACCTCTGCCTAAGATAACACCCTGTGAACATTTTTGAGTTCCTGGCAACTACATTAGAAACTGTAAAAGCTCCAAGTGATTACCCTTAACTCTCTGTCTTATCGGCCCCCATCTATCCGAAGTATTTTTTTGTTTTCAATGTGGAATGAATGCATAGACGATCAGGATATTTTCTATTCTTTCCATAATTATTCTTAGAAACATTGTATATATTCTAAACCCCATATAGCACATGACAAATATGGTACTAAAAAACTGCACTTACCATTTTCATGAGCTTTGTAATATTTAGAGTTCAGAAAGGCCAGAGGATGGCTCATTGGGTAAAAGTTCTTGGCTTGCAAGCCTAAGAACCTGAGTCATGAGTTGAATGCTCAAGTTGTGTTCTGACATGGCGCTTATAGTTTACTCAGTGGCTCACACATACATGATCTGTCTGTCTCTCTGTTTCTCTGTTTCTGTTTCTCTCTCTCTCTCTCTCTCTCTCTCTCTCTCTCTCTCACACACACACACACACACACACACACACACGTAATGAATAAATAATTTTTAAAGGAAGCATACACTTCTACTTATCCAAGTCAAATGTAAAAGTTTTCTAAGAGCCAGATTCTAATTTTTTAATTGAAATTAAATAGCCACGAATGCTCTTCTACTGAAGTAGCCACATTTCAGGGGTGTGGCAGTTTCAGATAGCCAGGGCCAGGATTAAGGTTTGAGCAGTCCAGGTCTAGGAAGTGAGGTCTTTATGAAGGGGAGTCCCACCAGTTACGCTCATGCCCTCCCACTGGGTTCTGTGTTGCTGGAGTAACGTAGAGATCCAGCTCCTCTTTCACCTCCATGCCTTACCCAGCACAGAGCCAGCATGCAATTGGCATGCAGGTGTTTGGTGTAACAGTGTGGAGAGATAATTGAACTTAATGTGGGTTATTTGCTGTGAGACAGCAGTGGAGACACCTGGGACACAAAGAAATGACCAGATTTTCTTGCTGAATGACAGGAGACTGCATCATGAAACAAAAAACCAAACAAACAAACAAATAAATATCAACTGACTTTATTTCCAGAAAGTTTCCCCAATTTTGATGTGATTCTGGATTCTGTCCAGACACCAAAACAGCAGTTAGTCAGGGAGGGAGGGATGGAGAGAGAGAGAGACAGAGGTGTGTATATGTGGGGGGGAACTTTAATCACAACTGGGTCTAAAGGGAAAGGAGTTCCAGAAATGCGACATGGTTTTAACAGCTTCTTATGAGAAAGCATAAGAGCTCTGAACTTCCGTAGCATGTGCACAAAGCAAGGGCTTGAATAGTGAATTGCTCTGGGCCTTGGTTAGGGATTGTGTTTGAAGAGGCAGAAGGAGCTGGGAAAACCACGCTTGCACCACTTTCTCAGGCCCTTCATAGAGAGGGGCATTCCCTCTGGAATGGCACTAAGCTGCTACAACTAGAAGGGCAGAGAAAGGAGGAGAGATGGGAGAGGGACCCAGAGCCCCAGAACAACAGAGAGCAGTGTGAGGCTACACTGAATATATACAACAAAGGATGTATAAATAACTGTCCTCTGTCTAGTGCGTGTAATGGGGTGGACAAATTTGGAGAAACTACCATGGCCCAAAGTGCTGGCACTTGGATAGTTAGCCTAAATCTAATTTAGGGAGCATCTGGGCTCTTGAAAGAGAGATAGGGAGCAGGCTTGTCTGTTAGCTATGTCCTCACTCTACCCAACCCCAGCTACAGCTGCGCTCTGTGGATTGAGATAGAATCTAGCTGGACAGTGGTGGTGCCAGCCCTTGGGAGGCAGAGGCAGGCAGATTTCTGAGTTAAAGGCCAACCTGGTCTTCAGAGGAGTTCCAGAACATCCAGGGCTATACAGAGAAAACCTCTCTCAGAAGAGAGAGAGAGAGAGAGAGAGAGAGAGAGAGAGAGAGAGAGAGAATCTCTGAAACTTTAGGAAGGTCTGGAAATCCCTCTGCAAGCCATCTTCCACGTTCAACCTGCAATAAATGGTTTATTCCAAAAGAATGGTCTGAAGGGATCAAAAGCTTTGGGCCATATCCCTGCCCCACAGTCCACAATACTTATCCTTCTTCATTTTAAAATGAGAACGAGTGTTTCTGTTCTCATCTTCGGGAGATGCACTTAATCCTTGGAGGGGAAGACCATCTCTTCTTGCATTTACCAACTCATCAGAACAATATGAGAATGAAAAGGATAGCATTCTATGAAACAAAAAGCAATCTAGCATCTCCACATCTTCCCCACAACCCACTGCATTATTTTTAAGAGTTAAACTAAAGAGGTCCAGGCAAAACCATTGCTATTATATAATAATAATAATAATAATAATAATAATAATAATAATCATCTACTAAATAATAGAAAATCTCTTCAACTAAAAAGAAAAGGACAGGGGAAGTCAAGAAAGAAGGAATACAGGAAATACTGTGTTCACTACCTTGCGTTGGGTACTGTACTGCTCTGCCCAAGTCAAAGACATTCAGTTCTTCAGCTGTGTGTTTCCTGTTCATTACTCCCACTGAAATTGTTCCCTGAATTGCCTTCACATTAGAAGAAGTGCCACACTTAAAAGCACTTCCTATTTCTGGGAAGGCCTTGTTGTAATGACCCCGGCTAATGCGGGTGTTCAGTGGCTAGCCCCATCCCTTCAATGCACAGAAACCCTGGAGGTCCACCCAGCTCTAGAGTTTCCTTGGGGCTGACTGAGCCCTTGTTGATTCTGAACTGCAATTCACTCTGCATACCTTCTACACTGTGTACAGCAACCCCTGCCCTGTTGATTCTGGAGCCAAACATCTTTGCCTCAACTGAGCACCTGGTAAGTAATTGGCCTGAGGGAAGAATCCGTGATCTAAGACAAACAGCTGTCTTTAACACAAGAGTCAGCTTTGCTGAAGAAAGATACCGGTAGACTGAAGAGACAGAATATTTAAATCTTCTGAATGAAGCTGTCTTACACTATAAAACATGGCACGTGAGACCTGCTTTGGTAGAGGGTTAGGTAAAGACATATACTTGATCTTATATAACTTAGAAAATGTATGTTGTGTGATTCCAGTATCACTTTGATATATATTTATGGCACATGTAAGTACTTAATAATTTGAACAGACCCCAAAAGTGCTTCTTGTGCTGCATATGACCTTGACCATCAGTGATCCTTGCAATGACCATTTACTTTCAATGACAGTGTTTTCATCGACATTATTTTCACAGGTGTTTCTTCTATAACATGCATAAGATACGGTCCATCTTTGTTCCTGGAGAACATACATTCTAGAGGAGACTGACGTAAACATTCTGTGTGTTCTGAGTAGCAACAGTTGTGATGAATCCCTCTAAATAAATGCACGGGCACTGTGCAAGCAGAGCCTACAATAGGGGACCACAGTGAGTGCGGAACACAGCACAGGCTTATATTGGGGAACACCATGGCAGCTCTGAGCTTAGATCTAGCAAGTGCATAGCATCAGCCTAGAGCAAGAAGAGACTGAAGCACTCCAATCATGTGTGCACTCTGGGGACCAAGGCAAGATGTCAAGGGCATGAAGAACACAGGGGAGTTCTGGGATGTACTGGTTGATGTCCGCTCATCGTAGAGACCTAGATAAGGATTTGGACTTTATTCCAGGGATAGAAGTGAGCCACTGGGAAGTTGTAAAAGTGACTTACAGGATCAGATAGAGATTTTAAAAGTATTTCCTTGCTTCAAGCACTGGACAAGGCTAAGAAGAAGCCAAAGTCACCAACACACAGGCATCTGTCTTAAGGGAAAGATGATGGTCACTTGGGAGAGGGTGGATCTCAGCGATACTGTGAAGAGGTCCAGTGACTATTGGGAGCCCAGCTGATCTGACTGAAGGTGCACAGGGCCAGATCCCATCTGAGACTACATTCTCCAAGGAATTGGGAACTTCCGACTCAGAAATTCTTAGGTGTTTCTAGTGTCAGCAAGGTTATGAAAAGTTGAGGAAATGAAAATTACACACCATGTCATTGAAAATCATAACATTTGCTACCAAAAATATAACAACTTTCCCTGAGAAAGAGTTATACACAGCTTCTAGAAGTTGTCACTGTAACGATGGTGAGAGGAGCCCCAAGAATAAGACAATTCTTATTTGGTTGCTTGCTATTCATGAGGCTTTACAGTCACGTCTCAAATCACATAATCCATGCATGAGTTCAACAGGTGATTATTTTTAATCTTATTGGTGACAATTTAATATGACACATGCATATAATATATTTTATTATCTCCTTACTCTTTCTGGACCCCTTCCTTTTCTTCCCACCTCCCTTCTCACCTCCATATCATTTTTAAAGACCAGCTGAGTTTAGTCAGGGTGACTTGCAAGAGTATAGTTATCCACAAGATTGTGGGCAACTTACCATGGCTAGATCATTGAAGAAAAGACCACCCTTCTCCCAGAAACCCATGCCAATAGCTCCTCAGATAAGGGTGGGGCCTTGGGATACTCCTCCTCTATCAATGCTAGAATTAAGCAGATATTTATTGAACACACCATTCATCTAAAAGAATGATGCCAGCATATAGAATATATGAATGAAGCTTCCAAAAGGGCATAGCTAATAAGAACTAAACTGATCCTGTCCAGGGAAAGAACAACAACAACAACAAAAGAAACAACAAAAGAAGGCGGAGACTCCTTCATCCATCATTGAATTAATGGCAGGATGAGTTGTTACTCACAGAGAAACTGAGAGGCACAGAAAACGCAGCCTCAGCCTCTTCTGGAGAAACTGCTCATACTAACTCATATCTAGAGATCCTCCAACTTCCCCTTCCGCTTCTCCAGGTTCTGTATTTCCCAGTTAAGTTTCTCTTGTTCTTGTGACATACCAGGGCCACCTCTTGCAGGAAATCTGCCTCACTGCCTCACTGAAGGGAAAACTGACTTTCAGGCTAATGAAGTTTCTGGAGAAAGACTTCGCGGTAAATGATGTCACACGTTGAGAGGAGAGAGATAAAGTCTGCCATCTTCCCATCCTAATCCCGGACCAGCCTCGACTGAATCCGGCTTAGAAGCAACGTTTTAAACTTTAGATTTCCCTATGCTTCCACATGCAAGATTGCCCGAGATAAAGAGATGTTGACAGACACACGGAAACACCCTATCACTCCCGAGGATGTTGCTGACACAGCAGGCAAGAACCCTGGGGGTGCCCAGCAAAGGCCCAGGGACCATAGCAAACAGCGGGTATCAGTGACAATGAGGAACGCTGCCACCTCCGCTGACAAAGTGCAGGGTTGGGTGGCCTGGTGCAACCCACCCTTCTTGGCCCTGGGGATCATTGGTGTGCGTAGGATTTAGGTAGAAAAGTTGCTGCTGGTGTTTGTTTGTTTGTTTGTTTGTTTGTTTTACTGTAAGTGTCCAGAACCAAGGAACATGGAGGCATCAGTGATTTTTCGTTCCTCAGCAGTGTTTTGGAACTGACTTTTTCTTATTTGCACCAGATGCTCAAGCCCACCGCCTGGTTGTCAGGACTTCCTGTTAAATTAACCTCTCATGTGTGGAGACCGGTTTCTGCAAAGTGAAGATTGGGAGAAAAAGCAAACGGAACCAATATGTAGGCCAGGACTTCGTTCCCACTGCAGGCCCATCTGCCTCCAGGACTGAATCTTATCTGATCATTTCCATGGCAACAGCTGTGGGATTAGAATAGGATGAAGGTTTAGGAAGAGTTGCTGGAATTCAGTCCTAGACAAGTGAGGATTATTTAACTACACTCTCATGTTACCATGGAAACACAAATTTACAAATCAGGCAGGATTTTTGTAGCTCTGTAGCACAGAATTATATTCTTAGGGCTGCTTCAAATCCCCCAGCCCTGTTTTCTGTCCCTTGGGAGAGGGGCATCATTATCCCACTGGACACAGCTTAATTCTTCCACAAATATTTTTATTTTCATTTTAACGGCAAAAGCAGTACACAGACTAAGTTTAAGGTCAAAGGACTAGTTCTTAAAATGCTGTTCTAAAATTTTTAAAGTCAAATTTGGTTTAGCTCAATGAGAAAGAATTTTAAACATATACTAAGGAACATATACCAACTCAGTTAAGCCTCATATGTGAATCAAAACCAAAATTATCCTCATTAAAAATGGTATTTCTCTTAATGACAATCAGCCTTGAATTTTTGATCTGCTTATCAAAAATTGAGCATCAGAAGTCCATAAAGCTTCACCTTTGATCAGTTTTAGGTTCACAAAGCACATTCACCAACAATAGCTTGCTTTCACTTTTTAAATATATACACTTTAATTTTAGAAGAAGGAGGAGGAGGAGGAGGAGGAGGAGGAGGAGGAGGAGGAGGAGGAGGAGGAGGAGGAGGAGGAGGAGGAGAAGGAGAAGGAGAAGGAGAAGGAGAAGGAGAAGGAGAAGAAGAAGAAGGGTGGTACCTGTCTCAGAGTCAAACTATACCCCTCTTGCATCAGAGCATCTTCAAGGAAGCCAAAGAGGCTGACAATTGCATTTTGTTCTTAGTGATTCCCTACCAACTCTCAAACACCCATTTACTATTTCCACTCCCCACCCCTTCCTGTGGCACAAATACTCTGAGCCTCCCACGTGGCTGACACAACCTTCTGTCATCATTATCCGCACCAGCTGCTTAAGTCGGTATGGTGACAGGAGCTGTCAGAAGTGGAGTAACTTCCCTCAGGGTTAAGCAGGAATACAAAGGGATAGCTGGACCATCAGAGCCTGGAAGTTAGAATGGGAGCTTGTGTGGCTCTATTTTGGACAGGGCTCTAACAGGATATTTGCATATTGATGCTATCTGTGTCTGTCGTGAGTCTGGAAAAACTGCAGACAACAAAGCTGAACAATCATCTTTGTATTAAGAGCATGCGGCCATATGTTTTAGGCACGTTGCTACAACTTGAGCCATGCTTGAGTGTACTTAAGCCTGTGGTCTGAGAGAGGGTACAATTTGACCTAGCCCCAAAGAGGCTCTCAAATATAACACTAGTTCTCATATCCTCAGAGGATGCAAGCTCACATTATTCTGTAGGGCTATCTCATTGCATTTAACATCCAAAGTCAAGTCATATGACTTTTCATGCCTGGTTTCTTAGTAACCACTACATGGAGCTGTTTATTTTATATGAAATGAAACCATACATGTGGGGAGACAGCCTAAATATAAATACGATTATGGCAGAAATATCAACAGATGCTGCACTATTGAGTAGGTTTGATTGGTGCATATGTGCATGTATGAAAATAGCTTCCAAATGCAGCACCCTATAAGACAAGTATTGTGTAGAAGACTTCGTAGCCCTGAGTATACAGAAGCACAGAAAACAGGCTGTGTGTGTACCAGTGAGATCTGAAGAGATCCCTATGAAACCATGGACAACAGATATATCTAGAGGGTGGGGCAGCAGATCCTGAAGAGCAAGGAAGCATTTATTTGGCATTTGATAAAATTTACTCATTTTTATTTCTAAATGTACATATGTTTATTTTTATGTTGAATTTGAAACAGGACTTTGGATAGCCCAAGTTGGCCCCAAATTAGCTATTTAGTTGAGACTAACCTGGAATTCCTGAGTTGGGAGCCTTTAGCTCCCAACTGATGGAATTACAGACATGCACTACCATGCCTAGTGTTATCCAGAACATAGGATTGAACCCAGGACTTTATGCATGCCAGAGAAGCACCCTACCACTTGAGCTATATCCCCAGTCATACATGTATTCCATATGAATAAACATTACATTATTATAAAATAATGGGATGGGAAGGATTGAACTGGTGCAGCAGACTCACCCAAAGGTAGGGATGGTAAGAAGAAAAAAAAAAAGACAGAAGGAGAAAAGAAACAGAAAACCGCTTTAATTAGCAGATGCTGAACGATCTTTATGGGATCTTACTAAAACCATGAACAGCTTTGTTGGCGTATAATTTACATACTACAAAATCCCAGACAATTTTAAAGTGTAGGACAGCATTGGTTTTTAAACATGTTTATAAAACTGTGCAATTATGACCACAATCTGACTTTGGAATATTTCCATCACGTGGGAGGAAAGTCTTTACCCCTTAGCGGTCATTCCTCATCGTCCACGCCTGTTACTCCTGCCTTGGCAGCCCCATTTGCTTTCCTTCTTGCAATCCTTTTATAGATTGGCCTTTTCTGGACACTTCCTGTAACTGAAAGTTAACCACATGTGGTCCTTTAAGCTAGTTTCTTTCACTTGGCATACCATTGTGAAGATTGACCCATCTTGTACCACGCATTAATATTTCATTTTTATTACTGTATAATAGTCAATCACCAAGCCATGTTGCCTTTTCTGTATCCATTCACCAGCTGATGAGCTACTGTTATGAGCATGCACTCAAAATTCTCAGCTGATTATACGTTTTCCTCTTGGGTAAATACATAGGCTTGGCTAGATAAAGGGTAGGTGCTAAACCATTTAAGAAGGCGCCACCATACATTCTAAAGTGAGCATATTAATGCAAGCTGTCCACAGCTGTGTATGAGCTCTAGCTCTTTTCATGGCCTTTCTTGTCTTTTTCGGATCTTCGCATCTATTCAAATCCTTTACCCATTTTTAAGATAGGCAGAGGGTTTGGTTCAGTGGGTAACACATGCTTGTCATGCAGGCTGTGTTGACCTGAGTTCAGATCTCCAGAACTCACCTGATGCTGAATGGGGCAGTGTGCATCTGTTGCTAGTACTCCTACAGGGATTGGAGGCAGAGACAGGAGAATCCCTAAAGCTCTGGGCCAGTTGTCCTGGTACATACAGTGGCGAACAATAGAAGACACTGTCTCAAACAAAGTGGAAGGAATGGACTGGCACCCAAGGTAACTGACCTCCACATATGGGTTCCCACACTCACAAACTAATATGTATTCACACACATCACAAACCCCCTCACCCCCACACCCATGCACCTTTGAATAGGCAAGATATACAGGAATCTATATATAAGAATCTCTATAAGACCCTCATCAACTATATATGATCGCAAATTTTCATATTCTAAGAGTTGTTTTGTTTTTCCTTCATACTGACTGTCAGTATTTAAAGGAACAACACCCACCAAGTTTGAGGAAATATGATGTATTAATTGTTTTTCTTATCATTTATAATTTTTGTATTACATCTAAAATATTGCATAACTCAAGGTCATAGATATTTATGACTTTGTGTTTCTCTAAGGGTTTTATTATTTTCAGGGATAGTGAAAATGGTCTAATGGGTAAAATCATTTATGTCACAAGTCCATACCTGGAACCTGTGGTGGCGGAGGAAAGGGAACTTTTGAAAGTTGTCCTCTGGCCTCTACACACCAGCCTTGACAAACACATGTGTAACACACAATAATAATAAATACAAATAAAAGTAGTCTTATTATTTTAAGTTTTTAGATTTAGACTTTAGATCCACTTGATTTGACTTATCCTACAGTAAGACAGGGGCCTGACCTCTATTCTTCAACATGTATAACTATTACAACATTGGTTGATAAAATAGTTTCTCTCTCTAGGTTTTGGGGTTTTTATTTTGTTTGTTTTTATTCTATGGCATCCTTGTCATATGTCATTTCACAAGAAATCCAAGAGTTTATTTCTTGTCTCTACGTTGTATTTACCTATCGATGTTTACCCTGTTGCTGTTGATAATGCCACTCTGTTTTGATTACTATGGTTCTGTAGTGCATTTTGAAATGAAGAAGATGACTTTGGAATTCTAGGATCCTTTAATTTCTAAAGAACTTGGTTCTAATAATGTCAATTTCTTTAAACATGCAAGTGGGACTTTGCTAGCTGTTGTGTCAATCTAGAGATCAATTTAGCCAGGACCGACTCCTGAACAGTAATACATCTTCTCATTCATTGATGTTAAAAGTCTTTCTGTTTATCTTAAAGAAAGGGTATCCTTTATCTAAGCCTGGTCTTAAACTTGTCAGGTAGTCCAGGCTGGCCTTGAACTCTTGACTCTTTGTCAATTTCCCATGTGCTGAGGTTACAGACCTCTATGACACATTCATCTTTGATTTTATTCCTTTTGATGGTATTTAAATATAATTATATCTTTAATTTCAATTTCTTACCACAAACCTAAAAAGATAACATTGATTTTTGTATATTCTTCTTGTATAATAAATGTGCTGACTGAATCTACCAGTCTTAATAGACTTTTTAAGGTAGATTCCTTGAGAATTTTAATTTTATTTCTTTTTTCTTACTTTTTGGACTGATAAACTACATTTATTAAATATTTACCAGACACAGCATATACAAGAGAAGTAGAAAGGAGGCAGATAAGAATTAAATACCCATACTCATCCCTAATTCTAGCTAGCAGAAAGTACAACATCCGTACAAGTTAGATTTTAGAACAGAATTTTGATGCCCACCTAAAGGAAAATAAACTACACATATATTCCAATTAAGAAAACACTTTTCAAATAGTGCTTACCATCATCAATACTGGATAGCATCAGCTCAGAACATAGATGCATTTCCCAGAAAAGACTGTGTTAGCAGCGTGTGAGTACTTAGACTTCACTGCTGAAGAAACCAGGGCCAGCAAAATCGCAAGCAGATCCTCCCAGAAACAACCAAGAATCTGCACCCAGGCCCTTGTCCCACAGAGTCCACCCTGCTCCAGCTTAACCTACTTCCAGCTGTTTATGCTTCTTTGTCTGTCATCTTCACATTTTCTGAGTTTGTTTGAAAAATAATTTATTGTTTGATGACTTGCTCTTAATCTCTCCTTAACCTCTGCAATTTCAAAGCTCCCCTCCCCCCCACCCCAGTTTCACTTCAATTTCTGCAAATTCTGTTTGTCCTTCTAGGGTCCTAATGTTAACTGACAAGAGGGTGTGGTTAACCTTCCACTGTTGCTGTTGGGTCTTGAAATATCATTTCACCTTAGAACTCTGAAAAGCCTGTCTCCCCCACCCCCACCCAACACTGGCATGCTGTCAGACTAGAACAGCTTTACGAAATGATGCAGAGTCACTGGTCTTTCATTAGGGTCAATGAAAATATTTTGATGATTATTTTAAATTCACCCCATTCCATTTCAGGAATTGCATATGAAGGCTTAGGAATGACTCTTAGGGGAGTGCCACGGCTTTCATGTAACTTAAACTGGACCATCTTCACAAACTGTAGACATATGCGCATTTTCAGATGGTTTTACAGATAACGTCCAGTGGTAGATATGCCCATCTTCTTTTTCCCAAAAAAATATTAGGCAACATTACCAATCGCTCTTCTGCCAGAGCCAGGCCCTAACTTCAAAATTCCTCCATTCTCTTGAGCACACTGTTCCAGGAAAGGAGATGCTGCCTTCAGGGAAAGAGCTCGGGACACTGGGGACCTGCTTCCTCTCTCAAGCCAGCTAATCTGGGACGGTGGGGGGGGGGGGCGTGCGTGTGTGTGTGTGTGCGTGTGTGTGCGTGCGCGTGGTGTATTTTCCAGGCTAGGGGAGGGCGAGTTTCCTGGGATTCTAGCACCCCATAGACACCTCCTCCACATCAGCGGCTGTAGGAGTCAGACATTCAATCTTCAGGTGGTGTGACAGGGCAAACGTTTCTCCATCTTGTCTCAGCTGAAGTCATCATTTCTACTCTGTGTCCTGAAAAGTCCTGTGGGAAAACACCCAAACCCTGGTTGAGGAACTCAGGGTGGAAATGTCCCAGCATTCTCTTGGCTCTTGTTAACCCTTCTTACTTACTTCCCCATGTTCTTAGGCTTTAATATATCTCTGAAATATACATTGAAGGCTGCTCTGTGAGATGTGTTTCTTTCCAGGCAGTTGCTGACCAGCTTAAAACAGACTCTCAGTTCAAACTTTGGTCATACTGAGTAGTCTTTGGGTCTTTAACCCATAACAGTAGGAGTCCTTTAGAATTTCCCACATGGTATAAGAATAGAAACAGCTTTTCTTCTCTCTGGAGCCAACGTGTCTTTTATTTCATTTTCTTGTTTTATTGCTCTGGCAAGAACCCCTGGCATCAGGTTGAACAGTAGCTGAGGACAACCAAGTTTCTCTTGTCCTTGATCCTGGTGGTGATGGTGGGAGTGGAGCAGTTTCCCGTCTTTCAACATTAAGTTTGGTATCAGCTATAAGAATTTTATAGACAACTGTTACTAGGCTGAGAACGTTTGCTTAAAATTCCTAGTTTGTTGAGTTTAGACATGATGAAATTTGATTACATTTTATCAAATTTTGCTTTCTACATCCTTTTCAGTATCTTTAAATAATCAGGAAGATCTTTGTCCTTCATTCAATTGACATAATGTATTTGAATGTTTAAAACGATGTTGCATTTTTATAATAAATGTTCCTGACCCCAGTGTACAATCCCTCTAATATGTCTTTTTTCTTTTATTGAAAATGGATTTTTTTCATACACTATATTATAATTATGGTTCTCCTTTCTCTATTTCTCCCAGTTCCTCCCCCACTTTCCCTCCCATCTGGATCTGCAAACTTTCTGATTCTCTTTAGAAACAGTCATCTAAGGAATAATAATAATAAATAAATAAATCTTCCCACTTCAAATTAAACAAAAATTCTTCACAGGTGTGCCCTGCCATTTTTGAATTTTAGTTAATTTCAGATTTAGTCAAGTTGATAACCAAGAGGCGCTACCACAGTCTCCCTTTAATATTTTAATGGGATCTATTGGCATCTAATTTTTAGGAAATTTTACATCTGTGTTCTTGAGAGATAATAGTCTGTCCTCTTATTTTCTTGTGTTATCATTTTCTCATTTTAGGATCAGGCAACAGGGATATTAGAGAATGAGTTGGAGGGTTTTGTATTTTCATTTATAAAAAGTTAGTAATGCATTTTAGAAAGCTGTTAGTAATTACAGTGATCGAGTCCTAGCAGTCGGCCTGGTTTCCAGTACCAGACACCATTACCTCCTGTTGAGCAGGACTTATATCCACCAAGACAGCCCTTGGTTGCCACCAAGCTATGGGTGACACTGCTGTATGTTTAGGGACTTCTTGCCGTGGGTGCAGGCTCCTGGCAGACAGGACTGCTAATTGCTTCCCTCCCTTGGCAGTTTCCTTAACAACCTTCTAGTACCCTGAAATCTACAGCTCAGGAACAAGGCCTGCAGGTCGTATCTAGCTCAAAACTTGAGTCCCATCTCTAAAGTGTGTGGTGTCTTCAGCAGTAGGGGCTTACTTCTTCCCTTGAAGAGGCAGTCAAATGCAAAGACAATTTTATTGTTTTGGTAGTGGAAATGGAAGCTTCTCATGCCTGGTACTGGGGTTTTGTTACTCTATTGATTTTTTTGAGGATTATTATAGCATATGTGGCATAGTTTCAGTTAATAATTAAATATGTGTATCATAGGTGCATGTACATATATACACTTTCATGTATTATATGTAATTTTAAGTAAATATAAAATAGTATGATTTCTTGAGGGATTATCAAATATCTTTAATGTTATTTATTCCTCTACCCCCTCTTTCCTTCTCTATAGACCTCCTTCCCTCGTATCCAATTAAAGGCCCCCCTCCCCACTTTTCCTGCTTCCCACTTGATATCACCTATACTCTGATACCTGATATTGGATACCCTGTACCGAGATGACCTGCCCTCATGGTCCTCTGATCCTTTTTGGTTTCCATGGCTACTACAAGTTGTATACTCCCATCTTAAGATTTAGAGCTAGGAACCACAGATGAGAGAGAACACACACCATCTGTCTTAATGGATCTGATTTACTTCACTCAATAGACTCTTTTTTCATTCTATGCATTTGCCTGAAAATTTTTATTATTCCCTTTTTTATTTATAGTTGAATAGCATTTCATTGTATAAATGGTATGTATCATATTTCCGTTATCCATTCATCTGTTGAAGGGCATTAACTTGTTTCTATTTTCTAGCTATTGTGAATAGAATGGCAATGAAGAATGCTAAGATAGGATCTGTGAGGCAGATTGTCAACTCCTCAGGGCATATGCCCACAGGTGGTAGAGTAGCTCTCATTCCACAGCAAAGAAGCTTCCCTTCTCAGCACACAGAGCCCACTACAGAAAGCCACAACCAGTCATAATTCAGAGATCAGCGGATCCTGGAGAGCCCAACCCCAGTGGATAGATGCATCTACATCACAACTCCTGCACCCAAAGCTCAAAGTACACCAAGGAATAGAGTGTGGAAAGATTGAAAGAGCCAGAGGACCAAGAAATCTGATGTGAGAGTGGATATACAGGGGAGGTATATTCGTGACACTTCAACATTATGGCTGCCTAAAGAAGACTGAATAAGGAAAATACCAACAGACATAGTACTATCAAAGTGGGAATTGCACTTGTTCTCACTCCTACACAGAACACCAGGCAACTAATGACTAGAGAGAGAAAGAGAGGGGGGAGTGGGGGAGAGGGAGGAAGAGGGAGCAGGAGAGGGAGAAAGAGAGGGAGGGGAGGGAGAGGGAGGGAGAGGGAGAGAGGGGGAAGGGGTAGGGGGAGGAAGAGGGAGCAGAAGAGGGACAAGGAGGGGGAGGGAGAGGGAGAGGGAAGGAGAGGGAAAGAGAGGGGGGAAGGGGAGGGAGAGGGAGAGGGAAGGAGAGGGAGAAGGAGAGGGAGAGGGAGAGGGAGAGGGAGAGGGAGAGGGAGAGGGAGAGGGAGAGGGAGAGGGAGAGGGAGAGGGAGAGGGAGAGGGAGAGGGAGAGGGAAACAGGGACTGACATAGGGCCTTCCTGTATGATCCTCAGAAAAAACCTGAGCTGCTGACATTTTGACTTCAGATTTCTGACCTCTTGAACTGGAAGCCATCTTTGTTTTAGACAGCTTTGTTGTGGTACTTTGCTATCGGTATCCTTGCTAATGAAACATCTGGGTATTTTCTATGCCTTAGTGTCCCCAAGTCCCACAGACAAATACTTGTGTGTGTGTGTGTGTGTGTGTGTGTGTGTGTGTGTGAAAGAATGAGAAGAAAAGGAAAGAGCAAGCTCTCTTGGAAAGAGAATACAAACAATAAAACAAAACAAAAAGCAAAGCTTTGGTGCTGAGAGTACACTGGCATGCAGGCAATTTGTGCTTTCCATCTTAAGGAAGGCATGGTGTGTTTGCCTTAAGCTCTCTGAGGACTAAAGTCTCTTCTTTAAGGCATGCAAGCTCATCTCATTTTCCCCAGGGGTAGCTGGCGCAGGCTAGCCTCATGAAACACTCTGCTGAAAAGGAAACCAGCTTTGCTGCATTTAGCGTTTCCCAATCTTGTTTACCCTTACCTCTAAACGACAGACTCCCTTGCCCACTTTTAAGGACAAAGATGATTAAGGCAGGAGATTCAGAGCAGGTGGGATAAATGGAAGTTTAAAAAGTAGAAGCAACCTATTTGTGAGAGAAAAGGTCATTTCATTTCTAAAAGCTTCTAAAAGGAGGCTAGAGTTAAAAACCCCGTGGGTAGTTGGCTGTCTTCCCACATACCCAAACTAAACATTTCTTCATTAATAAACATACCGTCTCCTAATGGAGGCTGCAGAGCCCTGGAAACTGACAGGGTGTTTCTATGCTCATGTTCTGGAGACATTTCTGAGACAAATGGTGGAAGGTTTTCGAAAGCAGAGCCAAGATAGTCCTTATGCACTCCTGAATGCACAGTAGATCAGAGCTCCTTAGCAATCCTGTGCAGAGATGCCAATCATGGCTTTCAATTTGTCTAAAATGACCCTATGTGTTCCAAAGGAGGAATTCATTTATGAAGGTCTAAAGTCATTACATCTGGGCTAGGAATGCTGCCCCGGGGAGGGTCAAAGGTCTTTCCTGATATGTTGTCTTCAATCTCTACCACCTGCTAGGATTCAAGACAGAATTTAAAAAAACCTGCAGTCCATTGGAGTCTCCCTTTTGGTCAGTTTTTTGTTTTTTGTTTTGTTTTGTTTTTTGTGAAGAGCAACTCAGGGGAAGACAACAATGAAAAACAACAAAACATTGGAGAAAGAACGACAGTGAAGAATGGGAAGAGGGTGTGCCGTTGGCCAAAACCTTTATTCTGGAGTCAACTACACATGATCATTTAGTGAGCACGTACTATATACTCCATGTGCTGTTCCAAATACTGGAGGTGTAGCAATGAACAAAACGGGCACAATTTACTACGCTTGGAAAGCCTGGGTGGAGGAGGAAGTACAGTAAAAGCCTGAATCAGTAAAGCATGGAGTACACCAGATGGTGGTATGCACTGTGTGGGAAACGGAGAGCAAGGGGGTGGTGCATGTGCTCAAGTTTGGAGGAGGGTGTGGAATTTTAAACAGGATGGTCAATGCTGAAGAGTCGTGTGCGGAGGCGACTCAGCATTTATATTCATTCATGGAATATCATGCTTGGAACCCCAAATGACACCTGCAGCTGGGACCAGATGTCAGGAGCTGGAGGACTGGGGTGTGCCCTAAGCAGTTTCCTTGTAAGTTACACACTGTTGTTTCCCCATAGTGTCTTGTGTTGTGCACTGCGAGTCAGTCTTGTTGGACCTGGGCCTGGTCACACACGGGTCACAAAGGAGTGTGGCTGAGACTTGAAAGAAGCCTCGCTGCCATCTGACACACGCAGAGAGGGAGCGCCAAGCAGTGGTGTCGGCAGGCAGTGCAGTGTGATGGAGCTTCCTGGCCCAGTGCCTTGGGCTTTGCGATTGGCTCCTCCATGAAGCTCTTTCCTTTTTTCCCCACCCTGAGAATTTGGAGGTGTGTCTTCGCAGAGAGAAGGGGAGAGGAGTCAGACCGAGGGTTTCTCCACATACCACACACTGTCACCTAACTTATTGTGTAAGCAGTACACAGCCAACTAGTCCTCCCGCAGTCAAACAAGATAGACGAAAGTTGCAACCCATCAGGTGAATGCCAACCTACTTTCTTCTCTCTGACTGAATGTAAGCTGCTCATTTTGTAAGAGGGAACGCTCTGAACCTATTTTTTTAAAACTATGCTCTGTTGTCTGACTCCAGAGTAATAAAGCATTTAAGACTTGAAAAATGAAAAGACTTTTTGTAATTTTCTTTTATAGACTAAATTGACGTAAATGGAGCTGCAGAATACGTGACAGAAATTAAGGGCTCAGTGCCTGTCAAACATGAGAGGGCAAGGGAGCAGAGAAAGCAGCAAGAGAAGAGGTCCAAACAGGAAGGGGGGAGAAGGCTTGTCATTTCTCCATATTGATGGAAGACCAGTGTGTCTAGATATGGTGACCTAAGAGCTGAGTGCAAGGCGAGCGGGCAAGGGACAGACCATCAGCGCCTCTTAGGCCCTGGGAGGAAGTTTAGTTTCCTTTCAACTTAATGGGAAATCTATTAGAGTTAAGACAGGCAAGACTGCTCTCTTGGATCTGGGCCTGGGGCCTTGAGCTGGAGTCCTCTCTCAATCTCTAGGGTTTTCCCCAGTGGAGGCTGGCAGAGTCCCTATTTTTAAATGGTCTGACCAAAAGCTGGTTGAGTCCTGACACAGAGATGAAAATTTCTCATTAATGTGACCAATGAGGATGAATTATGCCAATTTTCCCGTCAAAGTCAATGAGCAAGTTTTAAGCTTTCAGTCAAAGCCTAATTTCCTAGGAACATGAAATTGTGGTCTAGACTTCATTGTTCGAAGTGAGGCTCCTAACACTTGCTAGTGATATAGAATCTTGAGACTTTTGAGCAGGAGAGAGAAAGATGGCTCAGGGGTTATGTGTGTGCATGTTGCTCTTGCCAAGGACCTGACTTCAGATCCTGGCCCCGATAGTGGGTAGATCACAGGTGGCAGAAATGCCAGCTGCAGAGCATCTGATACCCTCTTCTGTCTTCTACAGGCACCTACATTAATATGCAGGTCCTTACACACATATGAATCTTTAAAAAATAAAAAATGAATCTTAAAATGAATGCAGAATCTCAGGCCCCACAAAGATCTGAAGAGTTCAGAACACAGGGCTAGGATAGCAAGCCCTCTAGATCTTGAAAGCATTCTAAGTGACTGCCCTGAATCAAACTGGAGAAGCCCTAGGGGTTAGCCCTGGAGCCTCAGCAGCAGTGTGACCTGGAGTAGCAGTTCTTAGGGTCTCTGTGCTCGCTTTCCTCGTTTGAAATTGTGATGTGTAAATAGTGTGTGTGGTGACTATGCGGTCCCCGGCAATCAATAGGTTCTTATCAGTATGCAGTGGCAGCTACAGGCTGAGCACTAGGAAGACAAGGAGATGGAAAAGGCTATGTTTCTGCTCTTTTAGAACCTCTTCTCTGGTTTGAAGGATTATAATTGATGATAACAAGTAAGTTACATCATAATGTGTGTGAGTCCTACTCAGTATCTTTACAACTTCGGGTGTATATAGGCTGTGAGTCCTAATTTCCCCATCTAGAACATGGAGATGAATCTGTTACTTCCTTTAAATGATTTCTATGTGAATGATTAAAGTCTTAAGCTCTTGATACATTGCTTAGTAAGTTTTACATTCTTAATAATGTGAGCCATGATTATTCCATGGACAGCAGGTAACTGAAATAAGAATAGTTGGTAATGTTAAATGAATAGTTTGAAAGGGAACTGTAAAAGGCAGGTGTAAGTCATTGCTGGGATCACTGAACAGTATTTCTTTGGCTAAAAGCCCTAGATGCAGAAGGCAACTACTTATTAAATAAACTAAGCTCCCTGTAGCTAGGAATATTTAGCTATTTTGTTACTGTTAAAGAAAAAAGAATGAGTAAATCAATGAGGAGTGACTTATTCAAATGCAATCAATGGATATGCAGAGCTGTTTAATGTTGCAAACTTGGGTTTGAAGCAAAGAAAGTGAGCATGGATGGGAACTATTTCACAGGACATGTATTTCAGGCGAGTCAGAAATAACAATACAAAGATCACTATTCAGGTGTTGCTATAAACACTAGAGCATCATCAGTGATCATCAGAGGGACAGGGGTGGGGGAGGACATTTCAGTGACAGTGACTGATAAAGGAAGTTATCAGGAAATCACATTGGTGGCATGGGAGCAAGTTCAAGTCAAAGGATCGGGCAGAATGCTTATGGAGACTAAAAGCAGAGCAAGGGGTAAATGATCAGGGGCTGGAGAGGACCCCCGAGAAGAAGAAAGCAAGAGCACCCAGTTAGTCATTGGGCTTTTACGTAAGCGAACACCTACTCCAGCTCACCCATTCAATTTTCCTGCCACGACAGACTGTGCAAGAGCTGCTTAGCAACTTTACACAAGTAGACCGGTTTTTAGATTGGTTCTGGCTTGGTAGCAACGTTAAGTGGAAGCCACAGAGTTTTCCCTGATTTCTTTGCCACAGACAGACAGACAGACACACACACACACACACACACACACACACACACACACACAGACACCGCATATGAGGGAGGGAGCAAGGAGGAGAGAGAGGGCAATGGAGAGGGAGAGGGAGAGAGAGAGATAGAGAGAGACAGAGACAGAGACACAGAGAGAGACAGAGTCGGGGTTTTTTTGTGTGTGTGTGTAATCAAATCACTCACTACAGTAGTGGTCCTCAACCTTCCTAATGCTGTGACCCTTTAGTACAGTTCTTTATGTTGTTGTGACCCCAACCATAAACTTACTTCATTGCTACTTCATAACTGTACTTTTTCTACTGTTATGATTCATAATGTAAATATTTGATATATAGTATATCTGATATGTTACCCCAAAGAAGTTGAGATTCACAGGTTGAGAACCGCTGTACTAGAGTGTTATATTGATCAAATTATTTATTAAAATAGATGAAAACTGTCAACTTATTCCCATCCAAAGTGCATGGCTTTATTAGCATTTGCTCACAGTGCTGTACATTTGCATTTGGACGTATGAATAATGCTATGTATGTGATTGTAGACATTGTAATATTGCAGAGTCATTTCACCATCCCTCAAATCCTCCGTGCTCCACTTATTCACCCTTCATGTCTCCTAACTCCTGCCAGCCAATGGCAGCCATCTCAATGTAGAGCTTTGTCTCTTACAGAGCATTGTATAGTTAGAGCTTCTATTACTTAGTAGACTTGTTTCTTCCACAGTTTTCATGACTTGATCATTTCTATGTGGAATGGAATAGGATCCCACTGTCTGGATGGATAACCGTTTATGCATTCACTGAAGGGTATCTTAATTGCTTCTGAGCTCTGGCAATTATGAATGAAGCTGCTGTAAACATACATGTGCAGGCTTTTATGTAGACATATTTTTCATTCTTCCCAGTAAGTTGCAAGGACTGTGATTACTGGACTGTATGTTAAGAATATACTTAGTTCTGTTAGAAACTGCCGACAGCCTTCCAAACTAGGCAGGCCATTTTCCACTCCTAGTTGTGATGAATGAGTGCTTCTGCTGCTATAGGTTCTCGCCAGCATTTGGATTCCAATAAGGATGCGGTGGTGTGTCTTCTTTTTGATTTTCATTTCTCTGATACCATGTCTTCTTTCGAGTGGATCTGTTTGTGACCGGGGCCCCGTTTTAACTTCAGTTATTCATTTTCATATTGTTATCCTTTAAGAATTCTTTGTATAATTTGCATGATAACTCCTTTCATCATATGCTGTTTACAAATGTTTCCTCCACATAGGAGGCTTTTTCCCATTACATTGACACTTAGCAACCTTTAAACGTTGGAAACAAGGCTTAACCCTTTCAATACAGTCTCTTCTCCAGATCGTGCTTTTATCGTGCTCGATGAGGAAGATGGCTGAAGAGATGACACTTGGAGTTGAGACCTACACATGGCTTGACAAATAATAAGTGTTCAGAAAAGCTGGTTGGCACTGCTGCCACCACTGACTCACTATGGGTGCTCATATTACACAGTGAAGCATCCGTTGGTATCAGTGCCTATGACAATGTTGTCAACCTTTTCTCTGAATCTTCTCCATGCAGTTCATTTTACATTAGTTTTAAAAAAGTGATCTCTTTCCATATTAGTACATTGTCTCAAGTTTCAAGCACTTGGATGCATTTTCTACAGACTCTATAAAAGGATAATAGCCCAGTGCCTGAGCCAATGTAAACATTCAATAAACATATATTTTCTCCCAGTGTAATCTTTTTATTATATGGGAATTTCATACAATACACCCCTTTCCTCCCAGGTCCACCCTCCCACCCTTGTATGTTGAAAGAAATTAACATTATTCTCAACCAAGGATACCACTTGATGCTATTCTTTTTCTCTAAGACCCTCCTCCACCCTGATACACTACCTAGGACACGGGCAGCTTGAAATATCATAGAATTTCATTTCCATGTTTTATGGAAATGCACAGATGGGTTTCTATGTTTATTATTTTACTGTCTACCTCATCTGCTGTGATGGCTAATGCTGTCACTTTGACAGAGTCTAGAATCACCTGGGAGATGGGCCTCTGGGCATGCCTGAGAGGGTTCTCCTAACCTCATTAATTGGATTGGGAAGAACTGCTGGTTGTGGGTGGCAGCATTCCCTGGGTAGGACCCCGGACTATGTAACTGGGAAGGGGGAACTGATTTCTGATTGTGGATGTGATGTGACCAGCTGCTGCCGGCTCCTTCTACCAGCTTCCCTTCCTGGGTAGTCCATATCTTGAACTTTAAACTAATGATCCATAACTTTTAAGCGGGCAATTGCATCTTAGGAAATGAAGCCCACACCATATTGTAGTTCTATGCATTGGCATTACTGCATCTGGTGTCATTTCCCACCTGTAGAATTCCCTTTGGCATCCCAGGTCATGCTATTCTGATTGTGATAATGCTCTCCCTCTTTGTGCCCAGAAGTGCCCCTGTTTGGCTATCTCTTTTAGACGATGGTTTTAGTTTCTAGGTAATGCATTCTAGGTTGGCTCAGTGACTTTTAGTGAATTAAAAAACATTGTTTCATTATCTTCTTGCCTGGACAGCTTCTTTTTAGAAATCTATCATTTCCTCTTTTACATAATGTGTCATGTTCCCTCCAACTGCTTATGATCTTCTGACCATCAGTTTACAGCATCCTCGCTGGAGTTCACCTTGGAGGGAAACTGCCTTTTCGGTAGATACTCTGCTTGAGCATTCTTGAATTTTTTATAATGTGGATTTTTTTTTTCTGTCAGATCTGGAAATGTTTTCATTTATTTTTTTCCAATTGCCTTTTTGTACTTCTAAATATACAAATATCACAGAACTTGATGTTATAGTAAAGGTTACTGAGTCTCTCTCTCTCTCTCTCTCTCTCTCTCTCTCTCTCTCTCTCTCTGTGTGTGTGTGTGTGTGTCTGTGTGTGTGTCTGTGTGTGTCTGTGTGTGTGTGTGTGTGTGTGTTGCTTTGTTTTTCCTTTTATTTGTGTACTTCAGTTTGGATAAATCTTATTTGTCTCTCAGTTTACTCCTTTGGGGTGTTTGGCTTCATGTTAGACTTACCCACTGTTTGTATTAAAGTATTACACTTCTCACTCAGAATTTCAATTGAGTTTTCTATCGTTTCCTTGTATGTGTTGTGTTCATTAACGTCCCTCTCTTTATTATGCCTGTGTTTTCCTTGTCACGATTACCCATACCCATCAATGTTGACAGTCTTGCTGACAAACGCCACTGTTCCTATGACTCAGCTTTGTTTCCATTCATGTTTTTTTCTCATGTTTGTAAATTCCAGGCTCCTTTTTGGTGACAAGCCTAGTGGTTTTCTATTTTACTCTGGCTATTGGCAGCTATAGTGTTGAGTGTCTTTGCTTAACAGTCTCCATAGTGAACGGACTCTTTTGCTCAGGTATGGCGTCTGCTTCATAGTGAACGGACTCTACTGCTCAGGTATGGTGTCTGCTCGTGGTGTAGCTTGTCTCCTTAGGCTTATTTTTCAACTGCATTCAAAGAAGTCTAGCATTGTATTTACTTTGGGCGAGAGTCTCTGTACTTGTAAACATTAGCTTGGTCGAGACTTCTCTTGAATATGGAAGTGTTCAACAAGTACTTCAGCCTGGCTCTCCACAACTTAGATGCTACTCAGCTGTGTGAACTCAAGCAGAGATCCAGAGCAAGGCTCCTACAAACCAGCTCTCTCGTGGAATGGGGTCTCTGCACAAGCAAAGCTTGTCCTACCAAAGATGCCAAGAAACTGTTGTATATCCTTCTGTGGAACTAGAACATCATCAGCCTTGCAAACTCTACTCCGTATAGCAACTTATCCTCCAAATTCCTGGTGTCTCAGTAGCCCTGAATTTTGTCAGGGGCTTCTCTTTCCAAAGTCTTGGTTTGCAGGTAACAAAGGCAGAAACCCAGGATGATTGTAATACGTTTCTCATTTTTGGTCAGAGGTTAAGGGTGACTTCTGCCTCTTGTTTCATGTATAAAAATAGTTTGTCTTCATTGCATTTTTCAGTTTCTAATGTTCTGTTTTCAGAATGACACTGGAAAAGGTAATTTGCTTATCAGTTTCTCAGTCGATATCAAAAATAGAGGTTATATTGTACATATTAAAAGACTGGAGGGCAGAGTAAATCGGGGAAGAGGGGAGGCAGGTGAGCAGCCAAGATGCTGCTCTAGCTATCCAGCTGAGAAACATGAAGATTTCCCTTGGAAAAACTGAAATTTATCACAGAATTCCACGTTAATCCCTCAACACCCAAATAAAATGAAGTTTACCACAGACTGGACATAAATGTTTTGACTACTCATTAGACTGGTTAGGTTTTTCTTCAGTGTTTTATACTAAGAAACTTGATTAATTCTTTCAAGTTCTATCAAGGAATAAGATAACACATTTACTAACTTTTATTTGCGATAATATCATTATCTAGATATACAGCAAAAGATTTTTATGTGAGAGCTCAGAGACAAAATTGTCAGTGTAGATTTTGGAGAAATGCAGTGAATGACATTTTTGGAACCTGATACTTTTCACTGTTAATTTCAGTTAGACCCCCTTTTCTAAATACCAAAGGATAAGGTTTTCCCTCACATTGTGTACACACAGAAAAGGAAAGAAGGAAAGAAGGAAAGAGAGAGAGAGAGAGAGAGAGAGAGAGAGAGAGAGAAAAGGAAAGAAAGATATTTGCTTTCTTCCCTTGTGTCTCTGAGCATACAAACAGTAGGTCAATGTTTTATTAAAGGCCCGCTGTTTATCGACTATATGATAGACATTGTAGAGTGGTATAAATCAAAAGGAAGAGACTGCTTCTGACCTTGGAGGAATCTTAATACAACAGTAGACAGAATGGTTGAAATAAACAGCAAGACACTGCGGTATTCATGCTTGCAGGGTCTGGAGTAGGAGCCAGGAAGATTGGATTCACTGTTTCATGTCTGTTTCCTTTAGAATACCTCTGAGTCCTGGACGCTCAGCTTCCTTATCTGCAAACTATGTAATGTTTCTTATCTTATGATTCTGCTCTCAGCAATTTTGATGAAATCCAATTAATCAATTGCAATTTCAGCACAATGATTTCAAAAAGTCCCCAATGGGTAGGTACTCTTTTGTATCCCAGGTTGATAACCACTGTCCTGCACAGAAGCAGAGAAGTAACTGGCTTACCAACAATAGACAGCAAGCCAAAGTCCTAGCACATGCATCTAAGCAAATATGGTGCAACTCTCAACATTGATGTTTCTTGTGGCTTGATGAAACAAAAATCAGGAGTTTCTCTGGAGTTGTGGAGCCGGTGATGGGGTAGAGGCCCAGTCATGGTAGATATGAGATAGAAATGTCTGTGGGGTAGACATTCTGAAGAAGCTGCCATCTTTGTCTGAGTGGTGAGGTCAACTGGTGCTAACCCTAGGAAGAGAGGGGTGAAATAATGTTCTCTCTCTTCTGTCCCTTTAGTCTTCTCCCAGTGCTCCCTCCTGATGATGGAGCCCACTCAGAAGCTGTATGCCATCACATTCTGAGGCTTAAATCAGCATGCGCAGTGGACTTGAGGATGAATGGAAAGGACTCAGTCCAAGTCATTTTTAATGACCAGAACTAAGAGTTCCAGATATGAATAATGGTCATCCCTTTTCCTTCCAAAGGAGAGTGTAGGGTATCACTGAATGAAGAGAATGGTGAGTATTCTTCGTTAGCCTCTAAGCACTGTATCATGGCCTAACAGAATGTTCACAGTGGCCCTGGGTGCTCATACTCTGCTGGTTCAGTGCCTCCTGCTCCAGGAAGTCTATGGCAGAGGAAAGGGCTTGGATTTTTTTTTTTTAAAAATACAATTACATGCAAGGAATATGTCACTAGACATCCTTCAAAAGATGCCACATGAAGTGCTTTTCTCTCCTCAGAGCCTAAAATAGTTGAGGGATAGCTAGTTTTCTTCTCAAGGACAATGAATCCAAGACTGAAAGAGCTCAAGGTCTGGGCATCAGCAATAGCTTCAGAGATGGCAGATGCCATTCTGAAGAAGTTATCCATGGCCTGCTAGGGCTAGGTGAGATACATTGGCTTTTAGATGCCATTCTCTAACTGCAAGTGATAAAGAGCCAGTCATGATAAAGCTACTCAAAAACAAGTGTTTTAGGTAATGGAAACTGTATGTATCTCATAGAGACATGGTGTGATCGGCAAACGTATGTCAGGAGTAAGAGAGCACTTGGTCCATGGCTAGTCAGCTTCATTGCTTTTAAGTCTTCAGCAAGGTAGAAACTTCACAGTGGTGGGACAGCGTGGCAGAGGGGCTGATTATCTCACAATAGCCTGGAAGTAAAGAGAGAGAAGAAATGCCTAGGATAAGATATGCTCTCCTCGGATACCCATGGAGCCAAGTGCTTCCTCCAAGAAGGCCCTGCCTCCTGAAGTTTCCACCACTTCCTAATGATTCCATTAAACAGCAACTAAGCCTATAACGTATGCTTTTTAGAGATGTTTCAGATAGAAACCACAACAGTGCACTGATGAGACTGACTAGTGCTGTGTATGTTATGAGCTGGAAAGAAAACACCAGAGATTGCAAGTAATTTAATTTAGATTTAAAAGGTTACTGTAGGCTCAAAACCATATCTAAAAATCATCTCCACTTGACCACTTAAACCTTAAGTGTTACATGAGAATTAGAGATGGAATTGTGATTAGGAACTATTTGTCAGATACAAAACACAGTCCACCTGATCCAAGATTACATATGAAAGATGGAGTCACGTCTGCTGTTGCAGGATATTTGGTCACACTGTGAACCCTGATGTTGTGTTATTTACTGGAAAAACCTGGTTTTAGTTGTAGTGTACTAAACCTTAGTACACGCTTATAATCCAAGAACTTTCTGCTTGAATATTTTAAACAGGATTAAATAAGGTGAGCCACAGGTCAAAAGGTGAAGAAAGCAACCAGTGGACAGAAAGTGAACATAGGATTATTAAGAAACAAAATAGAGAATGAGAGGGAGTCAGAAGGATGGACAGGCAGTATGGACAGAGACACACAGGAAGTAGAAGGCATTCAGTTTGAAGGAGGGTTGTCTTGGACATGGCATGAGAGAGGAGCACTGTTTCTGGGATGTTGGCTGGGGAGGAAGATCAGCTTTCTCTCCCTCTCTGAGCTAGCAGATATATATATATATATATATATATATATATATATATATATATATATATATATATCATATCACAAGATATATGAGAAATTCATAAATATTGCTTCAGGAGTGTGGCTACATGTCTGTTATTCTAGCCACTTGGGAAATCAAATATGGAAGGTCAATCATAAGTTGAGGTCAAGGTTGTCTCTGACCAGATCAGGTTCAAGGTAACTTGGGTAACTTGATGAGATCCAGTCTCAAAACAGAAAGCGATATGAGGAGGCCTGGTCCATAGTCCAGCAATAAACAGGATACCTGTCTAGCACGGGCAGAGGCTCTCCTTTCAATCCCCAGAACTAGAAAAGGAGCAAATAACTGAAAGATGGAGGCTTCATCTAGTACTGCTCTCCCAGTACTGGATGCCAGCGTTGAAGTTAGTGAGTCCATGTGACCAAGCAGCCCCTGAGACGTTTCTGAAGTTGGGCCCTCTACTCTGCATCCCCAGTGGTGTTCTGCCACAAGAGGTCCTCCTGAAGTGCAGAATTTAACGACAGCTCTCTGAAATTATTCATAGTAGCGTGCCATCCCATTTCAGTGCATCAGGACGGGAGCAATGGAAACGACAAGCTTTTTCAGGGTTGCAGTCATGTGTTGGATGTGCTTTGCTGCCGAAGCATTGCATTACTGCGAGGCTCTCAAGTCCTGTGCCCGTCGTCATGGTGGCTGCTCTAGTGCATGCTCTTCTCTTCGAACTGTAGCGGAAAGTAAAATTCTGTCCTAACAGTGAGTTCCTGGGGCTGTTGGTGTAAATGGGCCAACTTCGCATACCTGAAGGGATACTGTTAATTGCAAGGGGCAATTTGCATATTCAGCTTATGAAGAACAGTGTAGGCTCAGACAAATTGGCTGAGTAGAGAAAGCATGATTCCTTTTAAGAATTGGATGTTCTTTTTAACTCCACCAATAGATGTTTGCTGTTAATGGTGGTGGTGATGGGTGTGTGTGTGTGTGTGTGTGTGTGTGTGTGTTTACACAAAGCAACTTCTTCAAAATCCTACATATAGAGACAGAGAAGGATGTGCACCCGGACTGCTGGTACCTGCAGCCTGCCTTATGATTTATGACCTAGGAGGCTAAGGTAGTGTAGTTTTCAGGCCGCTGATGCACATGAAGATGCCATCATCAATAAGAGACAAAAAAAAAAAAAAAATTGTTCAGTCCCCTTGTTCAGAATGCTGTTCTAGCCTATGTAATTGTGAGACTGCCTGGCATCCTGTTTGATTCTTGCTAGCCTCCTTCTTCTGCCCAGGACCCCTATCTACCTGCTCTCACTACTGCCTCTCATAAAAACATCTTCCCAAATCCCTTTCTCTGTCTTTCACAGTAAAACACCACTCCCTGTTCATGACACTTTCTTGAAAGGTCTTCTGGGATATCTGCTGTACTAGTTTTATGTCACAGTGACCAAAATACCTGGCAGAAAGGACTTAAGAAAGATTCGGCTCATTGTTTGGGGGGATTTTGGTCTGTCACAGCATGGAGGCGTGGTATAGTGGTGCCACCTGTGGTAGTAGGAGTTGGCGAAGGAGGCTGTTAACATGCAGAAGACCAGGAAGCAGAGAGAGTGTCAGAATCAGTGACCGGTACAGGCTCTATACGGCCTCCAAATTCATTTTATCAACTGATGAACAAGCTCATAAAACATAAGTCAGAGGGTTCGAGGGCTGCCTCAGTGGTTAGGAGCACTTTCTGCTCTTGCAAATGATCTGAGATCTGAGTTCTGTTTCCAGAACTTGCACAGTGGCTCTCCACCCTCTGTTCCAGGGAGTCTATTGCCCTCCTCTGGCCTCCACGTACACCATGACATCCATGAGGTATACATACATACATGAAGGCAAAAATCACTCATACTCATAAAGTGTTTTTTCTTAAAAAAGTAGAATATGAACCTGTCGGGGACATTTTATACTTAAGCAAGATCACCTGACATGACTGCCTTGTGCTATTGATTCTTTGCACATCTTATCTTTCAGGCTGAAATGACATTCTGTATGTAAGACAGAGTGATTCTGCACTTTTCATGGTCTCCATGGTAGCAAGCGTATTGCTAACTTGGAATATGTATTTGGTCTATTCCTGTTGGGTAGATAAATACAGGACCTATGATATAGTGCCCAGATGTGCCAAGGGTTTCTTTGCTGAATTTTTTTTGAACTCTTCAATTAAAAATTTTGGGGGGCAATATATTGCCTTGATGTCTCCAAACAGGATATTAATTGCCCTATTCCATCAACTGTGGAAGATTTCTCCAAGTAGAGACCTGGAGAGATAAAGATGTAAAATATATTGTAGGTAGATGTTCATCTAGAATTGCAAGGGTCATAAAGAGTGCAGTAGCAGACTGTCTAGAAAGGTTTCATAATTTCCCTAATCCTTCTCCTCTGGGACACGTTGACCACTTTCTTGAGTGATAAAAAGACATTGAAGTTGTTGTTAAGATTTTACAGATAAATATTTAATTAGCAAAAGCTACCTTCAAGTCTCTCTAATGATATATGGACCAAGTAATTGACTTCTCTTAAATGTTCTCCGGGTTACCCAAACAAAGAAAAAACATCTCTGCAGAACCTACACAGCTATTTTCTACACGTGGTAGCCGAGACGTCGCCTTTTCTGTTGGGTAAATCTTTAAGAACTGTATGTTCTTCTAATTACGTATAAATGCATTTTTTAAGCTTATCGAAATTGTAACACATGCTCATTATGAAAAAGGCGCAGAAATACAAATCAGAGGGGGATCACATGCCCATAGGAGAATTTTCTTTTGTAGAATTCTTAAGTGCTTTGACCAAGGACTTTGAGTGCATTCATAGAGAATTGCTAATTTCCTTCTCCCAGTATGTCTCTGCATGTGCCCCCACTGAGACCTTAAGATGCTATTTTAGGACAATTGGAGAGAAAGCATCACTTCACCCACCCGTAGAAAAAGCCTTACCAATCTGTTAATGAACATGATTCAGATGAAACTAGCAGGCTGGAGAAGTAGGTGTACATATGTCAAGGAAGATGAATCCAAGCCCCGTGGGCCCAAGCTGCAGGCGACCTGATTTGCATGCAGACTCTAGTTCCATTTCAATTTCCAAGAGCAGATTATACTCTGAAAATATCTATTGTTAGAACGGCTTCTGGAATTTTTTGTTGCCATTGTTAATTTCTTCCAATAAGAGAGTCCTATAAGACTCCTGAATTGTTTGGGGTGAAATATGAAGAGAATAGGCTTTTTTGCACCAGGAATAGATGTAAGGAGGCCAGATGGGATGGTGACCCTTAACCTGATTTGTAGGCTGGGGTGGGGGTGGGGTTGGGACTTAGAAGTTCAGGATGAGGAAGGCATACAAGAGGGAACAATTTCCACTGACTACTCCTTTGACCTTGGAAATCTGCCATTTACCAGCCCTTTGTGGATGTCAGTCAATATCTAGACTAAACCTAGGCAGCAGCCTGGACTGTAAAATTCATTGTCACATGACCATATTCTTCAAACTTAATTCGGCTTGTTTTCTCTTACTAACATACCACCCATACCCCAAATTTTCAGTCCATAATTACAGTCATTTGAAACTGTGGGAAACTATTTACTCTATATTTTTTAAAATCACTTTGTTGAGAAATGACTGACAAGCTGTGCATAGTTAATATACATATCCTGATGACTTTGGGGTAAGTGTACAGCTTTGTAACATTTCCACCTCAAGGCTACATTCTAATAGCGCCTCCCAAAGGTGACTCCCACCCATTCCATTCCCCTTACTACTATTACCTTGGCTATTCTTTGTGAATTTTATCTACAGTACAGCAGTACTAACTATAGGTATTGTGAAATATATGTATGTATGTATGTATATATTCATATATATCAGAACATATTTATCTTAACAATTGACATATAATAACTGATGTAACTGACATAACTAACATATGCACACACACATATACATATGTACATATATACATATTACACATGTGTGAGTGTGTGTGTGTGTGTGTGTGTGTGTGTGTGTGTGTGTGTGGAGAGAGAGAGAGAGTGGGGGGAGGGAGAGAAAGCACATGTATGATATGCATGCAGAGGTGAGAGAACATTTTCCGGTCTTATTTCTTAGGCATCAACCACCTTCTTTCTGAGACAACATCCCCCACTGGTCTGGAGCTCAACAAATGCACAAGGAAACCTAATGAGCAAACCGTAGATATTTGTCTTTCTCAACCTTCTCAGCACTGGGATTTCAAACATGAGCCAGCATTGTTAATCAATTGTTTGTTTGTTTATCAGCCAGAGTGAGACTATGGGATCCTGGCTGCTCTCGAACTCTCTAAGTAGACCAGGTTAGACTGGAGCTCATAGAGATCCTCCTGTTTCTGTCTCACAACCACTGGGGTTAAACATGTACATCACCTTACCCAGAACAATGCTTGTGTGTGTGTGTGTGTGTGTGTGTGTGTGTGTGTGTGTGTTGGGTGGTGATGGGTTTGGGACTGAAAGTTCAGGTTTGTGCTTGTAAAGCATACCAATTAAGGTATTTCTCCAGCCCTGAAATTTTATGTTACCAGCCCCTTCCCATTTTTCTCTAGGACTAGACTATTCAATTCTAACACTATTCAACTCTTCCTTCTTTGCATTTGACACTTGTATATTTCATGTGTATGTGGAATTTGTAGAATTTGCCTCTCTGAGTCTTATTTCACCCAGCATAATGCCCTCCAGGCTACAAACATGCCTATTCATGCAGGCTGAACACATGCAGGTCATTTTAGGAGCTCTGTCATTTGCCTTCTATTACAACAAAAATACACTTTCAACTTCTTACTCAGCACCCCATATCCTGTAAATGTTTACACGTTGCATTTTCTCTTTAGAATTTAGTATTACTCTGTGTCTGTGTGCACTCAGGCATGATATATGTGTGCATGATGTGGGGGGAGGGAGAAGGGATGTAAATACCAAGACATCCTTGAGAAGGTCAGAGAACACTTTTGGGGAATTCTCTCCTTTCCATCTTTACATTGGTTCTGGATATTAAACTCAGGTTGCCAGGTTAATACAGCAGGTACCTTTACCTGTTCAGCCACCTCACCAGCTCTGCCTTCTCTCTTACTGTCTGCCTTCTTTGTACCCCTTCACCATCCCTGATGATTCTTTTGCTTTTCCGTATCTCACACTGCCTCGACCAGAAGCTCGAGTAGTAACTTGAACTTGGAATGTGGTGGAATGTTCTTTAGGTTTGTCTCTACTTACCTCATCCGATGACTCTCACTTCAAATATAATGCTAAATACAAATCTGTACTTGGGCATCTGCAGAGAGGGTGTTCAGGTTACCTTCAGAAAAGGTAGGTGTGGGATCTACAAATAAAAAAAGACATGACTTTTCTCTTTCTGGGTTTGGGTTACCACACTCAGTATATTTTCCAGTTCTATCCATTTACCAGACAATCTCCCTATTTCATGTTTTCTTTACAGCAGAAAAGAATTCTACTGTGACTGGATGTGGTGCCGCACACCATTAATCCTAGCACTCAGGAGGCAGAGGCAGGTGGATCTCTGTGGGTTTGAGACCACATTGGTCTACATAGTAAGTTCTGGGATAGCTGGGGCTATACAGAAGAACTTGGTCTCCAAACGAACAACAAAACATCCCATTGTGTACATTTATCATTTTTTTTTAAATTCATTCATGCGTTGAGAGGCATTTAAGTTGTTTCATTTCCCGCTGTTGCGAATAGAGTAAGAATGGATTTGCCTGACCAGAGCTGACAGAGTAGGAAGGATAGCGAGACCTTGGGGTGGGGGTGGGGTGAAGCCATTGAGTGCTATAGCTGAACCAGCAGGCAGACGGGACACTCCACACTGACTTCCAGAGTGGCTCCAACAGTTTGCAATCCCACCAATAGTGAACAAGGGTCCCCCTTTTCTCATGTCCTTACAAGCATTTGTTGTCAGTTATTATTACTGTTATTTTTGCCATCTTACTCATTATTACTAGAGTAAAAGGAAATACTTTCCTTTTCCTGAGTTCTAGGGATGCTGAACACTTCTAAAGGTATTTATTAGCTATATTCTTTTGCAAACTCTCTTTTATGTTTGATCCATAGTCCATTTTTTAATTTTCTATATTCTTTGTTTACATTCCAAAGGTTTTCCCCTTTCCCAGTTCTCCCCTCACCATATGTCCCATAAGTCCTCTCTCCCCCAACCCCCGCCCATTCCCAACTCATCCAACAACCCTTTCTCTGATCTAGTACTCTACTACAAAATTGGATCCAGTCTTTTTGGGACCAGTGTCCTCTCCTTCCTTCTTCTTGGGAATCTTTTGATTTGCTAATTGTGCCTTGAGTATTCAGAGCTTCTGGGCTCTTTAATATCCACTTATCTGTGATTGCATTTCATGTGTATTCTTTTGTGATTGAGTTAATTCACTTAGGATAATGTTTTCCAGATCCAACCATTTGCCTACAAATTGCATGAATTCATTATTTTTAATTGCTGAGTAGTATTCCATTGTGTAAATATACCACATTTGCTGTATCCATTCCTCCTTTGAGGGACATCTGGGCTCCTTCCAACTTCTGGCTATTATAAATAAGGCTGCTATGAACACTGTGGAGCATGTGTCTTTATTACATGCAGGGGAATCCTCTAGGTATATGCCCAGGAGTGGTATGACAAGGTTCACTGGAAGTGTCATGCCCAATTTTCTGAGGAACCGCCAGAGTGATTTCCAGAGCGGTTGTACCATCTTGCAATCCCACCAACAGTGGAGGAGTGTTCCCCTTTCTCCACATCCTCGCCAGCACTTCTTGTCTCTTGAGTTTTTAATCTTAGCCATCCTGACTGGTGTGAAGTGGAATCTCAGGGTTGTTTTGATTTACATTTCCCTGATGACTAATGATGTTGAACATCTCTTAAGGTGCTTCTCAGCCATTCAAATTTCTTCAGGTGAAAATTCTTTGTTTAGCTCTGTACCTCATTTTTAATAGGGTTATTTGGTTCTTTGGGGTCTAACTTCTTGAGTTCTTTGTATATATTGGATATTAGCCCTCTGTCGGATGCGGGGTTGGTAAAGATCTTTTCCCAATTTGTTGGTTGCTGTTTTGTCCTTCTGACAGTGTCCTTTGCCTTACAGAAACTTTGTAATTTTATGAGGTCCCATTTGTCAATTCTTGATCTTAGAGCATAAGCTATTGGTGTTCTGTTCAGGAACTTTCCCTCTGTGCCCATGTCCTTCAGGGTCTTCCCAGTTCCTTTTCTATTAGTTTCAGTGTGTCTGGCTTTATGTGGAGGTTCTTGATCCACTTGGAGTTGATCTTAGTACAAGGTGATAAGAGTGGGTCAATTTGCATTCTTCTGCATGTTGACCTCCAGTTGAACCAGCACCATTTGTTAAAAAGGCTATATTTTTTCCACTGGATGGTTGTAGCTCCTTTATCAAAGATCAAGTGACCATAAGTCTGTGGGTTCATTTCTGAGTCTTCAATTCTATTCCATTGATCTACTTGCCTGTCGCTGTAACAATACCATGCAGTTTTTAGCACAATTGCACTGTAGTACTGCTTGAGGTCAGGGATATTAATTCCCTCAGAAGTCCTTTTATTGTTGAGAATAGTTTTAGCTATCCTGGGTTTTTTGTTACTCCAGATGAATTTAAGAATTGCTCTTTCTAGATCTATGAAGAATTGATTTGGGATTTTGATGGGGATTGCATTGAATCTATAGATTGCTTTTGGCAAGAAGGCCATTTTTACTATATTGATCCTGTCAATCCAAGAGCATGAAATATTTTTCCATCTTCTGAGGTCTTCTTCGATTTCTTTCTTCAAAGACTTGAAGTGCTATTTGTTTTTAATTGGGCCATTTGGATTTTTTGTGCTGTTTTTGAGGGGTTTTTTTTGTATATTCTGGATTTAAATCCTCTACTGGATGAATGTACAGCTTACAAGGGTTCTTCCTCACTCTGTGGGATTGCCTTCCATTAGGTTGATTGTTTCCTTTGCCATTTTAAGTTCCATGAGGCCCCATTTGTTAATTTTTGGCCTCAATCCATAGAGTGAATAGAGTCCTATTAAGAATGCTCTTTATTTTTCTTTTTGCATATATACCTTGCAAGATCTTGCCTGTAGTTTTCCTAACAGCTACAGTGTTTCATCTTGCACATTGAAGTATTTGAGCCATTTGGAGTTGACTTTTTGCACGATGATAGATGTAGGTCTAATGTAATGCTTCAATGTGTGCACATCCAATGTTTCCTCCAATGTGCTTTTTGGCACCTTTGTCAAATTATGCACTCATATTTGGGTCTTCTTTTTTGTCTCACCAATTTTCATGTCTGTCTTTGTGCTGGTGCCATGATATGTTATCACTATAGTTGTCCTATAGATTTGTGCATGCAACATGAAGTAACCACGAAAGCTAGGAATATAGAATAAGACCTTGGTCAACTGGGGAGGGGGCGAAAAGAATCCCTAGAAAGGGGGATAGTGGGCCTCAGAAGATATGAAGAAGGGAGGAAAATGAGAAAGACAGCTTTAACTAGACAGGGGGAAGGAAGGATAATACAAAGAGGGAGGAAGGAAAAATTAGTAACCCTAAAGATGTTTGAAAAATCCATAGGGAATAGGAAAGTAGTGTGTGTGTGTGTGTGTGTGTGTGTGTGTGTGTGTGTGTGTTCATTGCCATATGTAGTGATAATGCTCACTCCTAGAACCATAGTCTATCTAACAAAATCCCCAGTGCCAGACATGGAAAACCTCCCTTTGAGTTGATGGTCAGAGGAATCTTTGAGAATTTCCAAATAATATTGCCTCCCAGAACTTGAAAGTAAGAGCCCACTGCTGAAGATGTCACACATGTAGAACACAGGGCATGGAGAAATCAAGCTGGAACCGGTCTTGAAGTCTACTCTCTGAGGACTAGCTCTCACAGTATCTGAAGGTGCTATGCAAGCTGCTAAAGAAAAGAGCAATTGCTTTTAGTTAGGGATGCTATTGCTGTGATAAAATGCCAAGACCGAAAGTACCTGGGGAAGAAAGGGCTTGTGTCCCCAGGTTACCCTTCTACAATGCAGTCCATCATCTAAGGAAGTCAGGAAGGCAGGAATTCAAGGCAGAAATTGGTATAGGTTAGGTCACAGGGTATTGCTGTGAGAGACCTAACCGTGTACTTTGGGGAGAATTGTGATGGCAGTTGAACCATGTGTTATGTGTGTGTATTATACATGTGTGTTATCCATTTGTGTTAAGCATATGTGTAGAGTATTCATATTTGGTATGCATATGTCATGCTTGTGTGTATAGCATGCAAATGTATATTTTATGCATGTATATGTAGTATACATATGTGCAGGATATGTGTGCTATGCATGTATGTGTAATATGCATGTGTGAACAAATGCACTTCACTATGTATGCATGTGCGGAAGTCAGAGCTTGACATTGAGAGTGTTTCTCTATTTCTCTTTACCTTATTGGTTTTTAGACAATGTCTCCCACTGTTCCTGGAGCTCACCGATTGACTCACCTGGCTGGCCAGCAAGGACGCACTTGTTTCTGTCCCCCAGCACTGGGGACACAGATGGGCACCATTGCCCCTTGGCTTTTATGTGTGTACTGGGCATTCAAACTCAAGTCCTTATGTCTGTGTAACAAGCATTTTATCCACTGATTCCTCTCTCTACTGTTTGCCATAAAACAATAATTTTTTCTAGGAGACTTGAGTTGTAGATTTTATGCAAAATGCAAAATCCTAAATGACTCTAAATGATAAAGCAGAAATTAAGTCCATCCTCTGGCTCCAGTGTTCATTCTCTTTAAAAATCTGCATATCTTGCCAGTGTAGGCACTGTCTGATGTTCATGAAAATTACTCTTGCTTATGATGGCCAAGGTACATTTTCTTATGACATTCCATTATCCTAAGCAAAGAAATATGTCAGATATTTTAAAAGGATTTTTCAAGAGGAAAAGGCTCTCACAATTTAAAAATGTTAGTCCTCTTGAATTTCTTCTTTTTCACCCATTCAAAATTAATATATCTCCACTCTCCAAGATTCTCATTCACTAATGATTACACCTAGCTCAAAAGTAAGCATTCATTGAAGCCTTCACCACAGCTGCTTTGCACTGAGTGCTGGCAAATGTTAAATATCTAGTAAACACTATGAGATATGTGGGCTCCTTGAAAGACAAATGTGATATGAGGTTAGGGCAATATCATTCGTCAAACTGAACAACCTATTACAATGGTTTGTGGTCATAATTTATATTCAATGCCCTGTTGCTGATAATAATTCAGGTGGCAAATGTACAGCAGCTTATATGATTCACACTTTCAGGTGCTTTTCTTGAAGAGTGCCAAGGTGTTCAGAAACGTCCAAAGTGTCTCACACCTGTAATTCCATGACTTGGGAGGCTCTGCAAGAGAATTGCTATGAGTTTAGGAACAGGCTGGGCTACAGCGTGAAACCCTGTACTAAGTACCAGGAGGAGAGGCCAGCCCGGGTAGTGTAGTGAGATCCGATGTCAGAAAATAGCCAACCAAACACACACACACGCACACACGAGAGAGGGGTGAGGAGGCAGAAGTAGGAAGAGACACATAGATAGAGACTTTATGGTTTTGAATGAAATGTTGAATATAAAAACAATATGAATTTATAATTAGGTCAGAGCTTTATAATATAAAAGTAACATAAGAAAAAACAAAAGGAAACACTATAGAATTCATACTTAAAAGGAGATAATCTCCTGAGACAACATCATCTTTATTCTTATATTTGGACTCTGGAGATTTGCTTGGTGAAAAATGTGATTATACTATAGGGAAGGAACATTAATAATGAATGCAAACATATTCCTTAAAATAGACACCCAGTTAAAAATACTCATATACACATGGTGTACAAATGGGATGATGGGATCGTGAAGTTTAGTGATTCCGTTGCAGCATTACGAAAGAGTTCTGATGACAGGTGGGTCTACTGCTCCATCTTAACTCATGACTTGTAGACACCATCCTAATGGCTTTCTGGAAATGGATTCACAAGCGAAGGGGGTACACATTTTCAGGTGGCAAACACAGGAAGAAAAGATTATCATCATGGTATCCATAACCTTTTGGTGGGATCACTGGAGACATTATTACAGAGTGTACCGGAGAGGCTGGTGAGATGTTGGTGAGACAATGTGAGATGCCTTGAGAGTCTAGGAACAATGTTTTTAAATTAAAATGTCACGCAATCTTTTATGTAAAAGGAAGCTACTAGCAAAATGGGAGAATTCTCCAGTCTCTGAAGACATAAGGTTGGCTTAGACTCACTCTGTCTTCTGCTGAATCCTTTTAATTTACATAATCATAAAGGTGATACTATTTACTTTATCTTGTTGCTACACAAACTAAATGAGTTACAATACATAGAAATAACAAGCACCAGTTTGGAAGAGAGAAGTTTCTTGGAAGAGAAATCCTAGTTTCATTCAAACTCTCCCTGACTGTTTCTTCATGCCAACATGCACATGTCCAGGGTAGTTACTTCTGGCTTATTTCTTGTGGTGATGATAAACAGCTCAAAGGCCCACTAGAAAGCCAGAATGTAGGCAACACATTTGTATAGATTTATTGAGTAGCCAGAAGCTATCACATCTTCTGGCGTGTGGCCTTTGCATTTAGAGAGCTTTCTGGTGCAAAGAAGCAAATTTCAAGTGTCCTGGAGTGAGGAAGTCCTGCAGTATTAGCAGTCTTCATAGCGACCAGCCCATGTCAAAACCGTGCTAATCACAAGTCCTCCCTCCAATCTCCCTTTGCCATGTCCCTGATCATTGCTAAGTGGTGATACACAAGGTAATCTAGAAAAGGAGAATAGGGTTTTGTTTTGTTGTTTATTTGTTTGGTGTGTGTATGAGTGTGTGTGTGTGTGTGTGTGTGTGTGTGTATGTGTGTGTGTGTGTAAATGCTTTATCCCCAAAGTTTGAATTGAACACTATATGGCATTGTAATCGAACAGACAGCACAATTTATTTTCTGCCCAACCACTGTAATCTACCCCTCCCTTTGCCCACAGTGTGTTGTGGCCCAATTTCGTTCTAATATCTCAGGAAATGCTTTGTGAGCAAATTAAAAGGAAGTCAAGAAGAACTGATCATTATCTATGTACCAAACAGCATATTGCTCTTTCTACTCTGGCCACACACACACACACACACATACACACACACACACACACACACAGCACTGGAAATGATGACACCCCATGGGCCAGCACTGCAGCAGTAGTTGAAGGCATGTGGAGCCACGTACATGACATCAGCAATGGCAAACTGTTAGCAGCCCAGAGAGAACTCCTATCCTAGTTTCATTCAATTGCTTTAACAAATAGCATGTCTGAAAACAGCTCAGAGGAAGAAAGGGCTTATTTGTCTTACACCATGTCTTAGTTAAGGTTTTACTGACCACAGCAACTCTTATAAAGGACATTTAATTGGGGCTGGCTTACAGGTCCAGAGGTTCAGTCCATTATCATCATGCTGAGAAGTATAGCAGCATTCCGGCAGACATGGTGCTGGAGAAGCTTGCTCCAAAAAGCAAACAGGAGAAGACTGTCTTGCTCTAGGGGGATGGTCTCAAAGCCAATCCCTACAATGACAGACTTCCTCCAAGGCCACACCTATTCCAATAAGGCCCTGTCGCTTAGTAGTGCCACACCTTGGTCCAAGCATATTCAAACCACGACATGCCACAATGTCACCATCCACCATTAAGAGAATTCAGGGCTTTCACTTTGGTTTCCTAGGAGAAAGAACTTTGCACTGTCCCAGAAGAGAACTTTTTTTAAAACTAGAATACTCTTGCTCCAGGGCTCTCTTCTGGAGTCCCTCATAGATTCTACTCCTCAATAAATGGGTAGCTTTTGAGAACTCAAAACATTCTCTATCAATGGCTGGTCTCTACTCCTAACAATGCCCTTTGGGGAGAAAATTTAGTGATGCTCTTAAGATCACTAAGGTTTTGACATCCAATAGGCTCGTTTTAAACCCCAGTTTTGACATTTATCAAATATGTGGTGGGAGACAAGTTACTAACCAAAACCTTCCATTATGATTTACATCAACTGAGAGACCTTAAGGGAAATTGAAAGAATTCTATCCACCAGTAGAGTTCACAGCCTGCTGTAAACAGTCCAGATATGGATGTGCCTTTTCTCCTGGGTTTCCTCTGTATGTGCTCCCATTCACAGCATCCTCTTCAATTAGTAGATCTGGAGCGGAAAGCAGGTACACACAGTGCTTCATAAACTAAAGGGCCATAAACCATGAGGTGGACAGTTCTAGACTCGTAGCTATGATCACAGGGCTTCCCCCTGACATCTTTCCTTTTTTATTTTCATCAACGCAGTATTTTAGGCTTTTCCTCTACCTTAATGCAGTACATTCTTAGTTTGACAAACTCTAAGATATTTTACTGGTTAAAGCCTGACATGAAAAGAACATTTTTTATAATTTTTTTTCAAGACAGGGTTTCTCTGTGTAGCCCTGGATGTCCTGGAAATCACTCTGTAGATCAGGCTGGCCTCGAACTCAGAAATCCTCCTGCCCCTGCCTCCCAAGTGCTGGGATTGGGATTAAAGGTGTGCACCATCACTGCCCGGCCACAAATTTTTTTTAAAATTTGTTCTCTCTCTCTCTCTCTCTCTCTCTCTCTCTCGGCCATTTGTTCCCATTCATTGGGCCATATGACAAGACAATACAGGAAAGGAGATTGTCACAGACATTGTCTTCTTTTGTGTAGCCAAATCTATACACATTCCATCATCCAAAAAGCCATTTATTCTCATTTTATATGTCAGTGTAACTGGGTAAAAATAATTATAGACAATCAGAAATGAAACCATAGAACTGGACAATAACTGTCTGTAGTATATAATCATCAAAACCAAGTGTTACCTATCACGAGAACTTCTGGGGTCTCAACTAACTCATAACTCAGGACAGTCACTGTGCAATCAGGTTCCAAGCCTATAAAAACCACCTGCCCCACCAAAGCATTCAGTTGTCATTCAGTAAGTCCACCTCTACTCCCAGGACGAAGAGCTTGCCCAGGCTTTACCAGTCCATGACTGTAATGATCAAAAGGAGAATGTCCCTTGAGCTTGCAGAGTTCTTACAGACCTAACAATGGGTGCTTTTCTTACTGCAGGCTTTTGCTTCTTTCCTGTTGGTGAAAAGTCAGACCCACTATTTCCAGGTATTGCTTGAAGGGCATTGGAGAGATAATTTAGATAAAAACAAAACAACTAGAAGAACTAGACTTCCTGCCTTCTAGGTGCTAGGTTTATGAGCATATAACTTGTAACAGGTAGATAACAGGTAGTGGGGGGATTCAAAGTGACCAAGAATCACTGAAGCACTTCAACATTTTTGTAAGTAAGGTCAAATACATTTTTAGGCTGAGTGCTTGACTGTGGGAATTCTGAATAAAATTGTATCTGATAACACTTAGCAAGTACAGTACTTACTAGGGAGACGGTGAAAGCCAGTAATTTCAGAGTAAGTGGGACAAGATGCCAGCACCGCCTCTTATTCCACTTAATGTTGCCTCGTGTCTAAGGACAGGTGTGTGGTGTGTGTTAAACCGGACTCTGTTCTTCCTGTCTCCCAAATTCTGGTTTGCGCTTCTGTGAACTGTTTGCATAGAGTAGAGTATTTGCAAAACCTCTTTAATCAATTAATCTCTTCCAGGACCATTCCTAGGTAGTATGAACTCTTTCCCTTTCTTTCTGATTCTCATCAAGAAACCAGTATGATGGCAATACAAACTTTTCTCCGTTCTCCTATACAAGAGGTGGCCATGGCACCCAGCCGGAATGGCATGATCCTGAAGCCGCACTTCCACAAGGATTGGCAGCAGCGAGAGGACACTTGACTCAACCAGCCGGCATGCAAGATCCGCAGATGCAAGACCCCAGCAGGTCAAAGTGTGCCGCCTTGCCCCTCGTCCTGCATCTGGTTATATCAGGTCCATCACGAGTTGCCCTACAGTTAGATGCCACACCAAGGTCAGGACTGGCAGGGGCTTCAGCCTGGAGGAACTCAGGGTGGCTGGTATCCACAAGAAAATGGCTCACACTATCGGCATCTCTGTGGACCCAAGGAGGTAAAACAAATCCATGGAATCACTACAGGTTAGCGTGTAACGCTTGAAGGCATACCGCTCCGGGTTCTTAACTTTTTCCCAGGAAGCCTTCTGCTCCAAAGAAGGGAGACAGTTCTACTGAAGGACTTAAATTGGCCACCCAGCTGACAGGACCTGTGATGCCCATCCAGAATGTGTACAAAAGGAAAATGCCAGAGTCATCACAGAAGAAAAGAACTTCAAGGCTTTTGCCAGTCGTTGCATGGCCCGGGCCAATGCCTAGCTCTTTGGCATCTGAGCAAAACGGGCAAAGGAAGCTGCAGAACAAGATGTTGCAAAGAAAAAGTAATGTGTAGTTGGAGTGTTGTAATAAATTTTCCATAAAGAAAAAGAAAAGACCATTCTAATCTCTAAATACTAGTATGACCTTTTCAGGTTGAGCCATACTTAGTACTGTTAGTGTTCATCAACACAGATTTACTATCCAGCAAAATTCCGTACAAAATATTTTAAAGCTCCTGCTCTCTTATACAGATGCCTATTTCTAATGTAGTGTTACAATGCACATTTAATATTTTCTTCTATCTGAACACCAGTGCCAATAGCATGCAAGTCTCATTGAATAGACTTTTAGTGTATTTGTTACAATGAAGACTTCAGTTGAAGGTCCTTTATCTAAGTATAGCTCCTGATCTCGGCATGAAGCTAACAGGTTATAGGCACTAATACTATTTGAGAAGTTGATAGGTAAATGATACTTCAATCACTTTGGGTTAAGTATTTCTTTAGTGATTTGGGGTTTTGTTTTGTTTTGTTTTGTTTTATTTTGTTTTGTTTTGTTTTGTTTTGTTTTGAAACAGGGTCTTACCATCTATTCCTGACGGGCCTAAAACTCACTTGAAAGAACAGGCTGGCTTAGAACTTATAGAGATCCACCTGCCTCTGCCTCTGAGTACTGGGATTAAAAGAGTGCAGTACTATACCTGGCTAGGTGAATTATTTCTTTGAGATACAAGAGAGATCATTGCATCCAGGGAAATAGGCTTGCCACATTCTTAATATGCACACACACATACAAACACACACACACAAAACACAGATACACACTCAGACACACACTCACACATAAAAATTATACCAAATCATTCACATCTTCATTGCTTATGATTATTCAAATTTGGTGTCTTTGAAGTTGTTTGACTTTCATGTAAAATATACATAGAATCACATAGTTGTATGGTTAGAGATTATTTTATTTGCTTCTTCCCCAACCTAGGAATCTGGGGAATGTCTTGATCGATCTTTAGGTCCACATAGGACTTGGGCTGCAGAAGGCATTTGATGAGTATGGTCAGCAAACTGTAGAGCACCTTTGACCATTTATGCTATTCTGTGCCTTGTTTTATGACATGGAAAAGGAAACAAAGCAAGAGCAAAGGCCAAAGCCCAAGCCCCAGAGGCAGGTTATGAATTCTCCTCTCAGTTTTTATTTGCCATGTCTCTGGAAACAGGTGATGAGGTCAGCTTCTGTTCTGTAGAAATATGAATATTTTAGGTCTCCAAGTCACCATGACTTTTTCATGGGCTGACATGAACAAGAAAACACTCAACTTTCTACCGGATTCATTTATCCATGTAGCTTTGTTGGTTCCTAGAAAATGGAACCAACCATCTCTTGATGTGCTGCAAATGTTAATCTTTCATTGGTCTAGCAAAATTTAATGCAGATGCCTCTAACTTCATAGGATTCAATTTAGAGTTTAATTTTATTACTGTTACATTATTAGTCTTTTTGTATTTTATGTTTTTAAGGTTAAAGGGTCAATCTTTCATTTAGTAATTCCTTCAGATTTATATTGGAAAGGCCTTCCTCTGTTCCTCAATGCTTAGTGTTTTATTTTGGTTTGAGTATATTTTTAAAACTAAAATCTATTTAATTCTTTAGAATTGATGAGTATTCTTTGGATAGCATACCATGCAGACCTAAGTCTGCACTCCTCTCTTGGGATGCTGTCTTATCACTAAAAATAATTGTCTCTGCCATCTTTTGCTTGACTACGATAAGTACTTGCACATATTTATCTCTTTGGGGAATTTTTTGTTTGGGGACAGTACCACTGTTTCACTTTGTTTCTTTTATCCAATATTCTAATACTTAGTGACTGCTTCCCCTCTTCTCAAGTATCCATTATGACACTGATCTTACTTCTCACTTTTCTTCTTGTCCCACCAAACTAAAATTAAAATATGTTGGGCTGCTGCTGTGCTTTGATTATGGAATATCCCCCTGAGGCCCGTGAGTTTCAGACTTGCTTCCTAGTTGGGAGTTCTGTTTTGGCAAAAGTTGGAGAGTTTAGTCGGTCAGACCCGGCTGCAGAGAGTACCTGCTCCCTTTGAGGCACCTTATCCCTGACCCTGTGCTGCCTAACTCCTCACTGCTTCCTGGCTGCAATGCACTACAGAGCTGCCCCTACCGTCTGCTCTCATTCCCCTGATGCTCTGCTTCCTCTCCGCCCAAAGCTAAGAGCCAGACAAGCACAGAGTGATAGCTCCAAAACCGTGAGCCAAGACAAAGAGTTCCCCCTCAAGCGCTTCTGTCAGGTGTTGCCTCAGTGGCACCGAACATCCACCAACACTACTGACATCTTGATTGAATATTTTACAAAGTGATTAGTGAATTGATATGCTCTGCCTTTTCAAACCCACATAAATTCCCCCTTCTGGAAATTATTAGCTTTTCCAATAAGGCATTTCTTTTTATTTTTATCGAAAAGGGAAGTAAAAACACTTTATGATAAAATTAAAGATTTACCTGGAAAATATTTCAGATAAAATATAAGGGATACATAGAAAAACACGATACAATTGACAACTTTCATGGAAAATTAAAGAGTAAAGTGGTACACATAAAAAATTGCTAAATTAATTGAAATATGAAATAGAAACATTTTATGATAGAATTGAAGATTTACATGGAAAATATTTCTGATAAAATTGAATAAATATATAGAAAAACATGTTAAAATTTAAGATTATCATGGAAATTATACAGATAAAATGATAGACATAAAGATAATTCTAAGTTGAAGGTGGAATTATAAACATTGTCAGATAAAATTTAAGATATACATGTAAAATATTTCTGGTAAAATTCAAGAAATATATAGACAAAATTGACTATTTCATGGAAAATTTTACATATAAAATGGTAGATATAAAAAGGCATTTCTATATCTAAAATGAATGTCATAGTTAGAGAGAGGGCCAGCAGTTGAGAGCACTGGCTGCTCTTATAGAGCACCAGGGGTTCAATTCCCAGCCTGCCATGGAGGCTCACAACTGTCCCTGGTTGCAGGGATCGAACACAATCTTCTGGCCTCCTTGTGGATCAAGAATGCATGTAGTACACAGACTAGTGTGCAGACAAAATATTCATATGGATTAAATACAAGCAAACTTCTAAAACTTCAAAATAAATACAATTCCCCAGTCATTGTTAAGCAAATTTGCTTCTAAGTGTTTTGCAGCCTTTGATTTGATGCACAGTCCTACATTTTCTCAACATGTTTTCTAAATGAATGTCATTCACATACCATGATTCTATTGAGTTCTAAGAAATTCTTTAGTGTCTGGTCATTTCAATAGGTCCTTATAATTTTAGCGTGTGATCGTAGATTTTTCATGTATGTAATATGGATCTGGGGTACCTCAGAAATAATGATATCTTGGCTAACAGAAAGGTGTGGCTTCATTATTTTTTTTTGTTAAATGGTATGTAATTTTGGTCTTGCAAGATAAATAAAATGTTCTGGAAATGGATGATTGTAATCATTAATGACCCAGTGGCGCTGAGCTCTACATATGACCTGTTCAGATGGTTAATTATACCTTTATCTCACAAAACACATAATGAATGGTGGTGAATATTGCCTTTGGATGCACCATGCTCTATTCTCAAAGGGAGTTTTTGTGTCTAAGGAAGTTCCTTGTATATAAACAAATGTTCTCTACTACTTTCTCTGTATTTTTCTCATTGGAAACACTACAATAATATATTTTGGAGTGTTTTTGCAATCATCTAACACTTATTAGGAATTTGGATCGTGCCAGGCACCCTGCTGGAAGCTTTATTTACACTGAAAATGACAGATGAGTTTTACTAGGGCTGAAGTGGAGATCCCAGTAGCCCAGGAGAACCCAGAAGACAGTGTAGGGATAGTGATAGAATTCCTTCTTGACTTCTAAAGCAAAGTTCTTCATCTTCCAGATGCATTAATATTGATGCATCTTCCACAGAGACATTCCTTAAGTAAATACCATGTATTAAATTTTGTTAGTATTAAAATTTTGGGAAGACTCTCACTGAATTGTAGAACGTGCTTTCTTGTTTTGTTCTCTCTCTCTCTCTCTCTCTCTCTCTCTCTCTTTCTCTCTCTCTCTCTCTCTCTCACACACACACACACACACACACACACACACACACAGAGAGAGAGAGAGAGAGAGAGAGAGAGAGAGAGAGAGAGAGAGAGAGAGAGAACACTTTGCAGAAATCAGTTCTTACCTTCTTCTACCATATGGGTCCCAGAAATTGAGTTTATATTGTCAGCCTGGGCATCAATCTCCTTTACCCTGTAAAATTCCTTTACCCTGTAACACTGCTGTTCCACCCCCCCTTAAGTTTTTATTGATCCTTTGTGAGTTTCACATCACACACTACAACCCCACTCATCTCCTTGTTCCTTATATCGGTCCTCTGTCCTTACAACCCCCCCGAAAAATAAAACAAAACAGAATAACCAAAAAAAATATTGTCATGGAAGCTACAGTGTGTCACAGTGTGTCACACAGTACACCCCTTTGTCCACACAGCTTTACTTGTAACTGGGTTCATTGCCATGAGTCATTGGTCTGCCTTGAGGCCTCTGGCTTCTGCTACACTATCAATACCAGAACCTCACTGGGACTCCAGTCAGATATCCTGTTGTTGACCTGTGTCATAAAGCTCATGCTGCTTTGAATCTGCAGGACCAACCCTTTCATGGATACCTGCCCTTTTGTGGATTTATAGATGGGATAAACATTGGGGCATGCCAACTCAAAGCCGTGGATCTGGGCCTGGAGGGCACCTGCGTTGGTTAGTCCAGCAGCTCTCCTGCATTCATACTACTAGGGTGAGCACGCCAGCATTGTCCTGACTAACTCATTTAATGCCACAGATGACAAGGGGCAGGGTCAGATCTCTTGCTCCGATGTCCTCAGGGTCAGCTCACTTGTGCCTTCACCACCAGGGCCAGTTCTACTGTGAGGCTCAGGTGAGGTACAGGGACCACTCTCCAGAATGCTACAGCCTTTTGGGGGAGGGGAGTTGGGTGGGGAACATCACACCTGCTCTCCTGACCTAAGGGCCAGCTAACCCATTTCCCACATGAAGAGAAGGGGGATGGGAGGTGATCTCTCCCCCACTCACACCACATCATGGCAGAAGAGGGATAGGACCAGCTCACTCACACCTCCACTAACAGAGCCAGCTCTTCTGTATTACCCAGGCGAGGCACGGAGCCCATTCCCCAGAGTGCTACAGCCAATGAGGAGTGGACCAGCACTCCTAGCTCTCAAGATCCTAGTCATGGTCAGCTCTCCTGCCTGACACAGGGGTTGAGAGGCTAGGGCATCTCTCCCGTACCCAAGCAACCCCATGGCAGACTAGGGCCAGGGCCATCTCTCCATTGCATGGCCTTAAGCATGAGCTCACCTCTTCCCCCTCCATAGGGGTCAGCTTTACTGTTCCAACTAGCAAGGAAGAATTCCTTCTATGTGTGGTGGCTGCCAAGAGGCAGGCCAGCTCAGCACATTGTGCCTCAGGAGGTAATCCAGACGAGGGACATCTGAATGGCCTTTGGTGGCAATCCAGGCCTGGGACATCAACACACATCCCAGCTGCCACAGGACAATGAACCCACACATAACTCCTGGCAGCAGCCTGGGCCTGGATGTCCCTAGGTCAGGTGGCAGCTCAGGTCACTCAGACCAGCCTGCCCCCGTCCTTTAGCAGAATGTCCCTTAGATGATCCACATGGTCTCAGGTTTCAGCCCAGACCACAGATATCCATTTGACCTTTGGTGGTAACTCAGGTCACAGACCTTGTCACAGAGCCAGAACCAGAAGGACCACAGACCCAGATATGGCCCTTGGTGGCCGCTCTGGTCAGGACCTCACCACAGCCTCCTCACACCTGCCTGCTCCTCACTGCCATCAAGTCTTCAGTTCCACCTTTCTTCACCGGTGTCCAAAACCCCTAGCTTTGCCTTTTCTTCCACCTCTCCACTGTGAACTCTAACTTTCCCTTCTGTCCATCACCCATTCATCCAAGGCGGTGGCACTGGCAGAAGGTCCTTGGGTTTCTTTCTTAGCCCCGCACCCTTGGTACTTACTGGCAGGTGCATGGAGCCCCTCCCTAACATGCTCTGCAGCTGCAGCCACCTGCTAGTCACTGAAGATCAGAGGCGACAGCTGTTCCCCAGATGCTCACTGTAACACTGTCCTTTGCAGCAGCAAAGTACATCTTACACACACACACACACACACACACACACACACACACACACACTTGTGGGGAAATATAAAACATACAGTTGGAGGAGAATGAAAATAACCATAGAGAAGGTCTCATCCCAAGGGACCTACATGGAAGTCACCAGGCTGCTCCTGCTCCTTAGAAATGCTACAAGACAACAGGAAGAGAACTGGAAGGACATCCTGGAAGAAAAGCTGTGAAACCCAAAAGGAGGGAATTGGAAGAGAGACTGGGAGTGTGACCCAGCATTCCATTCCAGGACAGAGTGGGAAGCGGGGAAAGTTGCCGGGCTGGGGGCACCTCCATACTGGGAGAATTCTCAATATGGCGAATTTTGGAATGTGGGTGAATTTTAAAATGGGTGGACATTTAGTTTAGTTTTCTTTTTAAGTTTCCCTTTTAGGTTTGGAGGATTGTGAAAACCAGAGAGAGAAGGCAAGCAAGCAGCTCCCATAAAGAACATGCACTTTAAATTATTATAAATTGTAATAAAATACATAGAATATAATTTTTTTTTAAAAAAAATGCTGCAAAAGAATAGCCTGTTTGTCCCTTGAAGGATTATCTTCCTATGTGTCATCGAATTTCCTTTCTACTTATCCACCTTGTAAAATGTATCTGCTACCAAGACTTGAATTAGCAAGGTCAATGACTTGAATTCAAAAACTTGAATTAGAAACCGAGTCAGTGAAGATAAAACCTCTTTGTGCTGTTAGGTTCCAGTCTGGAAATGCGAGCATAAATATTGAGTAAGGGTATTTGTCCAGCTGGAACAGAGCTGCTACCCAATCCTGACACCGAAAGCAATGAGTGCTTTGGTCTGACAGAGTGTATGTGTGGAAGAGTGACCTTTCTACCTCTATCCTTGACATTACAATTGATTCAGCTATTGTCTCCTTCTTCCTCGCTTTATTACCTGACTGGATGAACAATGCTCAAAAGCGCTTACACAGAACTGACTCATCACTAGCCAAAGCTGCTTGTTTCCTCCAGCCTGAGGTGCTGGTTCCGGATGTTGATTGTCATCCCACCAATCCAGCTGTCAGGACTTTCAATAAGCCCCCAACCACCCCTACCCCCACCAGTCACGTGATCAACCAGCAGTACAGAGCGAGCCATAGGCAGAAGTAAGTAACGGATGCTTTAAAATAGTTTCTTGCCTTATGAAGGGATAATTAAGAATGAGGGTGAGAGGGTAGGAGATATGAAGGAGGAGAACGAGAACAGGAGAGGGGATAAAGGAAAAGGAGGAGGGAAGGGAAGGGAAGAAGGCAGGAGAGAAGGAGGAGGGGAAGAGGAAGGGAGGGAGGAGGCAAACCAGGCAAAGCAGGAGGAAAACACTGTTCACTGGCCAAGGCTGACTTGACAAAGCACTGCACACTGGATGGCTTAGCTCAAAGGAATGTGTCCTCTCGCACCTTTGGAGGCACTGAATTCAAGATCCTGGTGTCAACAGAACTGGGTCCCTCAGAGGCAGAAGGGAAGGGTCCCTTTCTAGCCTCTCTCCCCAGGCTGTCTGTGGGTGTGCTGTGGCTTCCTCTATAATCATCTGCAGATTCCCTTCTCTTCTAAGTGTTCCAACCACATTGGCTCAGGCCCCACCTTAAGGCACCCTACTCTTTGAAAGCCCGTCTGTAAGTACACGCGAATGCTAAGGTCTTTGGGTTTAGGATTTTGGCATAGGAATCTGAAGGGGATTTACCCCGTAACAGCCCTCTTTCCTGCTCTCATCAATTCATAGAGAATGGTTAGAAAACCTTCAAATAATCATAAACAAGTATCATTCAGTCCAAACCAGAGTGAATCACGGTCAATATTTTGACATGATTTTCTTTTTAACTTCATTCTTTTGGTGATGTGTAGTTTGGTTTCCCGTACAATCCCGTTTGGATTCCCATACTGAAATCACACCCTGTATATAATCTTGATCTAGCTTTTGGGACATAGGTCTGCTGAGGCTCTTTATTTCATGAGTATTCATATTTATGTTCTTTTAAAGAGCATAGATTCATTTTTATGTTCTAATTTCATAACATTTACTAATATAGTAAACAAATATTTTATGTTGAGTAATTACCATTTTTTAGTTTAAAATTATCCAATTTTCTCTATTTGCTCATTATTTTTTTGATCAACACCGATTTTAAGGTTCCCAAATATGAAATTGTGATATTTATCATTTGTATTTTATTCTGCATTTTTCAAAATTTGTCAGTTTGCTTTCGGTTTGTTTTTTTTTTTTTAAATTTGGCCTTTGATTTTCCTTAATATTTGAAATTGTAACTGAATTCACAAATTAGTACAGTTTCTTTCTTTTAAAATACTTAATTTTAAAAAATTATGTATGTGCATATGTGTAAGCTTGCATGAGAATGTGCACACTACATATATACAGGAGCCCACGGAAGCCAGAAAATAGTGTTGGATGTCCTGGAACTGGAGTTACAAACGCTCATAAGCTGCCATGTGGGAACTGGGAATTGAAACCTAATTGTCTTCAAGAGTAGCAAATGCCCTTAGTGACTGCCCAGCCCGTAAGTTATTATGCTTCTTAAGAAATAGATCTTGAATCCTACACTGTCAACTACCCATAAAATTTATAGTGAATCCACTTATATTTTATTAAAACATTAGGGACTGGGTTAACTTGGTTGCTCCTGCTCCTACCTCATCTTCTTCAGAGGTTGGGGCTAGAGATGGGTGTCATCACACCCAGCTTCAAAGGATTTTATTGTTACTAAGTATTTATCTATGTAAGCATAACAATGAACTCCTTAAGCAATGGGAATTTGCCTTTGATCCATACGAGCTAGGCTCCAAACAGTCCAGTGATAGACTAGTGTGCCTGGTAACCCTATACAGTTGTACAAGTTGGGCGGCTCTGAATGCCATTCACCATAGAAAGTTCTGTGTGGAAGGAGCTTTGTGGATAGAAGCCTCCCATGTCAGATGGATAGATATAGATATATAACTTTGGGAGCATTGAAAATAGGGTTCATGCTTATTTTTTTTTTTAATCTTGTGACGATGATTCTTAGTCATGAAGGTGAAAATTTGAGAACAATGATCATACTTCAGGGTTGGCAGCCATAGTTAAAAATGATGCTAGATTTCATAAACTTAAATATTCTATACTTGAAGTCGATGAACTATTCTACTCTAACTAATAATGAGGCTTGTTTATTTGTGATTATGTGTGGGGTAGGGAGGGATGAGAGATAAAGTAAGAAAGGAGAAAAAGAGACAGAGAAAGCGACAGTGATAGAGTAGGGTGAGTTCATGTTCTTGTGGGTACCAGCACACATATGTACGTGTGCATGTACTGCTGTGTGTATTCATGTGTATAAAGGTCAGAGGACAGTCTTAGGTGTCTTTCCCCGGGTGAGTTCTACGTTGTATGGGTCTGTAACATCACCAAGTATCTTAGGTTGGCTGATAGGCGAGCTCCAGGGAGCTGCCTGTCTCTGCCTCCAATTCTGCCATCGTTGGGATCAAACGTATGCTCAACCATGCCCAGTTTTTAATATGTGATCTCTGGGGATGTCAGGTTCTTAGGTTTGAGAGGCAAGCATGTTATAAACTGAACTGTCAACCCAGCTAAGGATACTTGTTTTAGAAAACAGACAAAAAATCAGAACAAATATTTGTAGTATATTCTTAATCCAAGAAATACAAATTATTGCATCCATTCTGATTATGACTCTTTATATCTATATTTACCTACATGAGAAAACCCAGAAAACAAAAATTATGACAATTCTCTCTTTTATAAAAATTATTCTCAAAATTTGTGGTTACATGTAATATTTTTTTTCTTAATGCAACCAAAAAAAGAAAAAATAGAAAAGAAAAGAAAAGAAAAGAAAAAGAAAAAGAAAGGAAAGGAAAGAAAAGAAAAGAAAAGAAAAGAAAAGAAAAGAAAAAAGAAAAGAAAAGAAAAGAAAAGAAAAGAAAAGAAAAGAAAACGAGCTGCAGCTCTAAGAAAATTAGCAGTTCGTGCTTTTAAAGGTCGGAGCATTATTCTTTTGAATAAAAGACTTTTTTTAAAGGGTGCTGCGAGCCTTAAGTGCTCTCCCTAGACTTGCTATGGAGAGACTGACTGTGCTCTTTGTCACACATCGGTTCTGTCTCTCTCCCTGTCACTCTGCATCTTTTCACCAAATCTACCCCAGAGCGCTGCCCGACCAGTTGACCATAATCAGCAAGTACTGAGAGGTTTCTTCTCTCTCGCCAACAGCTGGAATCCACAAGAAGGCTGGTTTTCATTCAGGGAAATAGAAATTGGTGGCAGGTGGTTTTCAGTCATTTTGACAGCACCTCAACTGAGCTGGCTCCACTTCCTAAAGCTCAGCGGGGGGGTCGGGGAAATGGCTCCCTTGTCATCTCTATCCTAGAACTTGCCCTTTTCGGAAATTTCCCTCAAAAGCTTGCCTAATGTATGGTAAAGCCATTGGCTGCCTTTAACAGCGGATAGAACATTAGAACAGTGTCATGGGGCTATTTAGTTTCACCTGGAAGTCGTTTGCAGCTGTGTTTATTCCAGGAAGGCAGGTTATATGGATGCTATATGGGAATCTAGTAAGACAGGAAGCAGATTTTTCTGATAAGATCAGAGGGGATTCTCATTTCTGATCCAACACCTTTATTAATGTCAAGTTCTGCAAAAAGGAAAATATAGGGCAAACAGACAAAATAAAAAGACAGTACGTAATTCCTTACTATGGCATTGACATTGAACCGTTGCTTTCAATGGTAGCAGGGAACAGGTGAGTCCTTCAACTAGGACATGGCTGACTGAAGAAGCATAAATATTTGATCCTAGGCTGACATCTCCCAAGAAAAGTCAACACACAATACAGGATTAAATGATAATCAATGTCTTGTCTTCAGACAATTCTCATAGCCTGTTCTTTAGAACTGATTGGATGTTCTATAAAAATGACTTTCAAAGCGAATTCACAAATAATCAGGTTTAGATTTATAGGTAGGATATAATTGGTTGCCACATGTAGCCTCTGAGATCTCTTTCATGATTCTCATTAATTTTATACTTTATTATTGAAATGCAAACAAAATTTGGGTAGCATATAATCTAAGGACTCGGCAGTGCTATTTTGTGGTGAAAGAGTCACTAAATCTATGTGAATGATATATTCAGAAATTTCTGGAAGGTTTGACTCATGTCTTCCTCTCATTTTCACAGACCTCTCTCTAGTCTTCATCATTCCTGGGGAAGCCTGGGGACACCTCGGAGCCAGAGGGAACTGAGGACAGCAGATCTGGTCTTGAATCCTGGACTGAGAGACTGTTCCGGGTCAGAAGGGAGGTGAATGTCAAGAGTTTAGGCTCAATACAAAAATCCATAGGCCTTGAATAGGCAAAGAAGATGCAAAGGAGCAGTGGGAATGATGTGCAGGCAAAACCCAGGAAGAAGACTCGCAGGCAAAATGGCTGTGGCTAGAGGCTCTACTTTCTGTGTCCTTCTGTGCCTTGTCTGTGCCTGAAACAGTCTGATGGAAGAAGAGCAGGAAGGGAGTTTTTTGATTATTGTAAAAAATCAAACCAAAACAAAACAAACAAAAATTCCAAAGGCTATGAATTCAATAACACTTATTGCCATAGCCTGTGAGTCATGAGTAACTAATGGAGTGTGTCTGAGATAATGAATCCCACAGCCAGGGCAGAAGAGGACAGGGATGCAGCTCCTGCCCGCTCTACTGGAGCACCAGCCCAACATCTGTCAATAGCCAATTTTGCTTCCTGGGAGCAGCTGTGATGTGAAGGAGCCCAAGCCGTGTGGTGAAGCCTCATAGAAGAGCTCTGGCCCGTAGCCCCAGGTGGTATCAAACACCTGGCATGACCACAGACATGTCTTAAAAAAATTTCCCAGGGTCAACACTTATGCCAGCAACTGCATTGAATGTTTTCAGTTAAGATTGCAGATTGCAAAAACCGCATTAATCTGTCTCCTCTGCTGAGTACTGATTACAATCAAATAGTTATTTTGAAGTTTGAAGCTTCATGTTAATTTTTCAATAGTTATTTCAAAATATAAACTAAATTTGGGTGTGATCTTACATACCTGTAATTCTAGTACTCTAGACCTGAGGCAGGTAGATGCTCATTCTGGACTGGTCTGAAAGCCCCTCAAGGCACTCATTGGCTGGGCTTTGCTGCCCAGACCACTCTAATCGCCGTAGTCCCTCAAGACTCGGGCGACCAACCTCTGTGCTATGAGGAAAAAAGCCAAAGATCAGACTACAGAATCCCTCCAACCTGGGCCACCCTGGACAGCTCCCCTCTCCAGGAAACCCTGTATCAAGTCTGCCTCCTCCTTAGGTTTTTGTTGCTTCTCTCTAGAGCAAAGGCAGACCTTCTTGTGTTTTTTCAATAAATCTCTTATGGGAGGTTTGTTGTATGGTGTGACTCTGTGGTATTCCCTGGCTCCTTACTGTTACAGGCTGATGCCTAAATTATGGGGCTGGAGTGCTACCATCTTGCAAGCACTCCCAAGTCACGTATGCAGCTGATTCTACACCCTCCTTCACCCGCTGTTCCAGGAACTGGCTATAGCAATAGACAGGCTATATTTGGTTACCGGACCCATATACGGGAACTAGCTAATCAATAAACTCAAGTGTCCTTACCCTCGCATTCCAAGATACCCCACCTTACTGTTTCAAGATTTATCGCCCTCTCCCATTCTCCCTCTCTTGCCCCCTATACAATAAACAGACCTTGACAACGGTTTTGCTTGGTCTCACTCCTTTGTCCCGCCCTTTCTAATTTACAGGCCAGAATCCCTCTCGGACCCATGAATAACTGAGTCCCACGGGTCAGGGCACTTATTGCCAAGGTATGTTTTTCTTCATAGCTTTAACGCATACACAGCCTAGGCTATAAAGTGAGTTCTAGACCAGCCAAGACATGCTATATCAAACATGAACACAAATTAAAAGTGCAGTTTAGAACAAAACAAAGAAACAAGAATCATTGCAGTTTAGTCAGTATCTGCAAGTTCACTTTGCCTTTCAAGCCTCTATTCTGAAAATCTCAAGCATGCTTCTCTCTTTAGAGAGAGCAAGAGCTTACCAATGGATTCATTGAAGCTACAAGAGCAAATTCCTAATGGAAGAACTAGAACAGGGTAATCTGACATTTGTAAATTGAGATGGCATCAAGAGTTTGGCTAAACTCAAAATCACATGAAAAAATGCAAAAGAAAGAAGGAAAAAAGAGAGAGAACAAAGAAATTTGAAGTGAGTGGAATTCACAACACTCATCTGTTAGGTTTTGGTTGGTCGGTTTTAAGATTTATTTTTATTTTATGTGTGTTGGTGTTTTGCCTGGTGTGTGTCTGTGGACACACCCACAGTCCTGCCTATAGAGGCCAGTAGAAAGCATTAGTTTTTCTCTAATAGTTATAGACAGTTGTTAGGCACCATGTGGGTGCTGAGAACTGAGCGTGGCTCGTTTAGAAACTCAGCTGGTGCTCTTAGCCAGGAACCGTCTCTTCAGTCTTAGTTTTTGTTTGAATTGTTTTATTCTGTTATTGAGATACAATGTATAAGATGACACCTTCAGGGAGAAAGGATTATTTCCGCTCCAACATTTCAGTCCTCCTCCTGAGCTCCAATGACTCTTGGCTTATGCAGAGGGAGGGCATCATAGAAATGGGAGCATGTGAAGGTGGATGCTGTTCATCTCGTGGCAGATGGGAAACAGAGGGAAGGACGCACTGGGGACCAGGTACAGCCTTCAATGTCTTGATATCCAGGGACTACTTCCTCCAACTAGGTCCCACCTTCAAGGGTTTTCAGAACCTCACAAAATAGCTGGCGAGCAAACATTTAACACATGAACCTACAGAGACTCTTATTCAAAGCATAGCACTTTCCTTACATGTTTTTCCTTTTTTTATTGGATATTTTCTTTATTTACATTTCAAATGTTATTCCCTTTCCTGTTCCCCCCTCCCAACCTCCCCTAACCTATCTCTTCTCCCCTTTCCCCCTGCTTCTATGGGGGTGTTTCCCCACCCATCTACTCGTGCCTCCCTGCCCTCACATTCCCCTACTCTGGGTTACCAAGCCTTCACAAAACCAATGGCCTTTTCTCCTATTGATGCCCAGCAAGGCCATCCTCTGCTACAGATGCAGCTGGAACTATGGGTCCCTCCATGTGTACTCTTTGATTGTTGGTTTAGTCCTTGGTTACAACTCTTGACAATAATATATATATATTTTTTTTTTGCAAAAGGTTTTCATTCTATATCCCTACTGGCCTGGAACTAATTATATGACTCAAGATAGCATCGAACTTGTAGCAATTCTCTTACTTCAGTCTCCCTACAATACATTTTAAAAGTAGAAGATGTGACAATATGTGTCTGAACTGAAAGGCATGGTTTGTGTTTGTGTGTGTGTGTGTGTGTGTGTGTGTGTGTGTGTGTGTGTGTGTGAGTGTGTGTGTGTGTGTGTGTGTGTGTGTGTGTGTGCCTGTGCATCTTCCTACAAGCATAAGTGTCTCCTAAATCCCAGAAAGGCTACAGAATCTTGTCTGGGAATGACTCCATTTTAAATGGAAACAAAGTTAAAATTAAAGACAAAGCCAAGATAGAACCTATCTGCATAAAGTTGCATTGCATGATAGCTTTTGATATTTTACTTCTAGAGGCCACCAGCAATGTGGCACATGACTGAGTTAGTTGGAGTTAAGCTGGCATTCTGCAGTCATTTTTATTAGCCTATTCTTGCATTTCATGGACAGTTCTTTGAGCATTCCAACCTTCTGTAGATATAGTCAAAGGTAAGTAGTCACACAAAAAGTCATTGGTATAGAGATACAATTGAATATGGTTTAATTTATAGTTTCAAGTGATTGAAGACAGCAGTTCAGGATGCTTAACTCTGAGAGTGAATAAATTCTACTATAAAGGTTGATATCATTAAGCTGATGATATGACTCAACAAGCATGCTTGATACCAAGCCTATCTACATGAGTTTCATTACCAGGACCTCTGCAGAAGAAGCCAAGGAGCAACTCCTGGAAATTATCCTTTGATCTCCACATTCACATGTATGGTATTCTCCAGTTCCCTCAAAACTAAATAAAGTTAATTTTTAAAAATGATGAAGAGTAGCAGTTTTTGCCTTGCCCTTGGACATGCAAAATCGACCAGGTCGTCTATGAACTAGTGAGGGATGCTGAAGCAGATGCTCTGAGAACATAGCACAGAATGATGAATAGGAAAAAAAATGGTCCAGATGAAGTCCTGTCATTTTTGAAAACACAACCAGAAGTCTCTTAGTACAGAGTTCACATTTGCCATTTTGTCTATGTAATTTTGCGTGCTTGAGAGCATGCCTTCATGATGAATTGTTCAACTCAGTATTTTGTTGGGTTAAAGGCTCTTTGGTAAACTCTAGGGTTAAAGCTACCTAGATTACAGCTTAAAATAATAGGAACAGAGTTACTCACAGTCTTTCCGGGAAGATCAGGAAATCAAGTTTTAGAAAGTGGGGTAACGACCACACTGGCAAATCCATAACTCAGATGATATGTTAAAATTGTTACATGGGAACTGGGCCTCTGCTCTCCATGAACACTGGGTACCAGATACTGATGCTGGTGATGTTCATACAAGCCATGTCTTTCCTTCCTTCCATCCTTTCTTCCCTCCCTCGATTTTTCCCTTCCTTCCTTCCTTCCTTCCTTCCTTCCTTCCTTCCTTCCTTCCTTCCTTCCTTCCTTCCTATGACCTACCTTTGGCATACAATCTCTTAGGCCAAATTCTAACAAGATGCATCTGAAAGTTCAAACAGAGTAAATGCATCTGCTTAGTTAAATGTGGGTGTCACAGAACAGTTTCTTCTATGATTGAAACAGTCCACTCTGTAGGAAAGTACTTTCAGACAGAAAATAAACGCCTCAAAATAGCTTTGGAAACTCCCTGAATATTATTAGATTTACAAGGTTCCCCTCCCATGTGTAAACCAAAAAGACCCCCAAGCCCCAAGAGTCACTCTCAGAGGAACTAAGTTACAAAGAAGTCTCAGAAAAGCCCAGATGCCTAGAAGAAGCAGAGCACATCACTACCGCCAAGAGGTTAAGACCAACCAGTTGACAGGACAGGACACTCTTCAGCCTGTGGAGTGGCTGGCAAGCTGTGCTTCAGGTTTCAGCTTCTGTAACTGTCATGCACACTGTGGAGGGCTTTCATGATGCAGCTGTCTTTGAGTCATTTCTGCTCATGTAAATAACCCTTCACCCATATTATTGTAAGTAGCCCCATTAAAAATCACGGTCAACCAAGTTGAAGTTTGGAATTATCTTTACTTTGGTCTGTCTAGGTGGGAGTAGATGTGTTTGTTGTATCTCCCTGGGAAAGTCTGTCACACAACAGGTACCTAAGCCTATCTTCAAGGGATTCCAGGAAAATGATAATTAGAATTTTCTATCACTATCTTCATTCAAGATTCAAACATTAGGGAATTACTTAAATAGAGGAATAGAGTATATTCTACACCTCTATTCCACATTGGGTGTGGTTTGAATGCAGCCCTCAATGGAGCATGTGCTAGAATCTCAGTTCCCAGTGTGTTAGTGTTGGGTTGTGATGGAAATGTCCAGAGGTGGAGCTTAGAAGGAGGCAGTCCAGTCACAGAGGCATCAGTCTTATGAATGGACCACTATTCTGATGGATGTTGTGGTTCATGTGAGATCATATTAGTGCTACAAGAGTGAGGTGTTACAAGGCCTGACTACCCCCTAGCCTACTCCCTGCCAACATCTGCATGTAGCCATTTATATTTCCCCTTATCTATCATGTTATAATGAAGCCCGTGAATCCCTCAATAGTGGCTATACAGATGAGACCACCCTAGTGTGAATTCAGCATCCAAAACTGTTAAAGTGAAATTCTTTTTTATCAATGACCCAGTGCCCAGTATTCTATTACAGAATCATGAAATACATGTCAAATAAACAAAAGGCAAAAATATAACTAAGACTGCCAATCATGAGATGACATTTTTAAAAAATTTTATTTATGTGTTTGCTTGTGTATATACATATATATATGTATGTATATGTGTATGTACATGTACATATGTGTGAAGGAGAAAGGGAAACTTGCAGAAGTCTGTTCTCTCCTGAAACTCTGTGAGTCTCAGAAACTCAGGTCAGTAGGCATGGCCATAGTTGCCTCTGCCTATTGGACATCTCACCCAATACTGAGTGAACATCTTGCTAAATATGTTGTATTCAGTTTCTTATTAATTCTTAAAACAATTATTATAGAATTGCTGATCTTTACCACTCACACAGAAGTGAGAAAATTGATATTTAAAGAACTCAAATAATTTTCCAAACTTACAGATCTAAAACTAAAATCCTTGGTCTTTCAGATAACAAAGCATGATTAGAAACGACACATCAGAACAACATGGCTTCTACTTGTAGTGGGTGCAAGGGGTAGCAAATTTATTCAAAGCCCAGTTAAGCCTAAAGTTCATGGGATTTAATTTTATGGATGGAGAATCAAGAGAATGGATTTTTCATTAGCAAACTTATTTCATCTGCAATATTTTTAATTGATGAATTATGTAAATGAAAATTATGGCTACTGAAATGGTTCTGGAAACTGATTTAAGTGGTTGATAGTGGTGTAAATGCTCTGGAAAACTGTTCTAGGCTTCTCATACGATGGGGATGGAAACCGTCTTCTTCTTGGGCAGTGACTTCTCACAAGATTTCAATCACTCCTCCAAATAGCTGGTAGGCCACATATACTGTGAAGCAATATAAACTTCACTGACTTTATTATTAAAAAATATATATTGAGGCTCAAAGCATTACTGTCAGAAGTAGCAGAAGGACACTGGGATGCTGTGTCCATCCCAGTGAAAGAGCTCCCTGAAGCAGTGATTGAGATGTCTCCTGTCACAAGAAACTTGAAAGTACTAAGGTAACTGCCATTTGTTACCGAGGAAATCAAGATGCCCTCCTAGGGATCCTAGTCTGGGTAAAGACTAAAAACTGGCTAAAATGGAAGTTTGAGACAGTTTTACTGGCATTTAAAAGAAAACCCCCAGGGTAGACAAGCTGAAAGTCTTGGCAGCTGCCTGGAAGAAGAAGACTGAAGATATATATATATATATATATATATATATATATATATATATATAAACATTCTATTAGAGATAAGCTAGTGTGGAGGTCAGCTACATTGTACATGAATATGTAGGAAAGATCATTAGAGATGGAGTAAGGAAGCCCAAAGTAAGAGGGAAAACATACTTAGGCTCTTACCAGCATAGGAAAGAAAAGGAATAGTTAATACCTTTCTAAATCAGGACTTATAAAAGTGGACAGACCCAGCCAAACCTTATGGCAGCTCCTATGGAGTGTCAGGATTTGTTAAAGGAAACATACATGACCTCATTAAACGAGGAAGTATTCCTCTCACTGCTATTAGCATAGCCAAAAGTGGACCTGTCTTTCTGAAAGGTGGTTCCTTGGTCCAGTGATTGACCTGTCCAGCTGGATTTATGCATAAGGGCATGTCTGTAGGCACACATTTTTTCAGTCTACTTTAATTAAATTGCTCAACCTTGCCTCTAGCCCATCACCCACCAGAGGGAGTAAAAAAGGAAAGTTATCAGGATGCGTTGGGGGGGGTTTGAGGGGGGGAACCAACGCATCCTGATAACTTTTCTTTTTCACTACCTCTGGGGGGAACCAAACCAGAGACCTGTTTAGAAATAGTTCTTTGAAGAAGAGTCTAATCTTTGTTGTCAGGACACCAGCAGTTCAGTTCACTAGCAAACACCAAATACAATTCAGCAACTGCAGTCCAGTCCACTTGGCAGTCACCAAACATGAACCAGCAAGGGCAGTTCAATCCAGAAGAAACCACAAGGTTTATCAAGTGGCTGGAGTCTGTGGAAGCAGCAAGATGCTGCAGGAACCTAACGAGAAGTTCTTTGGAAAGTTTCTAAGGTGTGCCACAAGCAGAGCTGAGTTTCTCTCTAAGGCCTCACCACAAGTGGAGCTCAGCAATGCAATGTAAGGAAAGCCAATACATGCTTCAGCTTAGCAAAGAATAGCAAGATGGAGCAAAGCAACCAATGCTCAAGCTTCCACTGTCTGGGGTCATATTTATATTTCTTCATCATGAGTTCTTTCACATGTTTGCTATAGCAAAACATCCTTTTAACTGTGTGCCCCAGCAAAATGTCCTTTGACATAACTGACTTTCCAAAGGGACCAGAAGTTTCCACTTCACATGTCTCTACATGGAAATAGATTCTGTTTATCCCAAAGATGAGAGGAGAAAGACCACCAATCTAAATGACTGTGGCCAAATTAATTAAAGCAGTCAACTGATTAAAGCAAGCCTTTCTATTCCTATACATGAACTGCCTCCCCCTAAGGCAGGATTTGAGAGGTCAGCATTGGCTGTGAAGAAGACAAGGCTTTTATAGCTGAGGGATAAAGGGTTTCCAAATGGGGATTTGGTGGGGAAAATAGGTAGGGTTACAGGAGCAGAGCATAAGCATAACAAGTTAGTCCTAATGGCCTGTGGTAGGTTATTTCTTTGCTGGTGAAATGAGCCAATTCTAGCCAGATAAAAATATATTTAAGGCAGGCTTATTGGGAAGCTGCTCTTAGGTGAGTTCACTGGATCAAGGACAAAGGCCAGGGAAGTCACCATGGGATTTGGGGGAGAGATGCAGAAAGGGGAAAGAGAAGAAAAGAGGGAGATCAAAATGTCTAGATTATAGAGGAAAGAACCTCTGGGAGAAGGGCAGTCCAGCCTCTGGACTGGAAAGTTCAGGGTTGGGGGCAGTGTATGCCGGGTAGGGATGCTGGGAGAACTTGGTGGCCAGGTCTGCTTTGATATGAAAAATATGCACCTTGATCCCTTGTCCAGGGTTCTGAAACCAAACATCCTGAAACAAAGACAAGATTAGGACAACCACAGGTAGTCCTAAGCCATAACTACCCTTTTGAAACAAAGGTAGGGTTGCAAGATGGTTATTAACTTTTTGAACAAAGTTATGCTTGCCATTCCTGGACCCCTGGATGTAGCAGTACAGAACCATTCACAGTTAAGTCTACAGGCAGGGCATAGCCTAAACCCAGAGACTTAACTGTAAACAGGGATGGACTTACTTTGTCTTTATTATAAGAGGACTTTTAAGTCTAAGATGGAGGCATACTGGTTCTTCAGTTATATCTTTTCTATCATACTCCCAATTGAGGACTCCAATATTATTTTATACAGAAAGTATTACCAATAAGCTTCAGAGTGTCTCTTTTAGATATTATAATACCCTATGTAAGTTGAGTGGAATCTTGAGGTAAAATTGTTATATCCCTAAGCTTGAGAGGACTTCAAGAACACTTGTGTGCCTGTCATGCAATGCATTATTGCCATTACTATGCACCCTGTTCTTGAGCTGAGTGGCACTGTCTTGGGGGAAGGGTAGTTCCCTGCAGTTCTTTTGTACTGAAGGAGGAGGAAAAAAGAAAGAGATATGCCATAATTTTCCATTGAAAAGAAACTGAGGTACATCAGCTCAGGAGCCCTATCCATTATCTCTTTTCCCCTGACACACATATGTTGCCTTCAGCGATGCTCCACAGAGTTCACGGTGTCCTTTGACCTTGGTGGTCCATTCTCTAGCTCATGTTCTTCAAATGCAAAGTCTAAGTGACGGCTGCTATTTGAGTACAGGTTGTTCATATGGAGGTCACTCCAGGAAGATGTCAGAAGTGGTCCAGGGAGCAGAGGAAAATAAATAATAAGCAAGCCACAGATCAGAGTGTCTCCGTGGGAACTCTGGACACTTGCTGAGTGTTGATGTAGACAATAGGCAGTGTTAATCTGTGCGGGCTGCTATGCCAGAGCCCCCGAGGCTGGGTATAAACAGCAGGAACATATTTTTTTCACACTCTCAAGGCTGGGGGTCCATGATCAGCTGACTATAAATGTAGTGTGGGCTAAGGGCTGTATTCCTAGATTTGAAGCAGTTATCTCCTGCTTTGTCTTCAGACAGCCTCTTAGTGCATGCCCATCGAAAAAGCAACAGCTTTGAAGTGCAACTTTGTTTAGAACACTTTTCGTACTGGATCAGAGTCCTGCTTCATGATCGCAGCTAACTCTTTTTTTTCCTCCTTTAGAGGCTCCATCTCCTGATACAGCCAGTCTGGAAGTTAGGCCTTCAGTCTATGAATTTGGAGGAGCAAAAGCATTTCGCTCATTCACAAAGGAGCAAGAGACTTGGGAGATTTCCCTAGTAACGTGGACCTGTTGTGGACCTAACCTCACCTGAATGCCAATGCTGGATACAGGCTGAATGTACCAGGCAGCCAGGGAACACACTTAAGCACAGACATGGAAATCCAGGTAGCTTCAGCAGATGAGCGCCAGAAGAAGGCTGAGTGAGGTGACACAGTCATGGTGGTGCCTGCAGATGGCTGTAGTGAAGCTATCTTGCCATCTGCTTGTCTCACGGTATCAGCCTTCGTGACCGGTCTTGAATTTTAAGGCCCTAGACATAGTCATATATAAGACTGTACAAATCCTGCTGGCCTTTCTAGGGTGGAGGGCCCTGCACTGGATGGTGGCTGGATGGCTGTCAGCCCTTTGGTAGCATGTTCACCAAGTGCAGAACCAGTGAAGAAGACCATAAGGGGAAATGAAGCTTTATATCCTCAACCCAAATACTTTGCAGACTCTGCATTTTGGGGAGCATTTAAGTATCCATTAGTTGGAAGTTTAGCCCAAACAATTCTTTGTCCCACATCTTGTTCAATGGCCACTTAGTGTCGGCGTTTCTCCAGATACCCAATACCATGTATATCTCAGCTAGCTTCCAAACTAAGAACCACACACTTCATTATATAGTGTCACCTTGAGAACTCACATAAATGCATGCTCCAAATGGCCCATAACTGGCATAGCATGGGCAGTTACAGAGCTTTTCCTTTTGCACAAAATCTAGTTTAAAAATGACGTATGTTGTTAATCAACAATTAGGCTACTGGGCATACATGCATCCCAATTTCAACTTACACAGCGTAGATGTCAGTCTTCTTGGAACCAGAGAATAGCAGAACTTCATTTTTTACATAAATCCCTCACAGGAAGAAAAAGAAAAGAAGGCATGTTTGTTTGGTCCCTGACTCTCATCACAACAGGTAATGAATGCTTTGACCGCACTCACAGAGACAGAGACACAGGCTAACAGTTTTACATAGTTAAATTTATGAAGTCTTAGAAAAACACCATGTAAGAGGTTTTATTATTTTCATCCTTTAGATAAGGAAACTGTACTACTGGGAGATTAAGAAGCTTTTTGGCAATCACACAGCTAACAGAGGAGCGCAGAATGAAGACAGACAGGCTGGCTCCCTTGGTCAGTCTTAAGCACAGCTAGTTCCCCTTTTCCACATTCGATTATGTGTTCTAAGGCTGGTTACAAACCTGTCAAAGACATGTAGATAATAAATAGTGGTCTGCTTCAGTCCCAACAGTTTCCACTGTGTATTCTGAAGTCAGAACTGGGCCATTCTTCCTGTAATAAACAAGCTTGCTTCCCAGCCCTTTCTTAGATTTCTCCTGACACACTTTCATGAGAATCTGTTTGATGAGAAAATGCTACATATTCAATTTTTATTTATTTCTATATCTGGAATGAAGCTTACTTTATAGAGAATTTGACATGGCTAATTTTCAGTCTATTTTATTTCTCAATCTGGACTTTTGGATTTTTTAAACTTAGTCACACAGAGAAGGGGCTGGTAGATTAGTCAAAAAAGCTCATGGAAGATACATTTAGGACAAATAAATATAAAGATCATATGGTGCTCACTGTCCCAAGATAGGAAAATATAAATAGGTTCAAAGACGGCTGAGATAAATTTGTAAATGACAGCCCTTTAAGATGTTATTAAGAAAAATTGTACATAGATGAAATGTGTCTTGCCTACTTATAGAGTTTTGTGTGGATGCATATTTCCTTTTTCTGCCATTTTTGGAATGATCCATCTTGGTCTCATAATGAGAGGAGGCTTCCAGAACCTCCTGCTTTGCCCTGTTGCTAGTAGAGTTCTAAAAAACAGAGGACTGAACTTAAAGTTCCTTGTACCTTGACAGAGAGGACCCTGTACCCAGGGTACAGTTACTCCATAGTAAGCCCTTGGCACTAGTACCTTAAAACCGTACTTCTCACTACATGTTTAATGCTAGCAGGAATAGCAATATAATACTACACAGAACTATCCTTTACACAAATATTTAAAAAGGCTAAATGTACCAACCAAGGGCAGGTGCATGAAGACTAATCCGTTTAGTTGATGGGTGAGAAAAGTAAGACCCAGTGTTTCAGTAATCTGTTGTTGTGTAGCAATCTATCTCCCTGTTTAGGTATTTAAACAATATTTTCATTGGCTCTCACAATGTTGGAGACATGGAATTGGAAAAGGCTCAGGGAGCTGATTTGTTTGCCCACCCACTGCACTGTACTGTGACTGATGGAGGATTCTCCCATTTCCCTAGACTTTAGATCAGGACATTCAATTTACTGGTAGATCATTTTTCCAAAGGTGAATGGGGATACCATTTAGAGAATTCCCAAATATCTCTCCAAAGGTATTTTCCAATGACCAAGGGCCATGAGATTATATCCTGATATATCAAGGTGTTGAAAGGTGTATTTCTTACTCTGATTGGTCTTTCATTAAATTGTCTTTCTCCTCTCCCTCTTCACCTACTCCTCTTCCTTTACCACATCCTCCACAACCTCCTTCTTGCTTTGATTCTTGAAAGAGTGGCCCTAAGTAGCCCAAGGTGATCTCCCTCCTGAGATCTTCCTTTGTCTGTCTCCTGAGTGCTGGGCTTCTAAGCATGTGCCAATGGGAGCCTCGGGGTCTTCTCTTTAAAACGGGCCAGCATCTGTTAGCTAGTATTGGTTTTCTTTTCTTATTTTCATCTTCTGACGCATCCTTTCAGCATGTGCCTTCTCTCCTTATTGGCAAAGAGCATTTATTTCTGTATCAGAAGGAAGCAAGGAGCCGAGTGAGCCTGGCCTGTGCCCCTGAGCCAGCCGTTTGGATGTAAGCATTTTTCCAGTACTGTACCTTCTTTTACTTGGTGACAAATAGGTAGCAGGTGTTGAGGGAAAGCATCAGCTTCTACCATCATTATTTCTGGATAAGCCAGCTGTTCTGAATGATGACACATGATCTGAATCTAGGACCAGGTGCCTTTGGGCCTTAGAATTTTCTTACTTCCTCTTAGTGATAAATCGTGATGACATACACGAAGATGCCATGCAGATGTGCCACAGTTGATTTCTTCAATTCAAGTGGCTGTGAACACTAAAAGCTGAGGCAGAAGCTCAAAAGTTTCTTTCTTGCTGCAGTTTGAATGCTAGGAAGAATAATACCAATACCGGTTAATCACAAACACCAGTAAACACGAATGTGTTTACTATGCCAACAGCACCTGTCAAGGGATTGTTTATTCAGGATTATAATGGGCTTTGAGGTATACAGAAGCCAATTCTTTTATTTACTAAGTTGGCATACTGGGGACAAGTGTCTTCATTGTCCTTATCTATGTTTTTGTTTTCCATCCTTCTTATTCTCTTATCTCTCTGGGACCAGCAGGAAGCATATATGAGGATTACAGAGATACCTGTTCAGCAGGGAAGTTTATTTTAGTAGAAATAAAATAGTTGATCAAAACAGAGGACTTCTAAGTGTGATAGAAACAGCCATGCTTTGGCATGAGAATGGTCTGAGACAACTTTTACTTTGCTCCTTGCCATTAAGTTTCAGCCAGTTTATAACCTCTGTGACTGTCACCATGCTCAACTGCCAAGTGGGCATAGCTACTTATTCCCATATAATGATACTAAGGATGAAACCGCATGGCAGCTTGGCAGTGTCTGACATTCACTAAATGCTAAGACACCTTCCTCATGGAAGAACTGTTGAGCAAACAAGATAGGCATTAACTGGCAGAAGCATGCTTTTACAGAGTGACCTAGAAATGGGAGAACACAGTAAGTTATTTTCAGCAGTCCACACTTTAGACACCTGCCTCTGTCGATGCAATATAAAACCACATGTTCCTAGTTCCCAAGCAGGGGAAATGGAGGTCTGTGAAAGAAAACACATAAACCACCACACAAGAAGCTTATGACTTTCAGAGAGTGTGCAGAGCCTAGGACTGTCTTTGGGTGGAATGGGGTCCTTCCACAGGAACAGGAAAGTTGAACCATGGAATGTGGAGCTCACTTAAACACCTTAAACACCACACCATATATTTCACTTTGACTTTGTAAGCCAGTGGCTGGGATGTTGTCTTTTGTCAGCTTGCTACAACCCAGAATCACCCAAGAAGAGAGTTTCAGTGGAGTGTCTAGATAAGGCTGGTCTGTAGGAGTTTATCTCATTGCTTGAACTGATGGGAAGTCCCATTCTGAATGTGAGTAGCATTGCAACATACTCTGGGTTAGGAGTCCTGGACTATGTAAGAATAGAGAAAGCTAGCTAGATACTCAATATTGCATGCATTAATTTCTACTCTTGACCATGTATATGAAGTAATTGACTGCTTTAAGTTTCTGTTACCTTGACTCTCCTACTATGAAAAAATGATTTTTCATGAAAAAATTAAGAGTTTAGAATATGTAAGTGTACTGTTATTATTTAAAACTTGTCTAACAAAGGAATATATCATTGTACATATATCAAAAGGTTTGACCAATTCTAAAACATTTTGTTAATTGAAAATAGATTCTTCTCTCATACAATATATCCCAACCACAGATTCCAGTCCTCCACTCCTACTAGCTTTCCCTGACTCCATACATACTTCTCCTCTCCCCTGAATACCCTTCCCCCTCCATCTCCTTTCAGAAAAAAAGGAGGCCTCCAAGAGATAACAACAAAATGCAACAAAACAAAATATAATAAGGCAAAAGCCCTCATCCTGAGGTTGGACAAGGCAACCCAACATGAAGGAAAGAGACCCAAGAGCTGGAAAAAGAGTCAGAGACACACCTGCTCCCACAGTTAGGAGTTCCACAGAAACACCAAGCTAATAGTTACAACATATATGCAGAGGACCTGGTACAGACCTCTGAAGGCCCCAGGCTTGCCACTCCATTCTCTGTGATCCCACATGTGCTCTGATAAGTTAATTCAGAAGGTCCTGTTCTCCTGGTTTCCTCCATCCTGGCCCCTACAATCTTTTCCCCACTCCCCTGAGTTCTTAGGGGAGGACCCAATGGAGACCTCCATTTAGACTCTCTCTCCATATGATGTCTGACTGTGTGTCTCTGTGTCTACTCCCATCTACTGATGAAGGAAGCCTCTCTGATGATGACTGAACAAGGCACTGATCTATGAGTACAGGAGAATACCATCAAGAATCATTTCATTGATTGTTTCCTTTAAAGACCAGTCATGTTTGGTTCTACTGTAGGTCTCAGTGATATCTAGTCTATGGTTCCTGGCCATCCAGGTCATGGGTGAGAGCATGGGCTCTCTCCTATGGAGTGGGTCTCAGGTTAAATCAGATGTTGTTTGGCATCTGCTCTGTTCATTCTGTACCACCACTTTCCCAACACATCTTGGAAGCAGGACAGATTGTAGGTCAAAGGTTTTGTGTCTGGCTTGGTGTCCATATTTCTCTTTTGGTAGCCTTCAGAGTACCTTCTGGAAGCAAAGAGAATAGAACATAGGGTGAAGGCTCTACGCAGTCACTCACTAGACCTCTCTAGTTTCAATGGGCTGTGTGGGTGTTATTCTCAGCAATGAGGCCCCACCATCAGTTTAGAGAGAGCAACTCTCTGTCCTAGCATCATCCTGGATTGTTTGGGGATCTCCATGGAACCCCTTCAGCCAACAACTAAACAATATAACTAAGTCCCAACTGGGAGCCTTACCTGGCTACAAGAGATGGTTGGTTCAACTCTATATCCTAAATTACTAGGAGTCCTTACTAGGATCACACTCATAGATTCCAGGAAGTTTCCACTCCACTAGGTTTCCTCCCCTTAAGTGTCTCCAATTCTAGCCATCTCTCCCCTCACACTCTCTAAAATAAGATGTAGAGAAAAGTGTCAAAGATAAACAGTACACAGAACTGCTATATGTCACTCTCATACCTTAAAAGTAGATGTCAAGCAGGGGGTCGGGGGGTGCATGCCTGTAATCCCAGCACTCTGGTAGGCAGAGGCAGGCAGATTTCTGAGTTTGAGGCCAGCCTGGTCTACAGAGTGAGTTCCAGGACAGCCAGGGCTACACAGAGAAACCCTGTCTCAAAAAAAAATCCAAACAACAACAACAACAACAACAAAAAAAAACAAAAAAAACAAAAATGATGTCAAGGCAAATAGCCATTGCCTTATATTCTCTCTGTTTCTTCCTCTCTATTTCTCTCTGTCTTTCTGTCTCTCATACACATACACACACATACACATACACACACACACACACACACACACACACCTCTCATACACATACACACACATACACATACACACACACACACACACACACACACACACACACACATACACACTGGTGTATTTACTTACCAATCATCTATCATTCATCTCTCCTCTATTTCTTTGAACCATGTAAATGAATGATAATCCTTGTGGTAGTGTGAATATGCTTGGCTCAGGAATTGGTACTGTTAGTAGGTGTGGCCTTGTTGGAGGTGTTGCCTTGTTGAAGGAAGTGTGTCACTTTGGGTGTGGGCTTTTGAGATCCTTCTCCTAGCCACATGGGAGACAGCCTGCTCCTGGTTGCCTTTGGATAAAGAAGTGCAATTCTCAGTTCCTTCTCCAGCAATATGTCTGCCTGGACACTGTCATGTTTCCTGCTGTGATGATAATGGACTGAACCTCTGAACCTATAAGCCAGCCCCAATTAAATGTTGTCCCTTGTAAGAATTTCCTTGGTCATGGTGCCTTTTCACAGCAATGGAAACCTAACTAAAGCACTCTTATACCTTTAAATATTTGTGCTTCCTAGAGACATGAATGTTATTTAACCTAAGCATGGTATGATTATCAAAACCAGGAACTTAAGTTTGGTACAGCAATATTGAATATTAAATCCCACCCATTGTCCCACTGAATGTTCTATTAAAAAATCTTTTATGGCTCAGAATTTTATTTAGAATCACCCTGCAGTTATGTGCAATATCACTATAGGTTCTCTAAATACAAAACAGGTCCTAGTCTTTTGTGATTGGCATTTTACAATAATGCACACATGTCTTTGGCAGAATGTTCCTCAGTTGTCTCTTTCTGATGTTTCCTTTTGTATAGACTCATGGTAAGCACACCTGATCATTCTAGCATGCCATTTCAGGAGGCACACGATGATGATATCTCTCATTCTTGAGGTTGAGGATTTGTGCTTTTCATTTTATATGTTAAAATACTGACCCTCACAGTGGTAGTAGCAGGAGTTAGGGCCTTTGGAGAGTGATATGTCATGAGGAATTATCTCTGTCAGTGGAATTAGTGTGTATTAGAGGAAGATTCATGGGTGCCCTGCTGATCTTCTACCATGTGAGGGTACAATGAGGAGACACACATTTGGGAACAGGAAGTGGAATGAAAGTCCATTTATACTTTGACCTTGAACTATCATCCTTTATACTCTAAGATATAAGTTCACTTTTTAAAGAAGACATCTAGTCTATGATATTCTGCTGTGGTAAGATTCAGTGATATGATCATTCACAATGATCTCTGCCAATAGGTTACAGTGATGTCTATAACATCTTTCTACTGTATCAGTATGGTTTTTCTTACAGTTATCAGGTATCTGATGTAGAGATTATGTACATATACCAGCTTTCACTATATCCTTGTCCACTAGGTGAGGCATCCTTATTTCTTACCTGAATCAATTACTGCTATACTGGTTGCCAATACATGGTGACTATCTATTTTCTTCTATTTTCTTCTATCTAAAGTTACAAGAATTCCTCTATGAAGATTTGCTTTCTTTCTACAATGTCCTTCAGATTTTTACTATGCTCTGTGAAAAATTGTGTTGCTAGACATGTTTTGCATGTTCCTGAAAAGCCATCAACAGATATGCTGTGATAGGTGTGACATAGCTTTTGATTAGATGAAAATATGAAGAAGAGAAAGTTGATCAAGCAAAGCAATAAACAATCAAGGAGCAAGCTACAAACTTAGCAGATGAATTTGCCAGCATCTATCTTGAAGAAAAATAAGCTATAAATATCTAAGCATTAAGGAACTGAACAGGTCACATTTCATTATTTGACAACAAGCAGACAAAATTTTGAGACTAAAAAAAATTAAAAGTATGGTTCAGCTAATCATGTTTTCCTGTTTTCAAATTCATATTTAATGTTTTCACACATTAGATGAAAGGGACGGAAAAATGTTTTCTTTGAGGGTAGATAGTGTGTTTTAAGGTTGAGCAGAGATCTCCCTAGTTCAACATGTAATTTGTCCAGTGGGATTTTTTATAAATTGCCCTGCATTTGGTGTTATCACTGCCTGCAGTTTGTGTTTTTGGAGCTGCCCACTCCACCCACTGGAAATCACCCCCATTAGAGATATCTCCTCTACTTTCCACCACTGGCCTTTCTCCGGGCATCTAGCAAATACCCCTGCACATTGACCATATCTTCCTGCTATAGGCACTGAACGTAGTTGGGAATCAGGGACCATCAACATCTAAGGTTCCATCACTCATGAAGTGTTTCAGACTTCTGCTATGGGAATCATATCACCTCTGTACACTGCCCAAAAAAAGCAGGAGATTAGGATCCCAAGTTTCAAGAACCTGTAAACATCTGCTACTTACTTCACCTCTGAGGTGGATATTTTCCCTGTAACATTTTATTATCAATGCAGTTGGTCCTAGCCATCCAGGGTGAGTTTGTTCTAGAATCTCTAGATACCAAGGGATATAGCTCAATTGGGAGAAACTGTCCCTAGCATCCACGAGGCTCTGAGTTTAAACCTCAGGATCAAATAAATTGCATGGACCTGGACTATTCCAGTTTGGTTTCAGTGTCAGAGAAAAGTCAAATGACCTGGCCCTACTTCTCTACCTACCTCTGGCTCTTCTGGGAAGGCAGGGCAAGGTGCCAAACACAAAATTTCCATCATATGTTTCTGGTAATGGCCACACCATCTCTTGAAGTTCTCTTGTTTATTTCCTAATAAATTTGTAGCTTTGGCTTATCAGCTTATTTGAAAGAAGAAAAGTAAAGCATTTGGTAAATAATTATTATGCTTTTTGTTTTGTGCTTCACAAACTGATTTGGACATACATATTGTAGAAAATTATTCTTAATCTGAAATTCAAATTTAACTGGACAGTCTGAGTTTTATCTAGCAATCACTCTCTTGGATAGAAACCAGTGCAGACTTCAGGTCCAAGTATTTTTCCCTCTTCAGCACATCAGGAGCCAGTACCCCTTCTAAACAGCCTGTAGAGCATGCCCTACACATCTTATAGTTCTTAGGTGTGAGGCTGGTGGCTAAATTGGGTGTTGTCGGAATTTTTAATTATGTAATATACACATACTCCCAAAGATAAATTGCCCAAATTAGTTTGTATTTAAAGAATAATTGAATATGCAAATAGAAAATTAGTGTAATGTATTGATGCCATCTGGGGCTATAATTTTATGCTAATTTTTAAAATCTGTCTTAATTTAAACGAGATTGAATTTCTCACCTATATATAATTTTGCTTCATCAGTTACTTAGTTTTTACTAAGGTACCATTATGTTAACCATGAGCTGAAGTAAATTTAATAATTTGTAAACAACAGAACAGAGATGATGTCTTCAAAAAACCCAATGATCCTGATAGTTGGACAGCTACTGAAACACTTTACTTGCATTCCAAGTTTGAGTGCCTCCCAAAATAACCTTGCACCTCTCCAGGGATGTATTCCAGTAGAGTCCAAGGAATTCACTCATGTATATGTTCGTGTCTATTATCCACCTACTATGTGCCATACACTTACTGGGAACCAAATAGGAAAAGAAATCTAAAGCATAGCCTTAATATTTTAAGCTGGCAAAAGAATTAGACCTATAAACAGATAATAACTGTGTGATCCAATAATGCACAATTTCAGAGCTCTGGGGACATGGAGAAAAGAGTCCTGATCTGATAAATGGAAGAGAAATGAGTGAGGAAGAGAGATAGCCAGAGAAATGAGCAATGAGGCAGCGAGAAATCACATTTTCTAGCTTCATTGTTGCTTATGAAACACTCATAGACTCACCCCACACACTGACACACAGACACACTGGAAAGGAGCTCTGTGAGGTTCCCTTTAACTACAAAGTACAAAGCAGAATAAGATAAAGATGGATGAGTTGGCATTTTGAGAGCTTCGTAGAGAACAAGGAGTAAAAAATGGTCAACTCATCTAGTCTGGGGTTTGGGTTTCTGCAGACTTCCTCCTTTAGATTTATCAATGTTTTCTAGAATTTCTGCCTGCAACTTGCATTGTTGTGAATATTTTTAAAGAAATATATTATGAGACAAAGGAAAGTTATGGAAGACTTCCAGATTCAAGGACACTTAAGTGTTATTTTCGTGTCAGGATTCGTACTGTTAAGAAATTCAATGTGAGTTCAAATTGAGTCCATTGATAAATCTATGCATTGAATATATACACTCTTATATGTATTCATATACCCAGATGAGCATGAAGGCAGAAATAATAAATGATAAAACAGATAAGATAAAGTATTGACAATGGGTGAGTCTGGGGTAAGGTATACATGTATGATTTGTGCTATATTTATTCTTGCAACTTAAAATTATTACTTAAAATTATTCTCAAGAGAAGTTTTCAAAAAAGCACTTTTAGAAATATAGTTTATAGTAGAGAACTGCCTTGTCAGACATCAATGGGAGAAGAGGTCTTTGGTCCTATGAAGGCTTGATAGATGCCCCAGTGTAGGGGAATTGAGTGTGAGGAGGTGGGAGTAGGGTGGGTAGAGGAACACCCTCATAGAAGCAGCGGGAGGGAGGATGGGATAGAGGGTTTCTTGGAGGGGGGAGGGAGGATGTGATAGGGGGTTTATCGGAGGGGGGGAAAACAGGAAAGGGGATAACATTTGAAGTGTAAATAAACTACCCAATAAAATAAATAAATAAATAAATAAATAAATAAATAAATAAATATAGTTTAAATTCTTATAACCACCAAGTAATAAAGGCCCCATTATATAGACTAATAAATTAAACTGAAGTGCCCAGAGGGACACAGACATAGGTCTAGAACTCTACAGTGAGACCTGCCACTCTTATCTCCCTACTTGGGAATGACACAGCACACCTCCTGCAAATACATAGAGAGGAGAGATTGTGGTTGGTAGCATACTGTCTCCCAACACCCTGGATTAAGTGACATCTGCCCTTTCCTATAGAATGTGGAGGTAGAAGTGGGGTGGGTGGAGGAACATCCTCGTAGAAGCAGGGGGAGGGAGGATAGGATTGGGGATTCCCCAGGGGGGGATCCAGAAAGGGGATAACATTTGAAAGTATTCTAACAGCTGAGCTGATATTCCAAAGCTCATCTCTGAACGTTCCTTCAGGGAACTTGCGTGTTATGGTGGAAAGAGTTTTCCATATCTTTCTTCTCAATAATTTTCACTTTCTCTGAGGTCTTTGTAGTTGAAACCTGTTTCTGCCATGAGAACATGACTCTCTGGCATCTTTTCCACATAGAAGACACTGGGCCAAGCCTTCCTTCTGAATGTTCTTTCTGTCTAGTGCCTGATCCACATCCTAGCACGTCTCTGTGTTGTATGAAATTTCCAATAGATTTTAGGGAGATTATTCCACCTCAACCCCGATTTTCTACACTGTAGTCGGATAATCCCATCTCATTTTCTAAAGGGCTCAACATCTAAATGTACCATTTTCCTTGTCTGCTAAACTTTTTCCATCACTTTGGACTTTCCCTTGATGAACTCTTTGGGCTTTCCCTTGATCACCTCTTCTCCACTGACATACATCTTTAACGCACTTCCCCTACCCACTTCACGGTTGTGTCTCAGATCCTCTTATTCTGCAACACAGCTTGTGGGTGGAGAGGGATAGGGCTGTAAACAACAGAGGTTAAGTCTGAACTATTGCAGTCCAAGAGAGAGTCACTTGGAAGATCCATACTACCATGCAGAATGACAGGGAGAAAAAAAAACATAATTATGAGCCAGAAAACAGCCAGGGGAAAGAATATGGCTTGATCCGTAATGATGGGACATAAATTGAACAACACTGTGCACTGTCACTGCAGCTAGCATTGTGGGGCTTGGTTCCACGGTCATATATAGTAGGATATCAGCTGCCTCATCACATCTGTTATAAATAATCACAAATGGCCCTGTTTTCTCATCCATATTTGTTTACCATTAGGGATCTCAGGATACAGTTGATGAACATTAGTCCAATATAATCCATATGAACAAGCCTTCCCATGTCTAGAGAGCTCAAATTAGAACTGTCTGCATCTGTCCAGCTTTCCCAGTGGAGGTGGGGATATGTCTTCCTAATTTAAGATTCCCTAGATGGGAAGGATAATGACTACAGGCAAGCCAAATTTGGTCAAGTTCTTTATGATCACACATGCTCATCAAGAAGACATCCTCATCTGTTCTTCCTCCCAATTCCACCTTTCAAAATCAATTGCTCATGTTGTTACAAACCTGTTCTTGAATGCTGAAATCTCATTCACACCCTGGCCCACCCGTAGCTTAACCCAAAGACATCTCACACATCTTTCCACTTAATTCCTCTAACTCTGAGGCCAGTGTATCGTCATAAAGCCCGCTCTGATCTTGTTTTTTTCACTTGATTTCACTTCATATTTTGGCAATTTGAATCAATAAAAACCAACATAAATATTTATATCTGGGAAGTCATGTTCCTTGTACCATAAGTTGTTCCAAGGTTATGGCTGGTGCATATTATTTGATACTATCATTGTTCACCAGGCCTTCAGCCAGCACCAAAGGTGATCACAAATATTTGCCTAGTGGGGCGACTCAAACCTCCCTTCCCACAGGATGTTGAACCTTTTGTGGTCCTGCCTACTTGCATGTTGTGTTCAGCATGGCTGACCTAAAAGATACCCAGGGGAGCACCTGTGCTACATTTATAATTACTTACAGCCCACTGCTTAATTAAACACTGTTTTTTCTTTGTAGGATTAAGTAGCCCAGCCAATGATCTAGCACTTTATTCTGATGGTTGAGTGGATAGCACAAGGATTTCTGAATGGCCAGATGGCATTCTGAGTGTCTAAATTCTGTGGCAATACTATTAAATTCGTGGGTGTGGGCAGTTTTCTAACTAGATTCTAAGACTTCTAGCCTAATAAAGACTGTGATTGCATATTGTGTGAGAGAAAAGCAAAAAAGTTTACCAGAAATGCATTAGGTTTAATTATCTGAGATACATTAGTTTAGTAGTTGTCCATGTAATGTGTACTATGTTTGCCAATTTTGCCACATGATCACCAGAGTCACTGAATGATATGCTAAGTGATATATAAGAATCTCAATAAGACTACATCTTTCTCAAGAAACGTTTTGTCTGTCAGGATTCAGCAATGGTGTGACTGACAAGGAAATGAGGATCAAATTCAGAACTGAACATTTCTGAAAGGGGATGGATGGATTCAAATAATAGAGGGGACTTTACACACCTTCTATCTGCTAGGTACCTACATGTTTCTCCAAGATACTTTGATACAAATTTGTGATGGGTTGTAAATGTAGGAAAGTTGGCTTCTCGGTAGCGAATAGTCTGATAAGCTTGACAAACAAAAAGTCAGGCTCCTCGGGACTCTATTCTTGCTACCAGCCATCTGCCTATTGGAAGGACACTGAGAGCCCTAGGGAAATAGGATGATAGACATTCCCAGATGGGGAATGTTTTTCTCCTGACATTCCCAGAGCTTCTTTGCAGTAGAGCACAGGCACTCTTACCTCTGAGAACTCTTCCAGAAGCACCACAAGAATCTTCTTCCAAAGTCTTTGATCACCAATGCTTTTGCTTCCTCCAAACTTCTGACCATGTGGCCAGGCTTTCAGCGGCTGCCCACAAATCAGTGTAAATCCTCATAAAGCTGCTTCTTGTTCTAAATCAAATGGCCAAGAGCATGGGCTGCTGAGTGTTGCGTACTGAACCAGTTTGCCTTCTCATTCCTTTTCAAGATGATCTCTGCATAATTGTAAAATTACTTTTAAAACTATGTCAGTTTACTTTGTCAATTGTCAGACTACCTCTCATACTCTATCATTTAACTTTTCTTTCCTCCTTATTGACTTGCAACCTTTGAGCACAAAGATGTGGGTTGGGGGAGAATCTCATGCATGAGTAGTATTCCTCCATAGCTTGTTATCTATGACTCCCAAAGCGATCCTATAACTCTAGATTTTATATATACATATATAGAATACTTTTATAGAATCATTCTGATCAAGTATTACCTTCATACACCTCCTCAAAGATTCTCCCCATGTCCCTACTCACACAACTCCATGTTGTTTCTTTCTCTTTCTTTAGAGAGCAATCAAATTAAAAAAACCAACCAAACAGCATTTAGAAAACAGAAAGCACAAGATGCTCATATGCACACACACATACATACACACACACACACACACACACACACACACACACGGGGGGGGGACACAAAATTGGAAACCATAATACACAAGCAAAGGCTAACAGACAAAATATATGCCCAAACAAAGCAATATGAAACAAAAAGTCTATAAAAATGCCATGAAGTTCATTTTGTGTTGTATACAGTATCCAGTTTTTATGTGTTTATGCTCATGTCCTATATGTATGCATATATATGCACACACACATATAAACCTCATACTAGTATGCATATAGAATGCTATTAAGAATTGGCAGGGGGATCTGGAGAGATGGCTGAGTGGTGAGGAGTGTTTGCTGCTCTTGTAGAGAACCACAGTTCATTAAGTTTCCAACACCCATATCTGATGCCTCACAACTGCCTGTACCTCCAGCTCCAGGAAATTATACCCTGTCTTCTAGCCTTTGCAGGCACTAGCACATACTTATACCTGCACACACACACACACACACACACACACACACACACACACACAATGATAATATAGATGTAAAAAAGAAATATTAAAAAAAAAGATAATTTTGAGTGAGCCCACCAGGTCCAACCTAAGGTCACACAGAAAGTACACATTAAAATTAGTGAGTCACAAGTCAAAACAAAAAGAAATAAGTGTGAGAAGGGCATCTATAAAGAGCGGGGAGGATCATAGGGGTGGAAGAGAGTTAGGAGATTGTAGAGTTGAAGGTAAATAGGACGCACTGTATATATCTGTGAAATTATTGAACAAATTTCATCAATAAAGAAAAGGAATTTTGAAGGACAAAGATCACCTATCATTCCCCTGGTCCTCCACACTATAAGGTTTCTTTGTGTGCCTCTGGCTGTCCTAGAACTCACTCTGTAGACCAGGCTAGCCTCAAACTCAGAGATCTGCCTGCCACTGCTTTACTGAGTGCTGGGATTAAAGATATGTGCCACCACTTCCTGACACCACCTAGCATTCTTATCTACTTTGTAGTCAGCCTCTAACCCAATGCCTCGATTACAGTAGTAGTGTTATTAGACTCACCACATAAAAATAGCATAGGCAGGTGCAAATGAATTCCAGATGAAAAACTAAATTTGATGTGACTATATCATATCCCATGTAATACTTAGGAAACATATGTGTTAGTTGGTTTTTGTCAACTTGACACAAGCCTAGACTTACCTGTGCATGGGCTTATCTTGGGAGTGGTAGTGCCACACTGACATAAGAAGGCAAGCTGAGAAAGGCATGAGGAGCAATCCAGCAAGCAGTGTTCCTCCAAGGCTTCTGATTCAGTTACTGTCGCCAGGTTCCTGCCTTGAGTTCCTATGCTGACTTTCTCTGTTGATGGACTGTGATGTTGCAGTGTAACTGAACTAAAACCACTCCTCCGTGCTGCTCATGGTATATAGTAGAACAATAGAAGCCTAACTAAGACTTATTTATGGTTAAAATATATTTTATTGATATTAAAGTTTAAGCAACTATTCTAGCAGTAGATTCTGAAGAAGAGCTTCTGTACAATCAAAGAAGCAAATTAAATGCCTTGAATAATTGGATTCACTTAGTTTCTGCTCTACCTGCTTCAAACATGGGTATATTAGTTGGTAGCTGGTAGAGATGACTACCTTTGCCTCAGTTGATAATTTGTGTTGAGGAAGCCAGAGAAGAAAATTGTAAAGGCGTAAAGGCATCTATGTAAAATTGGGAAATTGCAGAATAATCTCAAACCAGTATTCATTCTCTCTCTCTCTCTCTCTCTCTCTCTCTCTCTCTCTCTCTCTCTCTGTGTGTGTGTGTGTGTGTGTGTGTGTGTGTGTGTGTGTATGTGTGTGTTGTGTATGGGTGAGTGTATATGTGTGTGGACATGTGTGCAAGTGTGTGGATGTGTGTGCAAGGGTGTGTGTACTATATATGCATATGTGAGCGTGCATGTTTGTGCAGTATATGAGCATGTATGAGAGTGTGTATGTGTGTGTGTGCATTAGACACAAGCAAAGTGAAGCAGATTGAGTCATAATCATTCCTGGAAAGATGGCTGCTTTATGCTTAATTTGCTGAACGACCGACCATTTCCAGAAAGATGAGTAGATCTAAAATCAAGGCCATCTCAGCCCTGATTCTGTCCTCTTCTCAGGAATCTGGGTTAGCTACTTCAGTGTACAAATAGGCATATACTCTTTGGGCCTATAGCAGGAGGCATCTATTTTTGCTCAAAGGGTTGAAGGCTGCTAGTCATACTCTGATTCAGACCGAGAGTTTCCTCCATGTTCCTTCCAGGGACTGAGTGTCCAGGGACAGTGACCCTGGTAAATCTTGCATACTAACAGAAGTACAGTGGCACACATGCCCACCCATGTACACACATAAGCACACAATCACTTCCATTCACGTGCTAGTGGTCAAAATGAGCTCAAGGCCAAGTTCAACATCAATGAGATCAGAAGACGATTTAATTTGCAGAAGGGAAAAAGGAAAAAAGGTTTACAAAATAGTCGAATAATCCATGACTCTGTAAGCAGACAGCAAACACTTGTAAAGGTTGTTAGACTAGAAGGGCTGGGGCAGTCTCGTTAAGACCTTCAATCCCCTCTTAGGAGAGAGGGGACAGAAAATGACTTCCCCATGTGTTCTGTAATGCCTGCAACCTACAGAGCACGGTGCCTGAGTTCTGCAAATGCTCATATACGTTTGCCCCATTTGGCAGCTCTGACTCAGCTCTGGCTTCAGCGATCACCAACTTGGGCAGTACAGATTGGCCACTCTAGCGCCATTTGCTCAAAGAAGGTGCTATTTGTATCTTAATTAGTTTTTTTTCTACTCAGTTTATAAAGTAATCTCAGTAATGTTCCTATTTCATGTGCAAGAAGACCAAGACTGGGAATCTGGGTGATTTGCCCCGAGCTGTGGGAGATGTTAGAAGAGCTGGTGCCAGAACCCATATGGACTGGGTAGGAAGCCTGGGGCTTGCATCCTATTGCCTCCATGCTGTGTGACTCCAGGTTGCTTTCCTCTGAAGGTTATTCTCATCTCTCTTGAGATCCCCAGGTGTTATAGAGGGGATTCTCAGATGTTGGATCCCTGCCACAACTATATAGAACTGATGAGAAGGTTCAGGAAGTGAAGACAGCCCACCTCTCAATGGGAGTTTGGTAAAGGTCTAGCAACTAAGATTACCAGGGTAAAGAAATGCATCTCCTCCACCAAACGTTGGGAAAGCAGAGATTGCTTGCCTCCAGCTAGCCTGAGAAGTCTTCCTGCAGGCAAAGGAGACTAGGCTGCTCTTGCTATGCACACTGGCAGGCCGTAACATGAGGCTTGGCAGGCTCTAACAGCTGCCCTGAATTCAATACATCTAGTACCACTCTATTTATTGAGCTCCTGGCTGTGCCTGCGGCCTTGTCAGCTGCTGCTGAGTCAGAGGGTAGGTAGTTAATTAAAGTCATGGTGGCACTGTAGAAATGAAGGGCTGGGAAGGTAGCCAGTCTCAGCAGCCCTTGTTACTGGTTCCACTGCCAGGTCCCAGCAAACAGTCCCTGTAGGAAGGTCCATCCCTCCTGGCGTGTTCAGCTCCAACAGCGCAGCATTGAACTTTATGAAGCTGTGCTCTTGAATGGATGGAACAGAAGTTCTATGTATTGGAGCAAATCAGTGTGCAGAGCCTGCGGTCGTGGTTTAAAGGTGAGTTGAAATATCACTGAATTAGATCAGGGACAAAACCCTGTTTCTGGACTGACGTACACAAGGAACAGTGGGCCATGAAGAACCAAGGTGCCTCTAGCTGCACTTAATAGATTGGATTTGGCCTCAAACAGTACACATGAGCTATCCTATAATCTGGGCTGGGATAGTGGCCAAGGCCAAGGTTGAGGGGGTCCTTTTTACCACTTAGGCTCCCAATATAATGTAGGATGTGATCATTCTCTGACAGCAGACTGTGAGGTACCCCAAGTGCATGAGTAGCTGAGTTTGTATGGCCATGGGTAGAGACCCAGGTGGGGAGGAGCACCAGACCGCCTGGGTTGTTCTAGTGGGTTGAGGTACTCAGCTTGCTATGAGATAGTGAAAGGAAGCATTGTCACCACAACCTCACTGGTTCACATATAGTCATGTGGACTGGCAGAATGTCAACTACTTCTGCCAGGCACAGTCCCAAGAAGTCTAATCTGATGAGAGGTATGGACCCTTTGAATGTTCCCACTGGGATACTAGCCAAGATTTAAGTGTAACATGTAACACTTCAAATGACTGACAGTTTATGAAAGTTAATGGATATTCTAAAAGTTCGGGTGATGCACAAGAATGTATCTCTACCCTCTGGAAACTTTCTCAGATCTCAGCTCCTTACTGGTCCTCTTCCCTCCTGCCATTGGCTGAAAGGTGTGGGGAACATGTCTCTGGTTATTTGTTTTCATACATGAAAAATGGCCATGCTATTCCACCCCTGAATTGGGATTATGACGATCTAATAAAATGGTCTCCAATTTCCCTCACATCCACGAGAGAATGACTCCAGGACTCCCCACCAAATCCCTACCAAAATCCTACAGTGCTCTCTTTACCCAGAGTCTTCACAATCCTCCCCTCGTAGTTCCTTTTTTCCTGTTGTGATAAACTGATCTTACAAAAGTAGTTTAAGGAAGAAAAGGTTTATTTCTGGCTCAGAGTTCAAGCTAGGTAGGCATGATCATGGGGGCAGAAGCTTAAAGGGAGTGTCACGGTGTGTCCGCACTCAGAAAAACAAGAGCAACACTTGCTTCTGCCCACCTCACCCTTTCCTTTGTATATGATCCCAGATCCCATCCCAGGGATGCTGCCACACAGGCAGTAGGTCTTCCCACTTCCAATAACACACAATGCACAGAATCCCCCACAGGCATATTGAAGGCGATTCAAAATTTCATCAAGTTGATCATTGTGATAAATCTTCACACTCATTGTGTATTTTAAATCATCTCTATTACATGTGATGCCCAATATAATGGATAGTTGCTATACTGTATTATTTAGAGAATCTACAAACAAAAGTGTGCCCGGATGGGAATTGTTAGAATCTCTTTTCATTCATACTTCGTTGGACCCACAGACGCAGAGCCCAGATGTGGTTGACCTCCTTTGTTGTGCCTTGCATCTTCAGTCTTGTTATTCTCCATCCACCTCTGCACAATGTGCTCATTTTTCTTAATTTGTCCTCCCTGAATGATGTAAGTTTCCCATCTAGTGGCATAAAACAAAATTCTCAGCGTGTCGTTTAGTTAAGAAGTCAGGTGGTTAACCGATTTCATCCATTAGTACCTGATTAAGACTCTCAAAAGTGCGGCTCTTTCTGTCCTTTTTGTTTTTCAATGTCCATTACCACAGGGGAAAAACTATGCACAGTATTGTGAACTTAGCCACCCTATTTATCCAGGAATGAAATGAATAAATAAAGTAGCAAATTTGGAGCTAAACCCTCAAGTAAAATGACGGCAATTGTCTCTGCACAGCCTGAGCTTAGACTCATTGACGTTTTGCCTAAGTCTTAACTGATTCATCTCTTAAGTGAAATCACAAATAAAGACCATATTTATGGAGCTTAAAATCTACAGTTGCACTCAGTCATTCAGCACAGCCAGGGTTCCCCAGGAGAAAATTAGCAGCTGCTGAAAAAAAGAGAAATAGAAGTGTGCCTGCCACTCTACACAGACTGCAGCTTTGGGCTCAGCCGTGCTGCTGTTTTTAATTCCTTCTTGAACTGCGATGGAAGCGAGGGCACTTAGCCACCCAGTTTTCATGGTTTCAGTCTTTGAGATTTGGCAGGAGCTGAATAATGGAGGGGTGATATCCTGACTTCAGAAACAGTTTCTATAAAGGGCAGCTCTTGAGTAACACTGGGAAGCACTTGATTCTCAGAACTTTCTTATGCCTTGATATTTTAATAGAAGTGAATTTTCTGGTTGGAACATAAGATGCTGAAAGGCAGGGACTGTCTATTCCATTCCAACAGTCAACACTGGCCTAGCCTTCTGTCAGCAGCAGACTTTAGGTAGCCAAAGATAATGTCTTACTCACACACACACACACACACACACACACACACACACACAGAGAGAGAGAGAGAGAGAGAGAGAGAGAGAGACAGAGAGAGAGACAGAGACAGAGAGAGAGACAGACAGAGACAGAGAGACAGAGACAGAGAGAGACAGAGACAGAGACAGAGAGAGACAGAGACAGAGAGAGACAAGAGAGACAGAGAGAGACAGAGAGAGACAGAGAGAGACAGAGAAACAGAGACAGATGCATATTTATATTCTTAGGATTTCTATTGCTGAGAAAAGAAATACCATAAACAAAGTCAGGGAGAAAAGAATCTATTTGTCTCACACACCCATACCTATGTTCATTACTAATGGAAGTCAGGGCAGGAACTCAAACAGGGTAGGAACCTGGATGCAGGAGCTGATGCGGAGGTCATGAAGGGGTGCTGCTTCCTGGCTTGCTCAGCATGGCTTGCCCAGCTTGCTTTCTTATAGAACCCAGGACCATCCGCCCAGGAGTTGCTCCACCCACAACAGACTGGGCCATCCTCCAACAATCATCAATTAGGAAAATGCCTTCCAACTGGATCTTAAGGATCAATTGAGGGGCCCTCCTGTCAGATGACTCTAGGTTGTATCAAGGTGACATAAAATTATCTACCATATATATTATAAAAAATAACATGTAGTTATATGTTAATAATAATAATATATTATGTATTCACATGTGTTAGTTACAGAGATTAGTATAATTCACTGATATTTCCACACATACATGCATTTTATGAATTATTCATTGCCACTGAACAATTGTATCCTTGACTATTTCCTACCCAGTCCCTAGAAATCTTTCTTCCTATCGTGTTTTTTCCAAATATGATAATATCATGTGTGATACATTTTATCTTTATCTGCCACCATGGGACTTTCAGAATCATATTCTCATGTTAGAATGTAAGCCACCTAGAGGGACAAGGGGCTACACATAGTGTTTTATCTATTTTATTTTTAGTATTGGATCTTACAAAAAAATTAGTTGTCTTCTAGGATTTAAAAGTGTTATATAGGTTTATTCTCAGGATGTGTCTAATTTTGTGGTTAATTGTTGAGACAAACAGAATTCTAAAAATAAAAACTAGATTCTGTGCAGTTTGGAGCAGACTCTGCCGTGGCACTTCCTTCCATTACATGGCCTTTAACATCCTCCTTACCCTTCTGGTTTTAAACCTTGACGTGTTCGTGTCTTCTCTCTGACCTAAATACTCTCATCAGAAATCTGACCCAGAGTTGAGCTGTTGAGAGACCTGAGAAAAAGGACTGGAAGATGGATCTGAGCATCTCTTTACATAACTACCTCAAGTGAAAACTTCTAATTTCTTTGGAAAGTCATCATTTGATATAACTGGAAAAAGGATTTCTTGCTAAAGGAGATGTGTAAAAGAATACGTGCTGAAGGAGTATAGATCTGAGGCTACAGACAGCTGGAGTGGGAGCATTGGTCTGCTTTGCTCTGCTTCCCTCCTCTTCTCTATCAACCCACATGTATTGGTTTGCCTAACAGCGTTGTTGAGCTCCACCTGTGATAGCACTGCCATTGAGAGAAACTTGCCAAAAACAAACTGCTTGTGTGGAACCAGTGACCCCTTGCCACTTTAGCAGCCTTGGGCTGGCCTGCAAGCCTTGCAGATCCTTCAGGATTGAAGTACAGTTGCTGGGTCGTGAGAGGACTGGTCTGAGGTTGCTGATGTGTATTTGGTGTTTGCTACAGGACTGAACTGCTGACAAAGAAGATCTGAGCTCAGCCACAAGAACTATTGCTAAACAGGTTCACTTCCCCCATATCGTAATAATTTTTCTCTTCCACTACCTCTGGTGGGTGGTGGGAGGGAGGAGAGGTTGAAACATTATTAAAATGGGCAGCAAAAATATTATGCCTACTACAACTACCCAAGACATTATTGGTACTTCCTCATAGATGAGTACTTATAAATTATATGTCAGTATCGCATAGCTAGCTCTCTCTCTCTCTCTCTCTCTCTCTCTCTCTCTCTCTCTCTCTCTCATGACTATTCTAGCTGTGGGCTCGCTAGTGATTGAAGCACAGATATTTAGTTTAGGAAGCTAAAGATGAGGGCTTGAGGACAGACAAGGAAATGACAAAGGCAGTTAGTTATTCCTAGGAATGCATGTGGCTTGCTTTATCAGATCTCAAATGGAGCTATTTGCATCCCCGGAGCTACTTGGCAATTCCTAGAGACACAGGGTTTCACAATAAGGGAGATCCTGCAACCTATAAGGCAGTATTGCACACACACACACACACACACACACACACACACACACATCTGTAGTGTTTGAAAGCTCATTGCTTAGGAAATGATAATCAATCATCAATCTCACTGAGACTTTACTGGAAGAATAATAGGGAAGGCTAAATTATTTCTACTTGGATTGAATAGCACCATACTAAGGAGGGCGTGCTTTTGAAGGAGCTTGCTTCGATTCTAAATGACTTCCCCTCAGGGCTGTATTGGAAAATGGAGCTGAGAGAAAAACCACATCCTCTTTGGAACTGGGGTTATTAAGTCTCTGTAATCGCCCCTACCCCCAGCACTCCCCTCCCTGAGAGCCCATCTCTCAGGATAGAATTTGCTATTCTAATGAGAAATCAGCACACACACACAGAAAAAAATGATACCAGTGCAAAATACAACTCCCTTGAGTAAAATTAATTTTGGTATAAAAATTTCAATTGAAAAAAAATGTCTTTTAAAAAATATTTTTCCAGAGTTTTACCTCGTAATAAATGTGGCTTCCATGGTATCCCTGGGAGAGAGTTGCCAAGGAAACCAAAAGCCATCCTCACTGCTGATGCACTCCATCCCTTGGATTACCATTATGGCCCATCAGTCATTTTGAGAGTTAGAGACACCACGGCGAACAAAATGATGACTTTATCTGTTTATCCCAGGAGAACAGTTAGGAGAATAGATTTACCCAATGCCATCAGAAGATTAGCGAATGACCCCTCTTGGTAATGAAACAGAAAATGGATGTTGCTCATAGTAATGCCACCTTAGAATACATTTCTAAGTCCTTAATACTGTTATTATAAAGATGCAAAGTATAGCTTCCTCTATACTCAAAGACTAGAGCACAATACTGACTCTTGGTGAGGCCAATTATACACTGGTTGTCCATACTCATTCTTTGGAGCACACTGCATTTACTAAAATATAGACCTTGTATAGTTGTTACAAAAGCTGACAACCACCCCCCCCCCACACACACACATACACACCTAAAAAGCATGAAACTCTCCCATAGCGTGCCAGGTACAAAAATATTGTTAGGGGATTTATTTTATTAGTGTGATTATGTTTAGAATAATACAACAAACAATGGCTTCATTGAACAAAGGTTTCAGGCAATGTGACTAGGATTTCAATGTGATAGCAAGGCCAGCTCTTAGGAATTTTGGATAGTTTCTGTGATGGGGATTATTTTAGGAAAGTAAAGATTGTCTCCTATAATTGGTAGGGCTGGCCTGCGAGTGAGCGCAAGGTGTCACCTGCAGCTATAACAGCTCAAACATGGAATGTTCTAGGTTCGTAAAGACAGGGGGCTCCCCAACTCCTGTCTGCATCATTTTCAGGTTGGTTGGTTTGTTCTTTTTCTGCCTACTCATCAGCATAAAGAGGTTTGTTTGCCCTATAGCTAATAACCTAGGCACTCTTTGCTCCAGAACTCAAAGACATCCCTCAATTCTCATATAGGTGGGTGGATGTAGCTCTTCTGTGCTCTAGAATTAGTTTCATACCCTCATGACATTCATAACGTACACCTCCATCATGGCCCTGATACCCTCTGCCCACCTGCTCCAGTGTATATGTACATGGCCTGTATGGACTGTATTTTTGCCTGCCTGATCGATCCCTGTGAACTAGCTCTGCACTAAAGCCAGTGAGCCTCTCAGCCATTGGTGGACTGAACTCACCTGTACCTTATTTAATGAGATGGTAACCTGTTTCAGTTTGTTTCTCTCTTCTAGTGATAAGCACCATGCTCAAAAGCAACTTGGAAGAAGAAAGGAAATATTCATTATCAAGGGAAGCCAAGACAGGAACTTAAACAGGAACCTGGAGGCAAGAAGTGGAGCAAAGCCCATAGGGACTACTGTGTACTGGCTTACTTTCCCTGGCTTGCTCAGCCAGCTTTCTTATACTACCTAAGACCACTTGCTGAGGGGTTGCACTACCACAGTGGCCTGTCCCCATTCTATCATCAATCAGGCAATGTCCCAGAGACATATCCCCAGGCCAATCTGATGGAGGCGATTTCTCAGTTGAGTTTGCATCTTCTCAGATGACTCTGCTTCGTATCAACTTGACAAAGTGCAACCAGCGCAGAACTCATTCCATGTCTGTTCATATGGGGGTAATCTTGCTCCACCACAGGTTGCTCTCCTGGGTTTACCTCTCCTGGGTTGACCATTAATTCTCCAGGAAAAGCCACAGGGTTCTTCATATTGCTCCTCTCCTACTTTAACTACTTCACTTGGTCTGCTTTCTGGTTGTGTCCTGGATACACCTTTCTCCCTGCTCTTCCAGCACCCTTGAATTGATAGCAGATCATAAACAAAAAAGCCTAGGCTATTGTCATGGGCAAAATCTATGAATGGATTATATTATATATCACTTCTTGCCTCCAGGTTCCTGTTTAAGTTCCTGTCTTGGCTTCCCTTGATAATGAATATTTCCTTTCTTCTTCCAAGTTGCTTTTGAGCATGGTGCTTATCACTAGAAGAGAGAAACAAACTGAAACAGGTTACCATCTCATTAAATAAGGTACAGGTGAGTTCAGTCCACCAATGGCTGAGAGGCTCACTGGCTTTAGTGCAGAGCTAGTTCACAGGGATCGATCAGGCAGGCAAAAATACAGTCCATACAGGCCATGTACATATACACTGGAGCAGGTGGGCAGAGGGTATCAGGCTTCCAGGCTATCTCATGTTTCCCAGGGACTGGTCTCCAGGAAGTCAATGGTAGATTGCTCTGGAGATACTTACACTAAAGCTAGCACAGATTTTCTAGTGTCTGAGGAAATCCAAAAGCTCTTCAGACAGGAAACCTCCCTTTGTTTCGACAAAGCACAGTGATTTCTAAGTCTTAATGCATCAGAGCCCCAGTCTGTGTCCCTCAGAAAAACAGTGTCATTTTCTCCTCTCTGTTCCATAAGTGTGAATCTCTCTGCCTATGTACACACAGTTCCTCTTCCATCTTTGTGTGTACACTTGGGAGCGTATGTGCATGTGATGCGGTTGCTAATGTATAAGAATGCATGTGCATTAAAATTTGTGTATTAACTCATTTAAACTTAATCATACCACCAGACAGGCACAATTAATACTTTCATTTGCAAGTGAAGAAACCATGGCCGTGGGAGCTTGCTTTAACTTGCTCAAAGCTGTTCAGTCACCTGGCATGTCTCAGTTCACCTGTGCCAAAATCAGGATCGACTCTTCTTGTATCTAAAATAGGAGAAGATCAGAAGTTAATAAGCTCATGACCCTAGGGATGTGTCTCTTTGTTATACATGATTGAACATGGAAGCATGACACTCACAAACATGATGAGTTCTGTTTTCTCATTTGTGTTCAGCCTGGTGCGTTGGAGACTGAAAATTAAAGCCAGGATTTTCCTGCCCTTCCTCCTTCTCCCAGGCTGATGAGTCAATTCTTTTCCACATATCTCACCTCTCACTTCAGAAGGAAAGCTGAAGAGAGCAAGAATACATTGGCCAGAGGGGATGGTAATCCTGACTTTCAAGTTCAATAGCATTTGGGGTCATAGTAAATAGATCAAGGTAGGCAGGAAAGAAGGGCTTTATATTTATCAAAACTATAATACTTCTGAGAGGAAATTGGGATCCTGAAAGCAGCTATAGTAGTACAAATCACAGAAACTAGAACTGACCTGGCAAACATGGGCATCCGCCGGGCCTGTTCAAAGTAGGGGGTAAGACAACCAGAAGCTAGCCAGGACTGAACCAAATAGGTCAGTGAACTGAAGGACATTAATGATGGTGCTGTGATATGGGAAACGATACAAAACCCAAAGAGGTAGTGATCAGCAAGGGAGGAGGACAGGCAGTGGGAATTCCCACCATTGAGCAGAATGAGCTGGAGAAGTAAAAGAGGTAGGACACACTGGAATACCGATGTAGACAGAACTATCTCTACCTCCTTCTACTTTTGATGAGTGTGAGCTACCTATTGACCAAAACCAACTTGGAGCCAGAGGACAAAGTAGCCTAGATAGAGATCTGAAAGGAAGCCAGTTTCCTATGAACCAGGGAAGGATATAGGACAGGTTTGGAAACAGAGTTGTACAAAAGCATCAGTACCCTGGCAGTCCTTTGCATCTCTCCTTCTATTAGGCATAAGAGCTTGTGTCCTGGTTTGTCAACTGTTGTTGTGATGAAAAAAAAAGCATGGCCAAAAGCATCTTGGGGGAGGAAAGGGTCCATTTCATCTTCACTTGCATGTAATAGTCTGTCACTAAGAGAAGTCACAGCAGAAACTCAAGGCTGAAACTAAAGCAGAGACTGTGGAGGAATCCTACTTATTGGCTTGTTCTCCAGCTCATGCTCAGTTAGCTTTCTTATATAACCCACCTATGCCGGGATGGTGCCCCTGGTGTTGGTCTGGTCCCTCCCACATCAATCACTAGCTAAGACAATATCTCACAGAGAAGGCTACATATCAGGTTAGTTTGGGAAATCCCTCAACAGAGACTCTCAGATGGCTTTAGGCTGTGTCAAGTTGACAGATGGAGCTAACCAGAAAGGCTGTAGAGGGTCAAGTTCTCAATCACCTGGATACCCATGGCAGGAGCTACTGCACATGCCCTTGTCTGACATCCCACTGGTGCTTCCAACTTCCGACTCCCTTCTCTGGGCATTTGAACCCTATCAAAACCTTCTTTAGCTTTAGGTTCCCTTCCCATTGCTCCATTCATCTTTTGTTTTTCCATTGCACTGTAACGTAGTGGAGGCAATTATAAGGTACCCACCATGGCATTCCACCACAGGTTCTATCTGTGACCCTGAATGTATGCACCATTTCCTGTTCCTATGGATATAATCTTGTACTCCTTCTTCAGACCCAACACCTTTGGCAACTTACCTATTACTTGTCATAGTTTCCTTACATTAAAAAAAAATTTCTTACCCGCTACACACCCCTCTTTAGATAACACATGTATTTTTCTGCCCCCTTAACAATATCCCTTAAAGTTAGTAGCTTAACTTAGTCACAGATCCGCAGCGTGGCCATGGTTAGGTAATTAGTGTCTGCTACACCGATAGAATTGTGGCAGGTCAGAAGCTGGTGTCAAGAGTCATCTAAGGCTAAGCCATTCACATATAAGGAAGGCTGTGCTGATTTCCAGTGAGGGCACAGATGGGTAGCTTTTAGCCCTGCTATGTGGCTCTTTGGGTTCACCACAGTTTGGCGGCAATATTACCAAAAGAGCCCATTGGGTAGCTTCACCGCCTTTTCTAACTTTGACTTTGAGATCTGCTATGGTTTACTCATGGAAGCCATCCCAAAGCCTTTCTGGAACTAAGGGGAGGAAATATAGACCCTATTGTAGATGAATAAATCTCATTCCGATCATGCCCCAGAATGAAATACAACAGTGCATTCATATTTGAAAAGTTAAAATCCCCTACCCGAAAGAATGTGATTTATGTATTTACCTCAAGGAGAACAAAACATAGGAAGGCAGTAGTGGAAACAAAGCCTGATCTGGTGACCCAAACAGCCTTCAAACAAAATAAAAGTGACTGGATGGAGGAAGGGGGGGGAATAAAGGAAACAGGAAATGAATTCAAGATTTACATCCCTGGATGTGAAATGGGATACTTTAATATACCAAATGACTCCAAAGACAACAGAAGAAGAGTAAGGAGCACACAAAGGGACATAGTCACAGGGCTGTAGAGAGAATTTAGGATTAAGAGCACTCACTGCTCTTCCAGATGACACACCAGTCTGATTCCCATCATCTTATACTTAGGCAACATACTATTGTCTGTGACTCTAGGAGATCTGATGCCCTCCTCTGAACTCTACAGGCAGATATACAACATGTCGGGCGCGCGCGCACGCGCGCACATACACACACACACACACACAGACACACACACACAAGGAAGGAGCATATTCACCTGCAAAAGCACAGTTGTCCTTAGGGGAACATATTTCTATTTCTTCCTAGTATCCCTCAAGAGTCTTAGAATCCCTATTAGGTGCTATGTGAAAGGAGAGTTGTATGTTTATTGATATTATTTTAAGTACCATATTATTTGAGTATCCATATCTCAAATGGATGCCCAGGCAGAACAGAAATACTATGTGAAATAAGACTCAGTGTTTGACTTGTAGGTGATACCTCATCTTGTAATAGAGGAAAATGCAGAGCATGCTTCTGTTTCTGCAGAGAGCATGCAGGCAGTCTGTTTTAGACATAGGCTAGAGTCAACACAAGGTCACTTGACTTTCTTTTGGACACATACATCACTGCCACCTTCTCTCTAGCAAGAGTGGGCTATATTCTCTAATAACTACCATTGGGACTTTGGTGAAACAGTACCACACCCATAATCCACTGGTTCTCAATCTGTGGGTCAAGACCCTTTTGGGGGTAGAACAAGCCTTTCACAGGGGTTAGCTAAGACTTTCTTCATATCAGATTTTTTTACATTATGTTTCATAGATATAGCAAAATTACAATTATGAAATAGCAATGAAAATAATTTTATGGTTGAGGTTACCACAACATGAAGAACTGTGCTAAAGGGGCTTAGCATTAGCAAGGTTGAGAACCACTGCCATAGTCCATTATATATCAATAGAAACAGTCCACACCTACTACATTAAGCTCCATCCTTTTCATAAACATACGTGAGAGGGCACTTGCTTTAAAATCAGACAGTTCTCAACTCCAGCTTCAACTCTGTTGCGTTCTAATTGGTTGACCCTTAACCCTCTTGGCCTTAGTTTTCTTCTCTGTAAAATGATAATAGAGACTCTGTGTCATAGGGATTACTGTAAAGACTAAATGCAACACCCAGAAAGTAGTGCAGACACAGCGCAGGTGTTCAGTGAATTGTCACAACAGTTCTCATCTATGAAAGGACTACAATGCCACGCTATTTAGCAGTCCATTGCCCGGTTCCTAACATCTGGCACTAGGCATCCAGCGTGCCCGAGAACAACGCCCCTGCCTGCTGGCCACGGTCATGTTGCATCCTTTCATGGCTCAGTGACTTAACATTTAGAAGATGGAACTTTCACAGTGAGAGCAAGTTGGAAACCAAGCAGAGCTCCAGAGAGCACTTAGGCACAAACCAACTTAGATGCAGGTGGATTTCTCAGCTCTGCCTGCCAGCTGGACAGCTTTTGCATTCTGCCCAAGCAAAACTGTTCTGTCCCAGAGGTTTTTTTTTTTTTTTGCAAATTCGCCAGAACTGAATGCATGTCAGAAACTCAGGGAGAGATTAGCTTTGAAAAGCTGACATTTTGGTACATATCAAAAAAGCCCGGAGCAAATGGGGGTCTAAGAAACACTTTGAAGGCCTTCATAGGTTCAGTGAGAGCTGTCACCAGACGCAACCTTGCAAGTAGCAGGGGAAGTACAGAAGGTCATTCAGGTCATCTAGATACCAGCAAGGCTGCCGGCCCTTGGAAACACCCAGATGATTGAATTTTTTTTTAAAGTCTCTGTAGTCTTCTATCAGATAGTTCAATATAGCTTAGTTTAATGCATTCCTACTGATATGTCAAAATCTAATCTTTTCCTGGGAGCTCCCCCTGATAAAGGGGGTTTACTTCTTGCTCTTAGGTATGACCTCTTCTCATTGAGCACCCCAAAGGTGGCGGGCACTGTAACAGCTTTGACACCATGATCTCATTCCTACCCGATCACCAATGGAACAGAGAGTAACTGACCTTCTAGGAGGTGTCAGTCGCTGGGTGCCTTCTTATTATGAGCCCCCTCAAGCTTCAAAGAAGGAGAGATGGCTTGCGTCAAGTCCTTTAAGGGGTGCATAGGGGATTCAGAACCTGTCGGAAAGGACCCACTTTCTGCATTGTTTCCAGGAAATTGTGCTTCCTGGGAATTGGAGGGAGGGGGCTGATGGTGGTGGTGTCAGTAGTATCAATGGTTCACTTAGAGTATCAAATTGATGGGACTTAGAATCACCATGGAAACAAATCTCTGGACAGTCTTGGGGCGGGATTAAGTTAGTTGAGGTGCGAAGGCTCTGCCTAAGTGTGGGCAACACTGTTCCTTGGACTGGGGTTCCAGACTGAACAAGAAGGAGAAGACAAACTGAGTGCTAGTATTTCGTCGCTCTGCTTTCTGAGTGCGAATGCAAGGTGACCAGCTAAGCCGCGCTTCTTCCCCCACGCCCTCCCTAGTATTGTGGACTATATTCTCAAACTATTAGCCGAAGCAAACCCTCCCTGCCTTAGGTTGCTTTTATTGGGTATCTCGTAGCAGTAAGACAAGTAACTGATACAGGGAACTAATACCCTGTATGAAATAAAAGTAACACAATCTAGTTAAAGTCTGGATTATGGGTTCCGCTTGGCTAATTACTACAGTTCATGATGTTGGGGATATCATTGAGTTTATGTCCTCTTATATTTTTATCACCATAGCAAAGTATTAATTTTTTTAAAACTGCCTGTTGTTGTTTCTGAGAGAATTAAAGGCCATGAAGTAGCAATATGGATAAAAATAACAGTATGTCACACTAATGAGGGTACAGCCTGTATGGACGCACAGGGACTTAGACACAAGTCGAGGGAATAAGAAGAAAAGATATTGGTTTCTTTCGGGAGAGCTTTAGGGAGTTGTCACTGTATGAGAGGCAGTTCTGAAACTGCCCTGTTTTTAATCTTTATAAAAAATCATACATGAGAGAAACGACTTTGAAAATGGCAGATGTACTATTTCCATTGAATGTGGTTTCAGCACCCCATCCTCTGCCTGTGCTGAGGTCTAGGGAAATGGAGGAGACCGAGGTCAGTGACTACCCCGAGCTTCTGAAGAACCTCAGATCTCCAGCAGTCTGTTGCCCTCCTTAGAAACATCATTGGTGGAGTTGCTTGGATCTGCTCAGATGATGGCCATGTCAGGGAATTCACTACTTTGTAAAACCATGATCCCGGAAGTCACATTTGTCACAACCTGCTTGCCTGCAGCTTTTACTCAATGGCCTGTAATGACACCAAGGAGCCTATGACTATTTTCTTGTTCTCTTCAAACTTGTAATTTTTCATGTAAACATACCAGTATTTAATTCCATTATATAGTTATTCAATCTTAAAGTTACTGTCTTAGGATAAAATAAATACAATAAAGAACAATAAATACATTTTTTCTCTAATTACCAGATTTCAGCATATGGTCCCATTTTAGTGCCTTTAACTATCTATAGGCAACATTATTTTCATAGTTAAAAATACAAAATAGGGAGGATGGAGTGATGACTCTGTAGTTAAGAGTACTTCCTGATTTTCTAAGGGACCTGAATTCAGTTGCCAGCACCCATGTTTGGTAGTTTACAACTTAGTGTCAACCCAGTTCCAGGGGATATGACACCTTCTTATGGCCCCTGAGGGCCCCTGTACAATGTGGCATATACTCCCACAGATTCACATGCAAACATATGAATGACAATAAATCTTTGACTGTATAAAGTAGAGCAGGGGAGGTGGCTCACTTGCTGCACGGCACCCTCCTATAAATCAAGGCATGGTGGTGAGCATCTACAATGTCAGTGAGGAGGAGGAGGAGGAGGAGGAGGAGGAGGAGGAGGAGGAGGAGGAGGAGGAGGAGACAGGAATGTCTGCAGAGCCCACAGCCTACTAATGGTCTCCAGATTCTGAGAAAGGTCTGTCTTAAAAAATAACTAAGGTGAAGAGTGAAGCATTATCAATCTTTGGCCTTCACAGAATATGCACACACATACCTCCACGAACTCCTGTACACCTACCTAAGTATGTGCATGCACATATAAAATACAAAGTAACTCAAATTCATTTTAAAACATGGTGGTCATTCATAACATCCATGTGAATATTATTGACCATAATATCCACCATGCTCCCTTCCAAGAGCATCTAAGAAGTAGTCACCGAAAACAGATTGATCTAACAATTGGTGAGTTTTCTACTAGTAATTTTGTAGAAAACTATGAGTTTTCCACTCATAAACTTTCTACTTGTTATACCATCATAGATGCATATAAACTCTGTTTGCTGTTTGTGGACAATGAGACATGGTATTCTGTGAAAGAAGAAAAGGAGGCGATGTGGAGTGGTGGTAGAGACTGGGGAAACTGAGGCAGCTACTGGCATCTAAGACCATGACTTTCCTGCTCTGCGGCACTGTTGCCTGTTATGATGGCTCTGCTAGCTTCTAAATCAATTTTCCACAAGTATGTATGTATATATATATATATATATATATATATATACATATATATACACATATATGATATATATATGTATATATATGTATATATGTGTATATATATATATATATATCAACTGTTGTCTAATCAACTTTCTTTTTTCCCCTTAAAATGTTATACCCTTTCCTCATTTCCTCTCCAAAAACCCTCTATCCCATCCCACCCACTCCTACTTCCCTGTCCTGGCATTCCCCTACGCTGGAGCATCGAGCCTTCATAGGACCAAGGGTCTCTCCTCTCATTGATGTCCAACAAGATCATCCTCTGCTATGTATGTGGCTGGAGACATGGGTCTAAATCATTTTAAAGACAAATACTAGCCAGTGAGATGCCCATTTGAAACCTCCTTTACCAGCACCAGCCAGTTTCTTTCTACTTTTCATGTAGAGTATATGATAGGTACCATTCTAAGACTGTACTGGTGGGGCTGCACAGTATCTAATTATATAGCTGTACCTTTCTCCAGGTCTTCATTGTTGATTTAGAACAGAGGATCTGACACCATTGTTTTAGCCTGGCATGTACATTCATGTGTGCCAAGCCCTTTTCCTCATACTATTCACTAATAAATAAAAGTAAAAAAAAATCTTAAAAAACTAAACAATTCCCCAAACATTTATGTACAAAATTACATTTCTTGAAAATGTTTCAACATTCAATCTTTTTATTAATTTTAAAGCCATTTTTGTAACTCTTGCCATACTGCTCCCAGCATCATTTGTTGCCTTACTTTCAGTAAAAAGTCATTTAAAGTAATTATATAGAAACATGACCATATGCTGGAGCATTTTCACTCATAACCATTAGCATAGTCTACTTTTACTTTCCCAGGTGTCCCACTGGGAAAATACGCTGCGTGGATCCCAATTACTAAAAGCCTGTGAAGCACAAAGCTACCGTTGGCCTTTGATCCCAGTCTACTCTATTCTTTTACACCCATTTTACCTCTTTGAGCACATTCTACATATAAAACTCTATATGTTATAGTTAATGCTATAACTTGGATGTCATGTGATATTATTTACACTATCTTATAGATGTCTGAGTTGTTACTTTTTGCATTCTCATTTGCTGAAAAAGAACACCTCGGTCTTTTAAAAGTTGGTTATTTCCTATTATTAATATTATAAATCTCATTGAAATGCATGTCTTTAGGCAAAAGACCCCTGTCTTCATTTCCATTAATAGAATCCCATAAATAGAATTTCTAAAGGAAGGCTGACAAATCTTCTCAAGACTCTCCAATTGCCATTCAACTTCTTGTCCTAGAGATTAGAAATGCCTAATATTCTCTCCAGCTATGCTGCCTGTGTTCCTGGAAGCACCCACCCTCCAAAATTAAATATTGTCTGTTTTTTAAAGTTCTATAAACCTGTTATGTCCAACAAGTGAGGTTGAAAATTGTTTAAATGTTTATGATGACATAGCTCAGCTTTAGACAGCATTTGGACCCTTCCCCTTTATTTTGTGTGAAATTATGCTTTTCCTAATTTTTGAAATGACTTGCTTAAGAATGTAAGAGCCAGAGGACTGGCAAATCTGCTGTGAGAGTATGTCTCTTAGAAATAACAGGAAACTTTGCACATAATATAGCAACAAAATGGCTGCCTAAGTAAAACCTGAACCTCCACTATGTTCACTATCCCATCCATATATATAAATATACATATGATAAAAAATATATGCATATATATCACATACAACAAACACATATAGCATATGTATATGATATGTGTTGTACGCAGACCTGAGGTTGGGTATGCTTGCACATGTATGCACATGAGTGTAGAGGTCAGAGGTTGACATTGGGAATGGTTCTCATTTGCTTTTGGCCTTATTTTTTCAATACAAAGTCTGTCATTGAACGTGGGGCTTGTTGATTCAGCTACTGTTGTCTCACCAGTGAGCTCTAGGAATTTGTCCTTGCTAATGTGGAAGTATGAGGTCTCAAAGGGTCCCCCTCCTACATTAGGAACCACAGGAAACTAAAGAAGGCTGAGTGTGGGACAAAGAGTCTTCCCCAGGGGAGAGCACACTTAACCAATTTCTCCCTTTTAGCTTAAGAAACAAAATTCCTCTCACTCCTATTTCTAGATTCGAATGTTATTTTCTTCTTTCTCTTACTATTTCTCATGCTTTTTTAAAAAAAAAAAACAAGCTCACTGCTAAATAAGGTCATGTGATGTATGACTGGCATTTAACAGGAAGTTACCAGTTACACTTTGCTTTGTTCTCTTTAGGAAACTCAATTGCAGCTATTGATTGGGTATTTAATAGGGTGCCTCGGTTCCAAGGCAGTCAGGGAAAAGGTACAATTGAAAACATAAATAATGAAGAATAAATTGTTTTCTTCTTACTTCATTTTTCAGACGGAGAAATGCTAATTGTTGCTTAGGCATGAAGCATTCCTGGCTTTACCTGAACAATTTTGATTTATAGATATTGGGGGCTATGCAAGAAATCAATTGAAGTGTTGAATTATTAAACTCTGCTGCTTTCCAAGTACCTATGTGCCGTATCTGACATCTGTAAAATGAATTCTAACCCAAAGTATTTCTTTGGATTGTTAACCAGAACTCAGTGACACCGGCCAGCATAACTTTGCAATGCACAAGAAAATGCCAAGGAAACTCCCTCCTGCAACTACGGACTATTTATCACATTTTTTTTGAAGTGGTGAAGTGCATAATTTTTTGATCCAGCTGACACATTCAATTATCTTTAAAAGTTTCTATCATGGTACTCTTTTCAGCTATTTATTGGGCACAAAATCATAATCCATAATTATAGATATTTCATGTGCTCTGTATCAAACACTCAACAATCATGTTCCCCAGGCTTTCTGTCTACCAGAGAAACTGAGAAAAGAAAATAAATGCTTAGCAATCAAGACTTGCAAAGTGGCCATGAGGGGCCGTCAAGACACTGACAGCTGAAAACAAGGAGAAGAAATATGTGCAGCGTAGCCTGGGGTCTAGGCTTGCAGAGGAAATGAGTTGGTGTGTAATCGTGGATTTGCAGATGTCTGGGACTGACGGGGGCTTTGTGAGCATTAATTTGGTGCTTCTACCAGATAGCTTTCAGCTATTACAAGGTGAATTCTCCCAAACTGTATCCATATCTTGAAGATGCAAGGTTACACAGGAGAGGAGAGACCTGGTTTAGTATTTCCTTGGTTACTAATGGGTTTTAGTCAAGTAATTGTGGACTCTTTCCTGAATATATAAAAGATCACTAATATTGTCTGAATTCATGTGATGTTAATGAGATCCTATGTGTGGTTAAAATATATGGTCCTCATTTATATTCCTTCCTCACTCCTTCCACTAAGAGATGAGGAAAGACAAACTGTCAAGTGTCAAATTATTGAGGTATTTATCGATGTTTACCAGTCTTAAAATGGGTAATTTCTTTGCATTCTCTTTCTCTTTCTCTCCTCTCTCTCCCTCCCCATATATAATACATATGATCTCACATATATGTCCCCTTATCTACATATATATGTATATGCATTCTATGTATAATATATATAAATCTACATAGAACAAACACATATAGTATATGCATGTGATATGTGTAGTATGCAGACATGAGGTTGGGTATGCCTGCACATGTGTGCACATGGGTGTAGAGACCAGAGATCAATATTGGTAGTGGTCCTTAACTGCTCTTAATTTTATTTGTTCAATATTAGGTCTCTCGTTGAACCTGAGGATTGTTGAGTCAGCTGCAACAGCTGGCCAATGAGCTCTAGGAATTTGTCTGTCTCTGCTCTTTCCTTGCCATCACTGGAGTTACAGATGCAGACTATAAAGCTGGGCGTGTACATGGTGCTGGGGATCTGAACTCAAATCCTCATGCTTGCCTGGCAGGCACTTTATAAAATGAGCCAACTAAACAGCCCCTCTGTCATTAACTGAATAGGGATGCTCAAGCCTGGTAAGATAAGTTTCCTGTTGGTGTATGATTTAGCTTTGATAGTGGCCATTAGAACATTGTTCTGGACCCTTCTCTCCTCCCTATATGCCTTCAGAGGAGTGAGAAATGGCAGGAACATTGTACTTCTGAATGATGTCTGACAGGAGTCTTCTTCTTCCTTTTCCCTGAGAGCTTGCTCCCAGGCTCCACGCCATGTGTTCTGTATTTAGAATTCTAGGAGGGAATGCCTAACACCTAGAACTTGGCTTTTGTTGGACCATCAAGATGTCTGTCCAATCACGAGCCAAGAAGATCTATTTTGAAGTTCAGTGCCAAGATCTCTGAGTTACTTTTTGGGTGAAATGATCTTGCTCCTAGCTTCCCCTCAAATGGATGTCAATGGATTGTGTCAGATACCATTCTGCAAAGAGTTGTTCATTTATGGAAAATGTTTAATAAAATAAGGTGAGCTCAACAAAATGTCTTTTCCTCTTCAGATTAGTCAGGCTGAAGCTCAGAGAGGTGTAGGAAGGATCAAGAGGTTAAGGGAGTTAGCTAGTGTTAACTAAGGCATGGGCTGTAATTGGCCACTCATTTAGTTTCTGACTTACTTATTTCAAAGCTGACAGCAAGGATTTCCACCACCCAGGTTATTGTCTCCAAAGTCACCATTTAAAAGCATTAATCACAGTTACTAAGCAATTGGAGAAAGCGTCACATTGCCTGGGAGAAAGGAAAAGACTGTGTAGTTCCTGGCACACAATCAGCAAACAAACAAAATAAAAGAATCTATTAATGATTATCTATCAACCCAGCAGTAATTCTCATTCTGATTGTGTGTGTGTGTGTGTGTGTGTGTGTGTGTGTGTGTGTGTGTGATATGTGATTGTTACAGTGTGCTGGTTAAAATTATTGTCAAGAATTCTGCCAAAGATCTATAATCCAAAGCTATTCAGAAGGCTATAGCAAGAAGATCACAAGTTCAAGGCCTGATTGTTGGGCTGCAGAACAAATTGTAGGCCAGCCTGGAAAACCTAGTCTGTCTGTCTGTCTGTCTGTCTGTATGTATGTATGTATGTATGTATGTCTCTGTTTCTGTCTCTGTCTCTCTTTCTCTCTGTGTGCGTGTGTGCGTGTGTGTGTGTGTGTGTGTGTGTGTGTGTGTGACTTAGTAAATAAAAAGGAATAGGGATATAGCTCAGGGGTGGAGTATTACCTAGCAAGTGTGGGATCCTACGTTCAATTGACAGGAGGAAGGAGAGAGGGAGAGAGATAGAGACAGACAAAGACAAAGACAGAGACAGACAGAAAGACAGAGAGATAGATACAGGAGAGAGACAAGGCACAGAGACACATAGACACGAGAGAGACAGAGACACAGAGACAGGAGAGATACAGAGACAAACATAGACAGACAGAGACTCAGGAAGACACAGAGACTGTAGAATGAAGGAAGACAGTGAAAGGAGGGAAGGAGAGAGGAAGGGAAATAATTATTGCTCATCCATTATTTCTTTCTTTCTTCAACCTGCTGTCAATAAAATTTTCCTTGTCCCACAGATGCTGGAGCTGCCTGGTGATTAGCTTTACCCAGTGGAATGCAAGTCCAGGTGACACCAGCAGCAACCACAGATGAGCTAGTGTCTTTGGATTTCCCATTTCTCTAGTGACTCAGTGTGTAAAGAGCATGACCCAGGTAGTTATAACTCCTTGTTTACTGCATGTTCCTGAAATAAACACTTAGAAATATAATCTTTGCCCCTGAAGCTTGGAGCTAAGCCCAGCTCAGTGAGATCTTAAAACAGAGCTGTTCAGTCAAGCCTACAACAAGAAAATCAACCTGTAAGTTTTAAAACATAATAAGTATGTCTTTGTGATCCACTGAATTCTGGGATGGTTTGTGAGACAGCCTTATTGTATTAATATCTGGTAATCTTAATAAGTAACCTATGACTATGAAGTATATGACACTCTGATGACAAGTCCATTAGATAGGTTACATTCTTAACACTGCCCTACAAACGAGAGAAGAAGCTCCTAAGGATTAGTAAGCTTAACTGAGAAGATATAATAACATCAGCTCAGACATATAATTTTAATCAACCTTAGTAATTTCAATATCATTGTTATATCTTAATTCTATCCATATCAGACATGAGAGAATTTCAAGTCATACTTAGAACTTACCAAGGAGGTTATGCTTTGAGCATGAAACCAAACAACTGCCACTCAGCCCTTCTGTTTCCTTTCCAACTGCTACCGCACATAAATTGTTAAGAGTTGTGTTTCAACCTTTGCCAAGAACAAGGCTGACTCAGCCCTTGGAAGTTCATCTGAAGAACTAATTGGTAAAGAATTCTCTGGGGGAAACAGACAACACAGCAACTTTTCAGATGACGTCCACAGTAAAATGACAAAGTGAGAGAGGTACGTCTTCCCATGGACGCCCTGAATGAAAACATAACTCTGATGTTTACTGTTATCTCTTGAATTCTCTGTGGCCATGGAGATTATTGCCATCTGGTATGTCTCTAGACTTAGAGGTGACAAGAGAATCCTCACAAATATTCAGATTTCAAGTGAACAGCAATCTTTCTTTTTCACCGGATCCTTTGGTGTTTGGTTGTCTTTTTGTACATTTACCTTAGGCCTTCATAACTGTCTCAGCAAGTTCCTGTTACATATTTCTGATAATCTCCATTTCTTATCAGGTGGAGAGAGACTCTGTGCTCAAACTCTGCCCATCATTATCCAATGCCATGATGCTTTGTTCTTCTTGTCTCTTCTTCCCCAAGCATGCAGCAATGGGAGGGGTAACCTAAACAATGAGGAATGGGCTGGGTGCTCTCACCTCCTTAGGAAGGATTTTTCTCAAAAAGCAGAGAGATGGGCAGTGGTGGCGCACGCCTGTAATCCCAGCACTTGGGAGGCAGAGGCAGGCAGATTTCTGAGTTTGAGACCAGCCTGATCTACAGAGCGAGTTCCAGGACATCTAGGGTTACACAGAGAAACCCTGTCTCGAAAAAACAAAAAACAAACAAACAAAAAAAAGTAAAATAAAAAGCAGAGAGATTAGTTTGAGGATATCTTTTTAAAGGGATGGGCTCTATATGGTGTCTCCTATGCGGGGTGGACTTTTTATCACCAGGGAGGAAGTAGGCAATGGTCAGTGGACATCGATACCCAAGGGAACCTCCTTTCCACTGACAAGACTAAAGCTCCTGAAGCTATTGAGGTATGTGAGGATCTAGGAGGAAAATGCTTTGGTGTGACCACAGAATTGCATGAAAATTAATGTGCTTGGAGAATGGTGAGAGGAACAGTGGCAAAAAGAGGGGCAAAAAAGGCAGGTGGGAGCTTAATATAAAATGCACATGGAGTTTGGAGTGTGGACCAATTACCGTTCTCACTTCTGTGATGAACTAACTGGTAGAGTCAGGGTAAGATGGACACATTCTTGCTCACGGTGTCAGCTGTCAACCCATCTTGGTAGGAAAGATGATGTGGAAGAGAACAGTTCATACCATAGCAGCCACAGAACATAGGACTGTCGTTGGAAGAAAAGGCCAGGGCAAAATACAGACTCAGGGACTTATTCTAATCAGATCTTGTTTGGTTGTTTTGCCAACTTGATGTAAATTAGGGCCATGCTGGGAGAGAGAGCCTCAATTGAAAGAATGCTTCCAAAAAATGGAACTGTTGGCAAGTCTGCACGTTATTTTCTTGGTTAATGATTAATGTGGAAGGGTCCAGCCCACTGTGGATGGTACAATCCTGGGCAAGTGGTCCAGAGATGTATATGGAAGAAGACTGAGCAAACAATGAGGAGCAAGCTAGTAAGGAGCATCCCTCCATGGTCCTTCCACCAGGATCCTTCTTGGAGTTCCTCCTTTGACATCCCCTGACAATGGATTGTATCTGTAAGTCAAATGAATCCTCCCCAAGTTGCATTTGGTCATGGTATTTTATCACAGCAAAAGAAAGCAAACTAAGACAGATCCTACTACTGTCTTTCACGATCTGTCAATAACACCATCATAAAACCATCAAGGGATTTATCTACTCATTATGTCAGAACCCTTCTGATCTGATACGTAAACATGCCATCATAGCCCCAGACATGTGCTTTACTCATCTCCTAGACAGTTTTATAGTCAACCAAGTTGACAAGATTAACTATTACGTATTTTATACGTATTTGGTAATATTGGATGCCACCAGAAGGCTTCAAGTACGAGAATGACAGAGCTGGAGTTAAGTTTTTAGAGCTGCCCTCTAAGGACAGCATCACATGACCACAGCATGGTAAGAGCAGAATAGAGGACAGGAGCACAGGGGTTACTCCTTCTTGTAGCTGTGACAAAGTGCCCGTCAAGACAAAAACTAAGTGAAGGTTTATTTGGGCTGATTTGGGTGGTTTGAAGACACAGTTCATCATGCCAGGGGAGGGGGCAGCATAGTGGCAAGAATATAAGGCTTGCCCATATCAGAATGGATCAGGAAGCAGATGAAGGGGAACTTTGATGCTCAGCTGGCTTTCTCATATTTTTTATTACTCAATTATGGACCACCATGGTGCTACCACACTCAGGATAGGCTTTCTCCCTGGATACCCCTTATAAATAAACATAAAGTTGTATTTCATTGATGTTCTAGGTGTTACTGCAATCAAATGGGAATTCAGGATCATCACACTAAGTAATGACTCATATAGTAATAGTAACGAGATAGTGGTAAGAGATGACAGTAGGAGCTAAAAAAACAGCTGATTTTGGTTTGTATTTTGAGCCAGTTGAATTTGGAACATGAGATCTTAAATAAAATACGAAGGGATTAAAATAATTGAGCCAAAGGATGTGTGGCAGTGCCAAAAACATACCAGGAAAGAGGGTGTGAGTAAACTCAGGGGCCCTATGTTGATCTGCCTGCCTGATGGACACTCAAATGGAAGCATCATAAAGAGTGGAATACAGAAGTCTGAAGTTCAGCAGATGGCAGCAGATCAGATAAACTATTTTGAGTCAATAAACTATCCATCCGGGGACTATGGGACCAATATTTAGAGGTTGACGATAAGACAGAGTCGAAAAATTGGGAGGCAGCATTAGATCCCAAGACACTCAAAGGACTGATGTCTCAGAAGCCAAGGAAAGAAACTACTTGTGCAACACACCCTTCTGAGGGCAGAATTGGCCTCTTAGAATGTTACTCTAGAATGTTACTTAGAATGTGACTCAGCCATGTTGATGCCGCTGATGATTCTCCCAAAAGCTGTTTCTTTGGAGTGATGAAAGTAAAACAATTAACGGAACTGGGTAAAGAAATGGAAGTTATGAAGAGGTCTATGCAAACTATGCTAAGCACCATGAAAGTTACAGGGGTCAAGAGATGTGCATAGATATGGGAGATGAAGCAGCATTATTTTATGCTGCTGGAAACTATGTAGGAGGAGGGGAACCTGGATAATAATAAAAACAGAGACGACTGATGGCAGGACTAATAGTTATGAATGTTTTGGCAGAGAGGGGCTGCAGTGACATATGGAAAGGCTGATCCCAGACAGCAGTATGGATGTGTTTCATCATGATGGATGAGGAAAGATGTTTTAGTTCCTTTTCTGGTGATGCGATAAAACACCTTGACCAAAAACAACTCATAGAAGAAGGGCTCATTTTAGCTTACAGTTCCGGAGGGATAAAATTCCATCATGCCAGGGAGGCACTGCGACAATCTGGCAGCAGGAACAGAGAGCTGAGAGACCACGTGATCAATTATGGGGGGAGGGGTGAAGCTGGGATTGGCAAGACCTCACATCCTGAAGCCTGTCGCCGGTTGTACATTCCTTCCTCGGCAGCACAAATGAAACCTCCCCCAAAACACTGGGGACCAAATAAAACCTCCCCCAAAACTGGAAACCAAGTCTATGGGGTACAATTGTCATTCAAAACACCAGAGAGAACACATCAATATAGATGAAGATGGAGTATGGTAATAAAGAAATAGTCTTCATATGGACTATATTTTCTCATCAAATAAGAGTAGGCAAAGTTAAAAATGAGAAAAACAATAGAGGTATGAGGGGGGAAAAAGATTTAGTGGTCTTCTGGGAAAGCAGAATTTGATAATTAGAGCATATAGTTCTTCTTTGTAGCAAGAGAAACCCAGTGTGTCCGTGGACCCCCATGAGGCTGGCATGTGTCTCTGTAACACTCACTGTGTCAATGGTAGGCAGGGAGTTGGATTGACAAGTGTGAAGAGGAAGAGGAACAAAGGGGCCGAGTTCATAGTCTGCTTGATGTTCATAGTCAGGCGATGATGTAGAATAATAAATTCCCAGAAAATAAAAAAATAAATAAATAAATTCCCGTTTCTAAGCATTTTCTAAATTCTATTTCCTGGTATGATGCTTCAATGTTTAGTATAGGCTAAATCCGGCTAAGGTGGAAAGTAACTGGTGACTAGTTTCATTATTGATATCATCACCACTATTTTATCCTGCTATAAACAGAATGGCATTGCAAGCAAAATGTCTGAATCTTAAGTGACAATGATAATAACCCAATTATGTCAAGGTAAGTATGCTTTGTAATGTGTAATATTACAAAATTCATTATGTAATTATGAATATTACAGATACACTAATAAATAGTAGCAATTCAGAGACACTGAACAAAGTCTTCTATCAAACTTCAAAAAGCACAAAGGTCAAAGTTGTAGAGATTTAACCTTCCTCTACTGGCTTCGACTCCACAGACAGCTCTTTCTAACTACCAAGGGTATTTCTTTGTGATAAATTCTGACTGGAAATCCTTTCTTTTCCTTTTGTTTCTATCTTGTTTTATTTGCATTTATTTTATTTCTCCTTTTCTCCTTTTCTTCCTCTTATCCCTCTCCACCATTTTTCTCTCTCTTATCTATTTTCTTTCATTCTTTTATAAATTTTCAGACACCATTAAAAGGACAAGAAAACACCTCAATTTTATAATGCAGCAGCCCACGTGTGTTAAACCCACCACCTCTCCTCTCCTCTCTTCTCTCAAGAGCTTTTTCTGATTATATCATTTCAGCACTTGGAGAGTAACCATGGTAACTGTCTTCCAACCTTTTCCTTTGAAAATAATCCATCCTGCCCTGAGAGAATCACCTGCAAAGTAGCCATACAGCTGCCTTTGTTCTGCTCTGTCTGGTCTTCACCCATTATCTGCCATCAGAGTTAGGTCAAGAGCTTTTGCAATGACCTGTGAAGTGGAGCAGCATCCTCATGGGCTGGTCCAGGGCTGGGCTACAAACCTGCACTCTCCTCCTTCTGCGCTTGCAATAGGTAGATTAAGACTAGATGTAGGGCCACTGTGGAGTCTCTCTTCAAAAATGCCTGGGTTCCCCTCAAACTGCACCCGACTTTCAAGGAATGGAGCTCAGGTGCTACAGCTTCAAAGATTGTGGCTGTCACCAGTGGGAATTTCCCTCTGTGTCGGTTTTCCAAAAAGCAAAATAGGTGACATGAAGGACCTGCCTCTTAAATGTCAGCATATTTGTCCTATTTGGCCCAAAGGATTCTTGTCAGAATGTGAAAGCTGTGTTCATCTGTGAGAGGAAGTCCGGTCATGATTGCTTGATGGCTGGATAGAATCTGCCTTGTTTTCTCTCTGCCCTTCATCCTTCCAACACTCCTGCCCCTCACTGTGGTATCATCTTCATCGTTGGTCCAGCATCTGCCTTTTCACAATAGTTGTGGAAAGAGATCAGAGATGAATGAAGGAATGCTCAAAGTAGAGAGCCCAATTGTTTATCTATGTGTCTCATTCTCGTTTGGTTTTGTTTGAAAACTGGAGGGGCAGACATTTATCTCCCGACCATCTGTTTCTTCTCAGCAGCAATCACAAAACTGATGTTAGGCTCAGTCTTGGTGCTGCTTCTGGGGTTATCTGCCTTTCTTTGACTAGTCAATGGCTTTCCAGTCTCGGTTAGAGTCTCAGGTAATCCCAGTAACAGTAAGTAGTTAGTGGCAAGGAGTTAACCTTGGCTTTTCAAACCATTTGCTTACCATGAAACTAAGTAACAAATAATTAAATTAGGGGGTACAACCCAGGACTAAAGGAGATTCTCCATAGGAAGAACAACAATATCAAACAACCAGACCCCCTGAGAGCTCCCAAAAACTAAACCAGCAACCAAAGTGTACACGTGGAGGGACTCATGGCTCCAGCTGCATATGTAGTGGAGGATGGCCTTATCTGGCATAATGGGAGGGGAGGCCCTTGGTCCTGTGAAGGCTCAATGCCCAAGCATAGGGGAATGCTAGGGTGGTGAGGGGGAAGTGGGTGGGTAGCAGAGCAGCCTCATAAAAGCAGGAGGAAGGGAGGTGATAGGGGGTTGTGGAGGGGAAAACAGGAAGGGGAATAACATTTGAAATGTAAATAAATAAAATAACCAATAAAAAAAGAAAAAATTGTATATGATACTGATTCTACTTTTCTGATGTTCAGCAACGTCTAGGCTCCTCCATCTTGTACTCCACTAGTCTGTGAGTGTTCCAGTGGGAGTTTGCAGCCACACAATGACCAGTAGGAGGCTAAATCAGAAGGACCACAGGCTTGAGGTACACATGGAGACTGCCTTAAATAACGTTAACAGCAAAATTACCAACTCCCTTCCCTGCTCTCTCAAGATATATTAAGTCCCACTCTTGAGGTGTGCTCTAGCCTCCCTAGAAATCATAAGCCATCACCCTTTTGAACCCTCTCACTGTGCATGCAGTAGCAACTGTCTTGATATTTCTGTCTAACTTGGATATAACTGTTTAAATTGAGGTCCATGATAATTTGTACATAAAAGGATGAGGAAACATTCTTCAAAAGCAAGTGCAGAGTAGTTCTATTGATGAGCTCACTTGTCCCTGCACACGGTAAAGTGGGAAGGTGGCAGGACTGCCCACCACTTAGGTCCTATATTTCCTGAGACTTGACCAACCATCACATAGGAGACAGAGGTACAGAGATTAGTCAAATCAATTGAGGTTCCCTGTTTGACACACAACTCTAGTTTGTGTCAAATTGACAAAAAACTATCTAACACATCCTCTGTGCTGGCAGATTAAAACAGTATATTCCCAAGAACAACCACCATTACTATAGCATTTTCCTATGGGTTTACTATTTACTTTTGACTTAATCCACATGTTACTTTAATTGGGCACTGAGGATGCAGAGCCAGTACCCGACATATAGTAAGGGCTAAATATGTATGTTTCCAACATATTCCTTCAGCTTTCAGTTGGAAATCAAAAAAGTTACTGTGAAACACTGGAAAGAGGACATCACAGTTCCCTGAATATATACCTGGCTATAGCTATAGATCCACCAGTAAGAGATTGGGCCAATATGTGTCATTATTAGTGACTAGGAATATTGTTTTAAATGTACTGTCATCAAGTAAGGCTGGTAGGCACAGTGGGTCTGTAATCCTGGCACACAGGAAGCTCAGTTGGGAGGAATAAGAACCTGGGCCATCTTGGTCTTACATAGCAAACTCTATCCAAAACAAACAAACAAACAAACAAACAAACACAGAAACAAAAAACAAAATACTGTGGAAAGTTAAGCTGCAAATGTTAATGTACATACACGACAGAATTTCGAATGAGTGAGAGTCTTTCAGGATAATATTGATAAATACCACATGAAGAGAGACTAGGTGTACATCTTAGAATTGTTACAGGTTATTAAATCAATAAAATTCATTTTTATCTGGTTTCATCCATAAAACTTGAGATTAGGGCAAGCCTCGTCTCCGGAATAAGGAAAAAAGAGCAGAAATTATGTTTGATTCCATTATGTTCTCATTTTCCCTCAGAAAATCTTCATGAGGCAAAAGGGCTGTTTATCCAAGTGTCTCCCACAGTATAGATGAATAAAGCTACCAGTGCCTTGAGATGGTTTGAGTAGAAGGCTTGTCAGCACCTATGTGGCTGACAGGACATAGTAGAACACTTGACCCTGACATCAGTACTGCATTTAGCCTTGTTATATTGTGTTTTATGAGAATAAAAGGCTAGCCTGAGAGACACTTTAGAAAATTGGTGATGTTTCTGAATCCAAATGTGTGTGAACTGGCTGTCAGTTTTTAAACTAGAACACACATAGGGACATTTTCCTGTCTCTTCATCCTTTTGATGACACGAGAAATGGACTTGGTCTAAATGCCATAAAACTGTAAAGTGGAGATTCTTAATCACCCTGGATTGGAGACAGACTCTGAAAATTGACATGGTTTCTGTGCCCCAAAGAGGACCTGTTAGTATGTTATATCCACTGAGATTTTTCTGAACTTCTATGCTGCTGACTTCTTCAAATGCAATTGCTACTTCCTGGAGATGGATGGGAGGTTGAAGCTAGTTTTATTATTCTTTGGTTCTGATCAATGGATGTGCCCCATTTACAATCTTCAGGCCAAATTCATAAGGGTCATTGAGAGGTGAGAGTCCATCTGGGTAGATGAAATAGCAGTGTGGTTTGCTCTTCACTTTATTTCCTTGACAAAGGGAAAGTGCAGCAAGCAAAATGTACTCATGGCAAGCAAACTCCAGACTTTTCCTGAAAGGAGCTCTTTAAGTCCACCACTCTCGGTATATAGCAAGTGTTGGACAAGTACATACACAGTGCACGGACTCATCCTGCCTCAGAAGGTTTAGAGCACAGAAGCCCGTTGGTATACACAGCTTCGTGTGCCTTGTCTGTGAAGGTGACAGGTAAATGAAGAGCCAATTCAAGAAATTTATATTTTATTCTGTTAGAATTGAATTAAGTTCAGTTACATTGAAAAACATAATGAGGACAGAAAAATATGAAAAAAATTTTCTTTTCAATAACTACTTAGAAAATTAAAAGGGTCCCATAGTGATACCAACTGTAAGTTCATTATGAAACACAGGAGGAACATAATGCTAATATACGCAGACGATTATGAAGTCACAAAGTGACATTTTCCAAGGAGATGCAGACTAAGCTACAGGAGGGAATAGTCAACATCCAAAAGTATGTAGTCAGGAATTCCTCTGCAGATTCAGTAGGGAGGATGAGAGTTCCAATTACAGATTTCATAAAAGTCTGAGTTGCTTCTACCTGAGTGAGTCGTGCCCAGAATTATCCAGGGACATTTAAAAAGCAAGTTACCTCATTTATAAAGTCATTAAATACTGACAAAGCTAGAGATTTTTTAAAAAAGCCTCTATATCAAGCTCAGATTTAGAATCAGACCTATATCTAATACAAATTCAATCTAAAAGTGAGGGGCTTATTTAATAAATGCGGTTAAAACCATCAATTGTCATATTTTAATAAGATTATCTTCTTACCTTATTATATCTTAACTAAGTAACATTATAAAATCTATACATAGCATGAATATCAAGAAATAAGATAATATAACTTTAATCCTGAGATAACAAAATCCTAAACCTGGCAAACCATTTAAACATAATGGGGTATTTAATTTCACAAATAAGAAAGACTTTAGAATTAGTAAACTAACTGAACCACATTGTACCAAATCCAGAAGTATGTCTATGCACAACGACTAAGCGATTAGAACATAAAATTTGAAAAACCATTTATGATTCTGTCAAAAAAAGAAATACCAATCACATCTGAAACTTTTCTCAAAATGCCAGGAAGATTCTGTAAAGCAGAAAGTATTGTTGAAGGAAGTTAAAGACGACCTTTAAAACGAAGAGATATACTATCCTCATGGACTGGATGACAGTGACAAAACCAACTCGGGGCATTTAGGCTACTGTAAAGCTACAATAACTGACAATGTCATAGAGTTGACAAGGGGTCAATGGGACAAAATGTGTAGTCAGAAATAAAATTGCTTTATATGATCATTTAATTCCTCTCCTTTGCCAAAGCAGTCCAGAGAAGTATAGAGAATCTTTGCAGGAGATAGGCTTAGAATAACTAACACGTGTTTAGCATAAATGAATATCAACTCTAATCTTATGACAGAATTAATTTGAGATGAGTCAGACACCCAAATGAAACTATGAAGCTAGGATTCTTAGAGAAGATTATATAGGGAAATACTTTGTGATTCACTAATATGCTAAGCTTTCTCAGGACAGTGTTATCTTTAAAGAAAAAAAAAGATAAATTAGTTGTCATAAATATCAGATGTCTTATCACCAAATAATTTGATTAAGAAAACTGATAAAGGGCTAGGGTAAAGATCAATTATAGAGTACTCACACAGTTTGGACAAGGTCCTGTGTTCAACTTTCAGCACTGCAAAGCAAACAAACCTAGTGAGGATGCTATTTCCTTAGAGAAAATACTCACAGTCAGTGCACCTTACCAAGGATTATAACCTAAGATAAAATGCCAAACAAGATGCCTAAACCTTTGTCAAAAAATTCTCAGAGCAAGATAAACAAATAGCCAGGGAACACCGGAAACATTAAAGTCATGGCTTATTTATCAACACATGCAAATGGAAACCAGAATGAAATAGATGGTATCCACGTCCATCCAAAGTGTTAAACTACAAACAGCTGACAACATCAAATAGCAACAGAGATGTGGAGTCACTGGGATGCCTACTTATTGTTGGCAGTGGTGCAAGATTATATGACCACTTTAGAAAAAAAAGAGAAAGGGAGCGGCAGGCCTCCATATTGCAACCAGGACACAGCTGGAAAGGTGCAGGTAGAGACTCCGTCTGGGGCTAGAGCAGGGAGAGCTGCTAAGCTCTCGCCCACAGGCGGGCCCAGGCGCCTAGGCTCTGCAGCACGTCCCTGGGAGCTTAGGCAGTGCACCGAGGCAGCCGGAACCACCCAGCTCCCCAGGACCCCGGACGAGCGATAGCGGCAGGCCTCCATATTGCAACCAGAACACAGCTGGAAAGGCACAGGTAGACAGATTCCATCAGGGGCTACCACGTGGGGGGATCTGCTAGGCTCTCGCTACTAGGCAGGCCCAGCAGCGCCTGCCGAGGCTCTGCTGCACTCTCCCACACTTCCCGGAGACCTCAGGCCGTGCACAAAGTCAGCAGGTGGCAGCCAGCTCGTGATCCCGTTGAGCAGCAATCACGCATAACCACCAGTAGAGAAACAACAGGTAAGCCCAGCCTCACAGGAGATTCAAACACCAGCCAGTGACAACAAGGTCAACTAACACCAGAAATAACCAGATGGCAAAAGGTAAACGAAGGAATGTCACTAACAGAAATCAAGGCAACATGACAGCATCTGAACCCAGTTCGCCAACAACAGGAAGCCCTGGATACCCCAAAACACCAGAAAAACAAGACTTGGATATAAAATCACTGGTCAGGATGCTGGTAGCTGAACACATGGAAAAATCTCGTAAGAAATAGAGGAGAAAATGGATCAAAAGTTAGAAGCCTTTACAAGGCAAATACAAAAATCACTTCAAGAAATGCAGGAGAAGATGGATCAAAAAGAAGAAGACAATAAGGAAGAAAGACAAAAATCACTTAAAGAAATACAGAAGAACGTGGGCCAACAAGTAGAAGCCATGAAAGAGAAAACACAAAAATCTATTAAAGAAATACATGAAAACACAATCAAGCAAGCAAAAGATCTGAGCATATCCATTCAGGTACTAAAAACAGAAGTAGAAACAACTAAGAAATCGCAGAGGGAGACAACATTGGAGATAGAAAACCTTGGGAAGAAATCAGGGGCCATAGATGCAAATATCAACAATAGAATACAAGAGATAGAAGACAGAATATCAGAAGCCGAAGATACCATAGGAACCATTGATTCAACAGTCAAAGAAAATACTAAATGCAAAAAGGCTGTAACCCAAAACATCCAGGAAATCCAGGACACAATGAGAAGACCAAACCTAAGGATTATAGGTATAGACGAGAATGAAGATGTACAAGTTAAAGGGCCAGCAAATATCTTCTACAAAATTATGGAAGAAAACTTCCCCAACCTAAAGAGAGAGATGCCCATGAATATACAAGAAGCATACAGAACCCCAAACAGACTGGATCAGAACAGAAATACATCCTGTCACATAATAATCAAAACTCCAAATGTACTAAACAAAGAAAGAATATTAAAGGCAGCAAGAGAAAAAGGCCAAGTAACTTATAAAGGAAGACCTATCAGAATAACACCAGACTTCTCACCTGAGACCATGAAAGCTAGAAGATCCTGGGCAGATATAATGCAAACTCTAAGAGAACACAAACTTCAGCCAAAACTACTTTACCCAGCAAAGCTCTCAATCGCCATAGATGGAGACATCAAGGTATTCCATGACAAAACCAAATTTGCACGATATCTTCCCACAAATCCAGCCCTACAAAGGATAATAGGGGGAAAACACCAAGACAAGGACGGAAACTACACCCGGGAAGAAGCAACATAGAAACCTCCTCTCATCAAACCCAAAAGAAGGTAACCTTTCGAATATAAAAAAATAAATAAAATAAATAAATATAATTTCAAAAATGTCTGGAGGTAATAATTACTATTCCTTAATATCTCTTAACATCAATGGACTCAATTCCCCAATAAAAAGACATAGATTAACAGACTGGATACGGAAACAGGACCCTACATTTTGCTGCATACAGGAAACACATCTCAGTGTTAAAGACAAGCACTGCCTTAGAGTAAAAGGCTGGAGGACAATTTTACAAGCAAATGGTCTCAGGAAACAAGCTGGAGTAGCCATTCTAATATCAGATAAAATCGACTTCCAACCTAAAATCATCAAAAGAGACACAGAAGGTCACTTCTTGCTGGCCAAAGGGAAAATCCACCAAGAAGAGCTCTCAATACTGAACATCTATGCTCCAAATGCAAGGGCAGCCTCATTCGTAAAAGAAACCTTACTAAAGCTTAAAGCACACATTACACCAAACACAATAATTGTGGGTGACTTCAACACTCCACTCTCCTCAATGGACCGGTCAGGAAAGCAGAAACTAAACAGGGACACAGTGAAACTAATTGAAACTCTGGACCAATTGGATTTAACAGATATATATAGAACATTTCATCCTAAAGCTAAAGAATATACCTTTTTCTCAGCTCCACATGGTACCTTCTCCAAAATAGACCATATAATTGGTCACAAGACAGATGTCAACAAATACAAGAAGATCAAGCTAATCCCATGCCTCCTATCAGATCACCATGGAGTAAGAGTGGTCTTCAATAGCAACAAAAACAACAGAAAGCCCACATACACATGGAAACTGAACAATACACTACTCAATGACACCTTGGTCAAGGAAAAAATAAAAAAAGAAATCAAAGACTTTTTAGAATTCAATGAAAATGAACGTCCAACCTACCCAAATCTATGGGACACAATGAAAGCAGTGCTAAGAGGAAAACTCATAGCTCTAAGTGCATCCAAAAAGAAACTGGAGAGAGCATAAACTAGCAGCTTAATGGCACACCTTAAAGCCCTGGAAGAAAAACAAGTTAATTCACCCAGGAGGAGTAGAAGACAAGAAATCATCAAACTCAGGGCTGAAATCAAGCAAATAGAAACAAAGAGAACCATACAAAGAATCTACAAGACCAGGAGCTGGTTCTTTGAGAAAATCAACAAGATAGATAAACCCTTAGCCAGACTAACCAAAGGACACAGAGACAGTATACAAATTAACAAAATTAGAAATGAAAAGGGAGACATAACAACAGAAACTGAGGAAATTCAAAAGATCATCAGATCCTACTACAAAGGTCTATACTCAAAACAACTGGAGAACCTGGAGGAAATGGACAATTTCCTAGACAGATATCAAATACCAAAATTAAATCAGCATCAAGTAGATCAGCTAAATAGTCCCATAACCCCTAAAGAAATAGAAGGGGTTATAGAAAGCCTCCCAACCAAAAAAAGTACGGGACCAGATGGTTTTAGTGCAGAATTCTACCAGACCTTCAAAGAAGACTTAACACCAATACTTTTCAAACTATTCCACAAAATAGAGACAGAAGGGACACTGCCCAACTCATTCTTCGAAGCCACAATTACGCTAATACCTAAACCACAAAAAGATCCAACAAAGAAAGAGAACTACAGGCCAATTTCTCTTATGAATATGGATGCAAAAATACTAAATAAAATTCTTGCTAACCGAATCCAAGAGCACATCAAAACGATCATCCACCATGATCAAGTAGGCTTCATCCCAGGGATGCAGGGATGGTTCAATATACGAAAATCCATCAATGTAATCCACTACACAAACAAACTGAAAGAAAAAACCACATGGTCATCTCATTGGATGCTGAAAAAGCATTTGACAAAATTCAGCATCCTTTCATGCTAAAAGTCTTGGAAAGAGCAGGAATTCAAGGCCCATACCTAAACATAGTAAAAGCAATCTACAGCAAACCAGTAGCCAACATCAAAATAAATGGAGAGAAACTTGAAGCATTCCCACTAAAATCAGGGACTAGACAAGGCTGCCCTCTCTCTCCATATCTTTTCAATATAGTACTTGAAGTTCTAGCAAGAGCAATTAGACAGCATAAGGAAGTTAAAGTGATACAAATTGGAAAGGAAGAAGTGAAACTATCATTATTTGCAGACGATATGATAGTTTACCTAAGCGACCCAAAAAAACTCCACCAGAGAACTTCTACAGCTGATAAGCAACTTCAGCAAAGTGACAGGTTATAAAATTAACTCAAGCAAGTCAGTGGCCTTCTTGTACTCAAAGGACAAGCAGGCTGAGAAAGAAATTAGGGAAATAACACCCTTCACAATAGCCACAAACAACATAAAGTATCTTGGCGTAACTCTAACCAAACAAGCAAAAGATCTGTACAACAGGAACTTCAAGTCCTTGAAGAAAGAAATCGAAGAAGACCTCAGAAGATGGAAAAATATTTCTTGTTCCTGGATTGGCAGGATCAATATAGTAAAAATGGCCATCTTGCCAAAAGCAATATACAGATTCAATGCGATCCCCATCAAAATCCCAACTCAATTCTTCATAGATCTAGAAAGAGCAATTCTCAAATTCATCTGGAGCAACAAAAAACCCAGGATAGCTAAAACTATTCTCAACAATAAAAGGACTTCTGGGGGAATCAATATCCCTGACCTCAAGCAGCACTACAGAGCAATTGTGTTAAAAACTGCATGGTATTGGTATAGCAACAGGCAAGCAGATCAATGGAACAGGATTGAAGACCCAGAAATTAACCCACAGACTTATGGTCACTTGATCTTTGATAAAGGAGCCACAACCATCCAGTGGAATAAAGATAGCCTTTTCAACAAATGGTGCTGGTTCAACTGGAGGTCAACATGCAGAAGAATGCGAATTGACCCACTCTTATCTCTTTGCACTAAGATCAACTCCAAGTGGATCAAGGACCTCCACATAAAACCAGACACACTGAAACTATTAGAAAAGAAACTTGGGAAGACCCTGGAGGACTTGGGCGCAGGGGAAAAGTTCCTGAACAGAACACCAATAGCTTATGCTCTAAGATCAAGAATCGACAAATGGGACCTCATAAAATTACAAAGTTTCTGCAAAGCAAAGGACACTGTCAGAAGGACAAAACGGCAACCAACAAAGTGGGAAAAGATCTTCACCAACTCCACATCCGACAGAGGGCTAATATCCAATATGTACAAAGAACTCAAGAAGTTAGACCGCAAAGAACCAAATAACCCTATCAAAAAATGGGGCACAGAGCTAAACAAAGAATTTTCACCAGAAGAAATTCGGATGGCCGAGAAACACCTTAAAAGATGTTCAACATCATTAGTCATCAGGGAAATGCAAATCAAAACAACCCTGAGATGCCACCTCACACCAGTCAGAATGGCTAAGATTAAAAACTCAAGAGACAACAAGTGCTGGCGAGGATGTGGAGAAAGAGGAACACTCCTCCACTGCTGGTGGGATTGCAAAATGGTAAAACCCGCTCTGGAAATCAGTTTGGCGGTTCCTCAGAAAATTGGGCATGTCACTTCCAGAGGACCCTGGCATACCACTCCTGGGCATATACCCAGAGGATTCCCCTGCATGCAATAAGGACACATGTTCCACTATGTTTATAGCAGCCTTGTTTATAATAGCCAGAAATTGGAAGGAGCCCAAATATCCCTCAAAGGAGGAATGGATACAGAAAATGTGGTATATTTATACAATGGAATACTACTCAGCAATTAAAAATAATGAATTCATGCAATTTGTAGGTAAATGGTTAGACCTGGAATATATCATCCTGAGTGAATTAACCCAATCACAAAAGAATACACATGAAATGCAATCACTGATAAGTGGATATTAATGAGCCCAGAAGCCCTAAATACTCAAGACACAAATAGCAAGTCAAATGATTCCCAAGAAGAAGAAAGGAGAGGACCCTGGGCCTGTAAAGATTGCATCCAGTTTAGTAAAGAAACTGAGGAGGGAGGGGGAATGATTGGGGAATAGTTGGGGGGGGAGAGGAACTATGGGAACTATGGTGGGTGGGAACTGGGAAAGGGGAAAGCCTTTGGAATGTAAACATAGAATATAGAAAATAAAAATAAAAAAAATTAAAAAAAAAGAAAAAAACAGAAAGGAGCTACTTATAAAGCTAAATGTATGCCCCAGACACTATTCTATTGTATTTACCCCAAAGAACAGAAATATTAAATACAACAGAAAGTATCAGGTTTAAAGTTTCTCATAGCATTACATATAGTAGACATATATGTATTGGCCTATGTTGTTCATTTACAAGAAAACAGATATATAAAACATGTAGTAGAATAGTTAGTAATAGACTGTTACATAATTTAAAAAGCCAAGTTATTGTTACTTAGGATGAATTTTCCCCAAACTACTGAATGAAAGAAACTTTACGTGTAGAATACTTTACATATAGAATCTTTACACATTTGTTTCCTTTTATACAAAGTCCCAACATGGACAAAGCTAACTTGTTGAGAAAATCATTCAGATTGCAATTGTCTGTGGAAGAGGGAGGCAAGTGTTAGGTACTGACAGAACACACAGAAAGCAATTTTGGAATAATTATAATATTTTCAATCTTAGAAGTTAGATCATATAAGAAAATATTTGTTCATTTCATTGTTTAAAATAAGGGGGCATCCTATAAATAATTAATTAATAGTTTTTAGTGGAATCGCTTCTCCGCCTTTTGACTAAGATCAAGTGTAATAGTTTTTAGTGGAAAACGACATATTTACTGGCACTCTGTAATGGGTACTTGGAAATACAGTGATCAGGTAAGATCTACTCATGTATGTGAAGTATTCCAGGCACACAAAGATAAATAGCATATGCATTCTTTTTATTTATGGACTCTAGAATCAAGAAGAAAGGCAAAAGAAAGGAAGGAAGGAAGGAAGGAAGGAAAGAAGGAAGGAAGGAAGGAAGGAAGGAAGAGGGATGGAAGGAAAGAAGAAAAGAAGGAAAGAGAAGAAAAGAAAGAAGGAAAGAAAATGAAAATAAAAGAAATTCTAGGGTTGTAAAAGAAAAGGAAAGACAGAAGTAGAAGATGATTTAAAAAGTTCTAAAGGGTCTGTCTACAAAATGGCTCAGTGGATCATCTAATGACCTAAGTTTGATTCCCAGATCCTACGTTATGGATGGAGAGAACCAATTCCTATCATTTGTCCTCTGACCTTCATGTACATTGAATGAATGAATGAATGAATGAATGAACAGTAAATAAGTGTAAATGTTTTAGAGGAAAGTAATAGAGAGGGGAAAATAATATATGCTTGTTTAACAATATAGTTAAACTTCTTTGTATAATTAATATTCAATATAAGAAAGTTAAAAGAATTAAAAATGTTCTTTATATATGAAAATGTTTATAACAACAACTGAATATAGGTCATTGCTGTCATTCTTGGTTACTTCACAGAATTTCAAAGTAAGATTCTGTTCCTGAAGATACCGTATCATACTTCAGACACACAACTTGGGAGATGAAGCTAAAACAGACCTGCTCTCTGAAGGCTAATCCTCAGAGTGTCCAAAGGTGTTACTCAAGCTGCCAACAAAGAAAAGTACCAATAGTCTGACTTAGCTGCAAAGTCTTTGGACCTCAACAATGGTTGACCAGGCAAGATACTCCTCCATGGTACAATAGGCACAGTTTATCTTGGTAAAAACTAACAATTGTCTAAATGGACTTAGGAGGGAATTCATGACACTACTACAAGCTTAGTCAATGTTACCTGGGTCTGAAGATGTCAGAGACCCTAGGGGAAAACCTACTTCTGCCATTTTCCTAAACCAATTGTGTTATAAATACTTACCATTATACCCACAAATAAGTATAACTTACCACCTGTCATCAAAGAAGCTAATTTCTGCTTGCACCTATTACACAGTGACTATTATTGAGACTCACAACTGGTCAAAGTCAGTGACTGTAGGATGTCCAACCCCAGTTGGTACATCTACAACATATCCATACACCAAAGGCTCACTGAAGGGGGACAGAAATAGTAGAAGATGGACAGGTCATTGCTGCATGATAGTGTCTTCTAGACATGACGAGAAAGCTGCACCCATGAAATGTCATTATTATAGTTGACAATACCAGTTAACATGATAAAACTGATGAAAGAAATCTCACAAGCAACATGCACGTGCACACACACACACACACACACACACTCCTAGTTGAAGACCTGCAATCAATGGTTACTAAAAGAGAGGAATAATGAGTTTTCTCCAATGACCAGCCCCTAATAGGCATTGCAATTCTAAATGGTCATTTCTAAACGTGTATATATGAGCAACACTAAATGGGCTCAGCAACCTATATATATACATTGTGTGTGTATATATGCAACAATAATAATTAAAGAAGAGGAGCTCATAAATTTAAGAGGAAGTAGGGGTAGACAGGGGGTAATTGGAGGAAGTGAGGGGGTGGAAGTTATGAAAAATGAAGTACAAATTTCTCAAAATTAAAATATTTAAATTTTACAACTGTTGGGAGAGGATACTGAAGATAATAAGGAACAAAAAAAGTAGAAAAATATGTATTTCAGACATCAATAAAAGAAGGAAATCAGTCTAATCTAAAACCACAAAAATATGAAACATGCTCACAGGTGTTAGTCAAAAGTGCTTATACTTTCCTAATAATAATTCATACAGAAGGAAAGATATTAAGACAGCCTTTGAAGTTGTGGAACTTCCAAGAGGAATAAGCAAAAGCGTGAATAAATAAATAACCCATAAAGCTAAGCAGGTGGGAATATCTTGTCTCGTTAAGTCAGTGCATTCAAGTTACCCTCACAATTCTGTGCCCCATCACTGGAGCCAGAGATAGTGGAGGAACGGAGAACATGGGTTAACATGGGTTAAAGCTCGCTAACCACAGAAATCAACAAGTTGTCACAGAACGTGAAATGTTCCCTGTGGGTACTTCTGTTTGAATATGTCTCTCCAGTTGGCCAGGCTGTTTGGGGGAGGTTACAGAATCTTTAAGAAGGAGAGCCTTCTTCAGGAAATAGGTGGGACTGGCGGGTGTTGTAGACAGGCTGGGCTCCCCATCTGTTTAACTTCTTGGTCTGGTGAGGTACAAGGACTTCCTGGCACATGCTGGCACTGCCATGCCGTCCCCCAGCAGTAGATTGAACCCTTTCAGACTGTGGGTTACCTATTTCCATGCTTTTGCTCACTGAAACAAGAGAAGTATCTCCTATATAAGTGGATGAGCATTCGCTGCTTCTGGGTCCTGAATTTTCTTATGAAACAGACTAAATCCGATTAACTCTGAGATGACTCAGAACACAGAAGGGCTGCAAATGAAGCTCAGTCATAGAGCAGTGAGGTCTAATAAGTCCTGCATTAGATCCACAGCACTGCAGTAAAGAGGTTAATTCCAGTTAAATGGAAAAATTATAGATGGAACACATATTTCAGCATAAGACTTGCTTGAAGCCTTAATAAAATGTGGCACGAAGCTCAACATTAAAAGATGGCGATTGAGAGCACCTTATCTTACACTCTACCTGCTGATGTCACCAAAGATTTATGTTGTGTGTGTGTGTGTGTGTGTGTGTGTGTGTGTGTGATGTTTTTAACACTGAAGCTACAGCATTTATTAGAACCTCATTTCTTCATGTGAATGCTCCATTTTGTTCCTTCATTTTCTTGCTGCTAGATATTTAAATTATTTCCCCCTTTGGGTATTATGAATAATGCCACTACACAGATTCATGTTCAAGTCTCTGTGTAATAAGTTACCACTGCTTTTCATATAACTTCTTTGGGCCAGTTCGTATAGATTTATTCATAAGGGTGCACATTTATGTTTCAGAGAATCATGCTAGACTCTTAGGGCTGGGCTTTAAATCAAATTATGCCTATATTGAGGAGGAAACGGGCATTTTTCATTTTTTTTCCATTCTGTAAACTTATTTTTTTATTTTATTATACTTACTTCAGTTTGTTACATTTCATGATAAACCTCATTCAGGTCTTTTCACATGGGAGCATCTTCGCATACACATTTCTAACCTGTCTTTGGAGGAGGGAGATGTCAGGATAGAGAGTAAGGAGCTACCTGTTATCGTGTGAGCAAAGACTGACCTCCGGAATGCAGAGGCAAAGCCATGATCAAGTTGTCACCTCACAGACTGTGTAGGGCAGACTGCAAGGAGCTGTGCTGGAAGAAGACCTGGAGGGAAATTGTAGCTTTCTGCCTAGTGTTGTTTGCTCCCTGTTAATAGCATCCTAAGAAATAGAAAGTCAGTGGTAGCCAGTGGGGAAGAAACCTCCTGGGGCACAGAACTTTGAGATGAGCAAACTGCTCCAGCAGAGCAGGGGGCCTTGCTAATCCTGCCCAGCAGGACTTCATAATTGCTGTGGAACAGTGACTGATGGATGCCCTCATTATCCCTCTCCCGAAAGGAAGAGCTCAATCATGGCTGTCCCACTGTTTCTCCCTCATGGGGTTCTGGCAGCAAATACTTTCTCTATTTCTACATGTCACTGGACCATAGGAAGCTGCATCCAGCTCTGCTAGAGAGTGCTGCTGTTCAGCCTGAGATCCGAGATCCGGGACCTTGACCTACCTGCCTTCCCTGAGATGGAATCTTAGGGATGGGAGCAGTGAATCAAGAGAGGAAAGGAGGATGGGTATGAGTGCTCAGAAAACCAGTCATCTGATCTGGGTTGGACCTGTTTTCAGCCTTGCCTATGATCTAACAGCCCTTCGTATATTGAACAAGGATATTTGTGTTGAAATAGACTGAAATCAGTTCTCTGCAACTGAAAACCAGTAGCTGCAAATGTGAACTGGGAAAATCTGAACAGCCATACTGGACCAGGGTGTGACATGCAGATGGAGCCCACACCTAAGTTTCCAGAGGGGAAAGAAGAAATTGAGCAGCAGCCTGAGGACCACATGGCATGACTGATCTGTTGATCTCAGGAACTTAAAAATATGTAGGCCACGTCTCAGCCCCACCCAACACCACCACCACCACCACCCCCGACAAACACACCTCATTACTGCCATTCCCCTCTGCATCCACTTCCAATGTCAACTGTATTTCCTCCTCTGAGTGAGATTTAAGCATCTGGACCCTCAATATTTAGCTTCTTGGGTCTGTGGATTGTTGCCTGGTTGTCGTGAACTTTGCGGCTAATATCCACTTATAAGTGAGTATTACCTCACTTAGAATGATATTTTCTAGTTCTGTTCATTTGCCTGCAAAGTTCATGGTATTCTTGTTTTTCATAGTTGGGTACTATTCCATTAGAACCAGGGTGGGCTGGTACCCAGGCCTGGGGAAGTTCCCCTTCTCAGAGATGAAGGGGAGGGTGGGGCGGGGGCGCGAGAGGTGGGTACTGGGAAGAGAGTGGGGGCTGTGATTGGGATGTAAAGTAAATAAATTAATGAATACACACATACACATATATATGTAATATATGCATGTGTGCACGTAGGTATATATGTATAAATGAATGTATGTGTGTACATGCATGCATGCCTGTATGTATGTATGTATGTATGTATGTATGTATGTACCAAGCAGGCTTTTCTGAAGTTATTCTCATTCTAGGTTGCTGATTCTTTCAGCCAAACAGGATTATTTCATGCATCACAGTTATTCCACTTATTCCTGTAGCTACCATCCGTCAGTCCTGTCTTCCTAGCATTTTCCACAATCGCGTTCTTTCAACCAAGAAGAAGAAACGTTTGTCTTTATTTGTTGTTACATCCATCAGCATCACAGCCTCCTGCTCGTGGTAATGATTTTACTGCGCACTCCCTTGGGTTGTATTTATCTTTAATCCATCAGGAAAGTGAAAGTGAAAACTAATGCCTCAGAAAGTTCTATAAGCCAGTGCTTTTAATTTTTCCTATAAATCTGGCTGCTCTTTGATTTTTATTTGATTTCATCTTTACTTTATTAGGTAGAATGCATATAAAAGCTTATGTGTTTTTTTTAAAAAACAACCACACACTTACCAAGGCAAATTTAATGTTTATGGACTATTACTTTGGCTAATATCTATTCCACAAAGGCCCTTCATAACTACTGTTGCTAAGTTGCAGATGACTCACCTTTCATAAGAATATGAAAGTTTCCTTATTTCTAGTAGAACGTACAGCAGCAAATCAGCCTCTAAGGGCACGTTTGTTTTTGTTGTTGTTAATTTTTTCCTTTTTTATTAGCTATAGTCTTTATTTACATTTCAAATGTTGTCCCCTTTCCTGATTCCCCCCTCCTGAAAATCCCATAAGCCGTCTCCCCTCCCCCTGTTCCCCAATCACCCCTCTTCTGCTTCCCTGTCCTGGTATTTCTCTAGCCTTTCCAGGACCAAGGGCCTCTCCTCCCTTTGGTGTCTAACAAGGCCATCTTCTGCAGTATATGCATCTGGAGCCATGGGTTCCTCCATGTGCACTTTCTGGTTGATGTTTTTGTCCCTGGGAGCTCTGGGAATACTGGGTGGATCATATTGTTGTTCCTCCTATGGTGCTGCAAACCCCTCAGCTCCTTGGATCCTTTCTCTAGCTCCTCCATTGGGGATCCTGTGCTCAATTCAATGGCTGGCTAAAAGTGTCCCCCTCTGTATTTGTCATGCACTAGCAGAGTTTCCCAAGGGACAGCTATAATCAGCTCCAGTCAGGAAGCACTTGTGGGCATCGATAATAGTGCCTTGGTTTTGTAAATGTATATGGGATGGATCCCTAGGTGGGGTAGTCTCTGGATGGTCTTTCCCTCAGACTCTGCTTCACACTTTGTCTCTGTATCTCCTTCTGTGGGTATTTTGTTCCCGCTTCTAAGAAGGACCAGAATATCCATACTTTGTCCTTCTTGGGCATCATTTGATATGTGAAATGTGTCTTGGGTATTCCAAGCTTCTGGGCTAATATCCACTTATCAGTGAGTACATACCATGTGTGTTCTTTTGTGACTGGGTTATCTCACTTGGGATGATATTTTCCAGTTAAATCCATTTGGCTGAAAATTTCATGAATTCATTGTCTTTAATAGCTGAGTAGAATTCCATTGGGTAAATATACCACATTTCCACATTTTCTGTATACATCCTCCATTGAGGGACATCTGGGTTCTTTCCAGCTTCTGACTATTATAAATAGGGCTGCTTTGAACCTAGTGGAGCATGTATCCTTATTACATTCTGGAGAATCCTCTGGATATATGCCCAGGAGTGGTATAACAGGGTCCTCCAGTAGTATTATGTTTTGCCCAGGAATGATCTTTCTTTAGGCCGTGTGTCCAGTCAGTCAGGAAAACTGGGTTCACCTAGTTGATAACATCAGGTTGTGTTCATCCAAGATACCTCTAACTTCTTCAGCCCTTACTGTGATTCCCTTTTCTACCTCTAAGATTCTGTCTTTCAGAAACAGGACAAACATGTGATAACTGTTGTGAGAAGTACAGCTAGGTATTCTGCATTAATATGTAAAGAGTAAAATACTAACAACGAAGTCTATGAAACCCCACTCTGTTCTGCCTCTTCCTTCATTTTCATTGCTTCATTCTCATACTTGCAAGTATCGAAGATTGATGTGACTCTTACTATTTACTTACAGTGTGTGATCACTGTGATAGCTGTTTTTTCTCTCTACCCTGTCCTCCTAACAAAGTTCTAGCATTACCAGGACACTCTCTTATGTTCAGTGCCATCTAAGAAACCAATGAAAAACAAACTAGTTAGCATGTTACATTCACATGTAAATCTAAACATCTTAGGCATACCTGTGGGGGCTAGTGCTCACAGGTGTCTCTGGCCATTGATGCATGCAGGAGAGGGGTATGGCCAGAAGCTTCCTGGAGGCCTTTGTTGGGCCCTGGTGGTTTGAATGAAAATCCCATCATAGGCTTCTATGATTGAGTACTTTGTCCCCATTATTGGAACTGTTTGGGATTAGGAGGAATAACCTTGTTGAAGGAAGTGTCTCACTGAGAGTAGGATTGGAACTTTTGAAAGACTCACCCGATGCCGAGTGTTTTCTATTTTGTGGTTGTAGAATAGTAAGCACATTCTCAGCTGTTTCTTCTATCTACTCCTGTGTACTCTAAGCCTTTGAAACCATAAGCCAAACTAAGTGTTTTCTTTTCTAAGTTGCCTTGGGCTTGATGTTTTGTCACAGCAATAGAAAAGTCATTGAGACATGGGTGAATGCCCATAGGTAAAGTCAAGAAAAGGAAGTGAAGCCTGACCATGCAGCTGAGGACAGAATCCAGGGAGAGATCGATCATATCTTTAGGAAGATAGATCACATTGCTAAATCCAACTCCTCTCTTGATGGCGAGCCTAGAAACTGTGGTGAAGCTCCAGGAATTTGAGAAAAGAAGAAAAGAAACACTGAATTTACCATTGCTTAGAATATAAGTTGTGTGTACCCACTACACACCATACACCCAAGTTTGTCACTAACATTAGCCTCACACGTGGTTGTTTTGTAGAATTCAGAAATAGATTGGATTTTGTTTCATTCCAAGCTGTAAGCAACTCAAAAACAAATAAAACCCCAACAGAAGCAGCAGCAGCAGCAGCATCAACAACAGCAACAACAACAAAACTTTTTCAGGGGAGGAGGTGACCCTGAGAATTCAGGGCCAGTTACCACAGACAACTTGGGACTGACACTAGATCATAACATGCCAAGGGAAGGAGCTAGTCTTATCTGGACCTATACAGATCAGAAGACCTTTGTATAGAGAAAGGAACATGGCTACAAGTGGAAACGAAATTACAGAGACCTGGCCTGTCTAGGAAAGACCGAGTTTCCCTGATGGCCTCTTCTCACATGTACTTGTGTGTTCTCCAGAGTTCATTTTCTAAGAAGAGATCAAAACTAACAATTATATCAAGATAGATGACTCATAGGGTTTTTTTTTACTTTGTATATTTTGCCTTCCCTCATGATCCTAACAACAAGTAGGACACGCATTTGAATGAACAACACTGCGTGCCTTTCTGGACGGCATAAGGTTGAGATTTTAACGGACTGAAGGTTGTATTTTGAGAAGTGTGTGTCTGAAGACTGAAGAAGCTCACACAGTCCAATCGAAAGACTAATTGCAACCGCTGGAAAGTATGACTTGTCATTTAGATCAAATAAAAAATCATTACATTTAACCCATTTGCTTTTTTTACTTTCCTCCGTGTGTGTGTGTGTGTGTGTGTGTGTGTGTGTGTGTGAGAGAGAGAGAGAGAGAGAGAGAGAGAGAGAGAGAGAGAGAGAGAGATTTCTTAGGTACCATCCACCTGTTTTGTTTTGTTTTGTTTTGTTTTGTTTTGTTTTGTTTTGTTTTGTTTTGTTTTAAGACTGAGTCTTACACCAGCATGGAACTCAACAAATAGAGAAGACCTGGCTAGCTGTCAGTGAGCCGCAGGGATCTGCCTGTCTCTGCCTGTTTCTGCCTGTCTCTGCTTCCTCAGAACTGGAATTACAAATGTGTGTATACACTGTGAGTTCTAAGATTCCTGTGCTTGCGTTACCAATTAAGTTATCTCCCTAATCCCAATTTTCATAATTCTAGGATAATTTTTATTGATATTTCAGATTTTCTTGTGACTATAAAAATGTAAAGTAGTAACTATTAATATGTCAGAGCTTTCCAACCATCAGATGCTTCAAATAAACAATGAATTAGTTTTATTTCATCACTGCTTCATGTCACTACCTCATTCATAATATTGTAACAACACTTTTGAAACTTATCCTGATTAAAAGGCACATATCTGAAATTGTTATAAATGAGTTGTCAAGTCAATTTGGAAAATTTAACACTGAAGGAAAAGTTACTTGTTTTTGAGTTGATAATACAAATATAAATCATGGTACAGAATGGTCTGATGACAAAATGTTGTTATAAATTAAGATTTCTCTGTCTTGAATTGATTGTGCTAAAAAAAAATATATAACTGATTTTAAAGAACTGCCATACTCTGTCAATCCAGCGGATACTGAAATTGACAAAATTCATAAATTATTTCTCTACTTTCTAGATAACCAAACTGTAGAATTTGAGATATAAATTGATGTTCTATTAAAACAATATGTCAGCGTTATAGCTGTGCTTTTGATCCTTGATGGTCACCATAAATAAAAGAATTATTTAAGAGTCAAGTCCGATGCTTCCTGAATGTAATGAGCACACCCAGGATCCTGAAGCAAAAGGACAGCTATAAGCTCAGAAGCAATCCTGGGTTCGTGGTGGGTAAACCTGCTAGGTTTACATGGCAAGGAAAAGAAAGAAAAAATTAGAAAGAGAAATATTTGAGCATCCGAAGACAGTTTTAAAATAAAATTAGGAGGTCATCACTATCAGAGAACCTCTTGGGTTTTTTTTGTTTTGTTTTGTTTTGTTTGTTTTTGTTTTTGTTTTGTGTGTGTGTGTGTGTGTGTGTGTGTGTGTGTGTGTTTCTTGTCAGGCTTAGGAATTACTGACTTTACATCTCCATGCTGTTATACTATAAACTGTGCCAGTCCAAACCAGCCCTCCTTACTGAAGCGCTGCCTTACAATGATCTAGCTCGTTCCCTAAAACCCAATGAGACAAACTGTCTCCATGGATCCATTAGAACTCTAGGGGATTCCAGAAACCATATAAACATAGTTCTATGTACATACCTAGTCTATTTTTCCAGTATTATGTGCCTATTATAATTTTTAACCTTTTATTATTATTTATTATTATGGAAACAGTTCATGGTTCCTCTTAGATACACCCAAATTTAGAGCATCCATGCTCTTCCACTTTGAAAGCATTACTAAACAGAGTTTCATGAACACAAGTACAGTACAACCATCAGTCTGCTAGCTGATAGTGCTGGCAAGTAACAGGGGAGTGGGTAGAATACAGTGAGGATTCTCTGTAGAAAGAAGCGACTTGCATCCTGGGTGGGACAGAACAGAGAAAAGTGAGGCTTGATCACTCAAGTCAGAGCAATTTATAATTTATGGATTATTTATTGCTGGAATTTTCCATTTAATATTTTTGTTTGATGTTGACTCTAGGTAACTAAAACCATAGTAGAAACAGAATTTTGACCAAGAGAGGAAAACTAGATTCTCCCTAATGTCTCCCATGTAAGTAACCTTAAGACTGCCTTGGTGGGAGCCTGCCCTTAGCAGAAGGCATCGAAACTTAATTCTACTTTGTCAGCAACTTTGACTTATTGACATAAACCAAACTTGTCTTTGATTTCTTGTCTACCTCTTACTATATAGTCTATTACTATCAATTGGTCTGCATGTCTACATCTCTTCAACGGAAGAGTTTTGCCCGAAAATTGTTCTTTTTCTCACTACTTTGAAAGACCAAATATCCTGGCAACAGTTTCCATCCATTTCCATCAGTTCCAGGAAGTGGAGGCTTTATTTAATACAGTAGTTCTCAACATTCCTAATGCTGTGACCCTTTAGTACAGTTCCTCATTATAGTACCTCCTAACCATACAATTATTTTGCTGCTACTTCATAGCTAATTTTGCTACTGTCATGGATCATGTTGTAAATACGTGATTTTCAGGATATTTGACATGTGACTCAAAAGGGTTGCAGCACACAGGTTGAGAGGCACTTATTTAAAGACACAGGCTTAGCTGTTCCAGAGGCTGGAGCAAGAGAAGTGAAGAACTGCTTGCTGCTCTCTACTCTTCCTCATTTCCATCCTCTTCGTTCTGTGTAACTTAGGTTAGAAACAGCTGTCATGAGATCCTTCAATGCAATGCTAAATCCATAGCGAACATGGCAATCAGTGTTAAAAACAGCTTGTTAATGCGGGAGTTCCTGGTCATCTTTCTGTGAGTTGGATGCAATATTTTTTTGTTTTTTGAAAGTTATTATTTTTTATTGGATATATTCTATATTTACATTTCATTTCCCCCTTTTTTTTTGTTTCCCCACACCACTAAGGTCCCAAATGCCCTTTTCCCTCCCCCTGCTCCCTCATTCACCCCTTCCCACTTCCCTGTTCTGGTATTCCTCTACACTGATGCTTTGATCCTTTCCAGCACTAGTGTCCATTCCTTTCTTCTTGTCAGACATCATTTGGTATGTGAATTGTGTCTTTGGTGTCCCAAGATTCTAGGCTAATATCCACTTATCAGTGACTGCATATCATGGGTATTCTTTTGAGACTGGGTTACCTCACTTAGAATGATATTCTCCAGCTCCATCCATTTCTCTAAGAATTTCATGAATTCATTGTTTTTAATGGCTGAATAGTATTCCATTGTGTATATATACCACATTTTTTTGTATCCATTCCTCCGTTGAGGGACATCTGGGTTCTTTCCAGCTTCTGGCTATTATAAATAAGGCTGCTATGAACATCGTGGAGCATGTATTTTTATTGCATGCTGGGGAGTCTTCTGGGTATATTCCCAGGAGTGGTATGGCTGGATCCTCCGGAAGTATCATGTCCAGTTTTCTGAGGAACCGCCAGACTGATTTCCAGAGTGGTTGTACCAGCTTGCAATCCCACTTTCTCCACATCCTCGCCAACACCTGATGTCTTCTGAGTTTTTAATCCTAGCCATTCTGACAGGTGTGAGGTGAAATCTCAGGGTTGTTTTGATTTGCATTTCTCTAATGACTAATGATGTTGAACATTTTTTAAGGTGTTTCTCAGCCATCCGAATTTCTTCAGGTGAAAAGTCTTTGTTTAGCTCTGTACCCCATTTTTGGATAGGGTTATTTGGTTTTCTGGGGTCTAACTTCTTGAGTTCTTTGTATACATTGGATATTAGCCCTCTGTCGGATGTGGGGTTGGTGAAGATCTTTTCCCAATTTGTTGGTTGCCGATTTGTCCTTTTGACAGTGTCTTTTGCCTTACAGAAACTTTGTAACTTTATGAGGTCCCATTTGTTTATTCTTGATCTTAGAGCATAAGCGATTGGTGTTCTGTTCAGGAATTTTCCACCTGAGCCAATCCTCAAGGGTCTTCCCCAGTTTTTTTTCTATTAGTCTATTAGTGTGTCTGGTTTTATGTGGAGGTCCTTGATCCACTTGGAGTTAAGCTTAGTGCAAGGAGATAAGAGTGGATCAATTCTCATTCGTCTGCATGTTGACCTCCAGTTGAGCCAGCACCACTTGTTGAAAAGGCTATCTTTTTTTTCCACTGGATGTTTTCAGCTCCTTTGTCGAATATCAATTGGCCATATATGTGTGGGTTCAATTCTGGGTCTTCAATCCTATTCCGTTGATCTACTTCCCTGTCACTGTACCAATACCATGCAGTTTTTAACACTACTGCTCTGTAGTATTGCTTGAGGTCCGGGATATTGATTCCCCCAGAAGATCGTTTAGTGTTGATGATAGTTTTAGCTATCCTGGGTTTTTTGTTATTCCAGATGAATTTGAGAATTGCTCTTTCTAACTCTATAAAGAACTGAGTTGGGATTTTGATGGGGATTGCATTGAATCTGTATATTGCTTTTGGCAAGATTGCCATTTTGACTATATTAGTCCTGCCAACCCACGAGCATGGAAGATTTTTCCATTTTCTGAGGTCTTCTTCAATTTCCTTCTTCAGAGACCTGAAGTTTTTGTCATATAAATCTTTCACTTGTTTGGTTAGAGTCACACCAAGATACTTTATATTGTTTGTGGTTATTGTGAAGGGTGTCATTTCCCTAATTTCTTACTCGGCCTGCTTATCCTTTGCGTATAGGAAGGCTACTGATTTGCTTGAGTTGACTTTATAACCAGCCACTTTGCTGAAGTTGTTTATCAGCTGTAGGAGTTCTCTGGTGGAATTTTTTGGGTCACTTAAGTATACTATCATATCATCTGTGAATAGTGATAGTTTGACTTCTTCCTTTCCAATTTGTATCCCTCTGACTTTCTTATGTTGTCGAATTGCTCTAGCTAGTACCTATATTGAAGAGATATGGTGAGAGGGGGCAGCCTTGTCTAGTCCCTGATTTCAGTGGGATTGCTTCAAGTTTCTCTCCATTTACTTTGATGTTGGCTATCGGTCTGCTGTAAATTGCTTTTACTATGTTAAGATATGGGCCTTGAATTCCTGTTCTTTCCAAGACTTTGAGCATGAAAGGATGCTGAACTTTGTCAAATGCTTTTTCAGCATCCAATGAGATGACCATGTGGTTTTTTTCTTTGAGTTTGTTTATGTAGTGGATTACATTGATGGATTTCCATATATGGAACCATCCCTGCATACCTGGGATGAAGCCAACTTGATCATGGCGAATGATCGTTTTGATGTTTTCTTGGATTCGGTTGGCAAGTATTTTATTTAATATTTTTGAATCAATATTCCAGACTTACCAAAGGGCACAGAGACAGTAATCAAATTAACAAAATTAGAAATGAAAAGGGAGATATAACAACAGAAACTGAGGAAATTCAAAAAATCATCAGATCCTATTACAAAAGCCTATACTCAACACAACTGGAGAATCTCGAGGAAATGGACAATTTCCTAGACAGAAACCAAATACCAAAATTAAATCAGGATCAAATAGATCATCTAAACAGACCCATAACCCCCAAAGAAATAGAAGGGGTCATAGAAAGTCTTCCAACCCAAAAAAGCACAGGACCAGATGGTTTTAGTGCAGAATTCTATCAGACCTTCAAAGAAGTCCTAATACCAATACTCTTCAAACTATTCCACAAAATAGAAACAGAAGGAACACTACCCAACTCATTCTATGAAGCCACAATTACCCTGATACCAAAACCACAGAAAGATCCAACTAAGAAAGAGAACTACAGGCCAATCTCCCTTATGGATGCAGTATTTTTTTTTATTTTATTTTCTATATTCTATGTTTACATTTCAAAGGCTTTCCCCTTTCCCAGTTCCCACCCACCATAGTTCCCATAGTTCTTCTCCCCCCCAACTATTCCCCAATCATTCCCCCTCCCCCCTCGGTTTCTTTACTAAACTGGATGCAATATTTACATGCCCAGGGTCCTCTCCTTTCTTCTTCTTGGGAATCATTTGACTTGCTATTTGTGTCTTGAGTATTTAGTGCTTCTGGGCTCATTAATATCCACTTATCAGTGATTGCATTTCATGTGCATTCTTTTGTGATTGGGTTAGCTCACTCAGGATGATATTTTCCAGGTCTAACCATTTACCTACAAATTGCATGAATTCATTATTTTTAATTGCTGAGTAGTATTCCATTGTATAAATATACCACATTTTCTGTATCCATTCCTCCTTTGAGGGATATTTGGGCTCCTTCCAATTTCTGGCTATTATAAACAAGGCTGCTATAAACATAGTGGAGCATGTGTCTTTATTGCATGTAGGGGAATCCTCTGGGTATATGCCCAGGAGTGGTATGGCAGGGTCCTCTGGAAGTGACATGCCCAATTTTCTGAGGAACCGCCAAACTGATTTCCAGAGTGGTTTTACCATTTTGCAATCCCACCAACAGTGGAGGAGTGTTCCTCTTTCTCCACATCCTCGCCAGCACTTGTTGTCTCTTGAGTTTTTAATCTTAGCCATTCTGACTGGTGTGAGGTGGAATCTCAGGGTTGTTTTGATTTGCATTTCCCTGATGACTAATGATGTTGAACATCTCTTAAGGTGTTTCTCGGCCATCCGAATTTCTTCTGGTGAAAATTCTTTGTTTAGCTCTGTGCCCCATTTTTTGATAGGGTTATTTGTTTCTTTGCGGTCTAACTTCTTGAGTTCTTTGTATATATTGGATATTAGCCCTCTTTCGGATGTGGGGTTGGTAAAGATCTTTTCCCACTTTGTTGGTTGCCGTTTTGTCCTTCGGACAGTGTCCTTTGCTTTGCAGAAACTTTGTAATTTTATGAGGTCCCATTTGTCGATTCTTGATCTTAGTGCGTACGCTATTGGTGTTCTGTTCAGGAACTTTTCCCCTGTGCCCAAGTCCTCCAGGGTCTTCCCAAGTTTCTTTTCTAATAGTTTCAGTGTGTCTGGTTTTATGTGGAGGTCCTTGATCCACTTGGAGTTGATCTTAGAGCAAAGAGATAAGAGTGGGTCAATTCGCATTCTTCTGCATGTTGACCTCCAGTTGAACCAGCACCATTTGTTGAAAAGGCTATCTTTATTCCATCGGATGGTTGTGGCTCCTTTATCAAAGATCAAGTGACCATAAGTCTGTGGGTTAATTTCAGGGTCTTCAATCCTGTTCCATTGATCTGTTTGCCTGTTGCTATACCAATACCATGCAGTTTTTAACACAATTGCTCTGTAGTACTGCTTGAAGTCAGGGATATTGATTCCCCCAGAAGTCCTTTTATTGTTGAGAATAGTTTTAGCTATCCTGGGTTTTTTGTTGCTCCAGATGAATTTGAGAATTGCTCTTTCTAGATCTATGAAGAATTGAGTTGGGATTTTGATGGGGATTGCATTGAATCTGTATATTGCTTTTGGCAAGATGGCCATTTTTACTATATTGATCCTGCCAATCCAGGAGCAAGAAATATTTTTCCATCTTCTGAGGTCTTCTTCGATTTCTTTCTTCAGGGACTTGAAGTTCCTGTTGTACAGATCTTTCGCTTGTTTGGTTAGAGTTACGCCAAGATACTTTATGTTGTTTGTGGCTATTGTGAAGGGTGTTATTTCCCTAATTTCTTTCTCTGCCTGCTTGTCCTTTGAGTACAAGAAGGCCACTGACTTGCTTGAGTTAATTTTATAACCTGCCACTTTGCTGAAGTTGTTTATCAGCTGTAGAAGTTCTCTGGTGGAGTTTTTTGGGTCGCTTAGGTAAACTATCATATCGTCTGCAAATAATGATAGTTTCACTTCTTCCTGAGGGAACTTAAGAACTGGAATTTCAAAGAAGCTTCCAGTACTATAGTACTATAGCAAGTTGCCTTGACTCTGCTATTTCACAGGGTCCTCTCCTTGAACATCTGCATCATTGTGAGCAGAGAACATCCCCTCCTTATCGTGGGGTAATGGGTTACAGTTCTCAGAAGAACTACAGACTTATTAAAATGTGTTAATGGCATCCTCCCTTGGGAACCACACTTTCTTGATAGAACAAATCCTGCCTCACAGTGCTTCACTTGTTGTACTCCCAAATCGCATCCCTGAGTGATGTGTAGCATCTGTCGCATCTGCTTCACTTAGCTGTGCATCTCTATGGCTGCTGAACCGCTGGGCTCAGTGTGGGCTCACAGTGCAGAGTCAGCGGCTCTGTGTTCAGCCTCTGCCAAACCTCTGGGGCTGAGATTCCACCCTCAAGGAGAAATGACTAGATGATGCATTTCTTGTAACAGATCAAGTTTCCTAAGAGGGTAAAGTAACATCAAATTTGGCTTCCAAGATAAAAAAAACAAACACACCAGCACTGTATTTACCTGATACCAAATTATACCCAACTAGATCCTAAGCAGACAATGAGAATACAGTGGGCTTAAATATATATATATATATATATATATATATATATATATATATATATATATCACAGTATCAAATACTAATAATTAATTAATCAATCAATCATCTCAATCATATTCTATTAAGGAACACATATAACAAGAGGCTTTCAACCTAAGTGAATATGACATTTGATAACAGGAAGTTATATGTTATTTGAGAGCAGAAGAGCTCATCTTTAAAAGAGATTAGGTGGGGCATGGCAGACCTGTTGGGAATCTCTATTTCCTCTTCTTCTCTCTTCCTCTGTTTGCCTTAGTTCCACCTCCTTCTAAATACCTTTGTCCTATGCAATCCCTATGGCACATGTTTTTGAATAAATGGAACCACTCACTGAAAATAAGTCTTAGAAGGTCAAGATTTGACTTAGGCTCTCATGTCTTCTTTTCCTCACCAGGTTAAAGAACTAGACTGCTGCTTGCTCTTCCAGACAGTGTGGAGCTATACATGGAGAGATGGCACATAGCACCCCAAATTTTTCTACCCCCAGGGGTCTAGCTTTACTTTTCAGATAAGAAGATGACTAAGAGCAGAGTCTGAGGGCCGGTGACCAGGCGTACACTTCATCCATGTCAGAAACTGTTGAGATGAGAATGGGAAGCCTCAGATTCCTAGAAGCTTCAATGTGCTCTTTGAGCGTGTCACGGTGCTTGGCAAGGCTCTGACAGATGTTCTTTCTCTGTGTTCTTTGAAGCTGCTCTGGTTCTGAGCAGTCATCTACAAGTTACTGTCTGAGAAAATAATGAAAAATAATGAGTAAGGGAAAAGTGTGATTGTTCAGTCTTCATATTCACCTGGAGTAGGCTACTGTGTGTTAGCGGTGACATTTGTTGACAGCATCAAGTGCCACCTTCATTCTTTCACTCCTCAGTTGTCCATTCAGCTGAATAGCAGGGAATTACTCTGCAGTTCTTATATTTCAGGCCCGGAGCTACTCTTAATTAATTATTAGGTTTATTAAAAAATGGTTGATACCTTTATTGGGACTAGATTATGTAATCAATTTTCTGATTTGTATGTATCACATCTAATCTGAGGTCTACTAAATTCTTATGGTCCCTGATTATTCACCATAAGGAAAAGGTATTAGCTTTCTTTTAATGCCCAGCCCGTTAATGAGTAATTCCCCATAAATCTTCATAGCTCTTCCTGTTAAGAATTGTCCTCTAGTTTCTAATAAGGAAATACACATAGTCATACCCTGAGTTGCCCACAAATGCACACCTGGTCAGCAAGGGCCAAAGGCAGGAAGGGGTCAGACAGGCTTTTCCTACCACATGAGGTTTTGACTAAATACACAGTCACTAAGACAATTGTAGTAATTACCCTTTATCATGGATTCGATAACTCATAATCAGTGTGATCTAAAAATATTAGGTATAAAATTCCATACTTTGAGAGAAGACTAGAAGACAAAGCTGGAGCTAGAAAGGCCAAATTCATGTAACTTTATTATTGCATATCATTGTAATAGTAATTTGATTTTATTATTACTGTTTATTGGCTTTCTCTTCCTAAGGTATAAATTAATTATAGAGGAAAATGTATGCATAACAAACATCAAAAATTATGTAAAGTTTAATACAGTACATGGGGCTAGACACCTGCTAACACACTTGGAGCACATCTTTTATAGTACAAATATAATACAAACATATAATTTACAATATGGATGGTAATAGAAGTAATTATCAAGTTAGGACTAGAAAGGTATCAGAGGTAATTATCAGGTTAGGATTAGGACTATAAATCTAACCTTTGCAGGTCCCAGATGCCTGCCACAAGTGCCTTACATTCCTGTCTCATTTTATCTTCAGCACAATGCTTAATCCACATTTTATGAATGAGAACACAAAGACTTGAGGAATTCAAATTACTTGTCAAGTTCTAACACGTACCACCCAGTAAATGCAGGGCAAGGTCTTTTTTTTTTTTTTCTATATTCTTTGTTTACATTCCGAAGGCTTTTCCTTTTCCCAGTTTCCCCTTCACCCTAAGTCCCATAAGTCCTCTTCCCCTCCCCATTCCCCCACCCCCCAACCCCCCACCCTCGCCACCTCCCGCCTATCCCCCCATCCTCTCTCCCCCCATCCCCCCACCACCCGACTTTTTTCTGTTCTGGTATTCTCCTAAAAAACTGGATCCAGTCTTTTCAGGACCAGGGTCCTCTCCTTCCTTCTTCTTGGGAATCTTTTCATTTGCTAATTATGCCTTGAGGATTCAGAGCTTCTGGGCTCATTAATGTCCACTTCTCAGTGATTGCATTTCATGTGTATTCTTTTGTGATTGGGTTAACTCACTTAGGATGATTATTTTCCAGATCCAACCATTTGCCTACAAATTGCATGAATTCATTATTTTTAATTGCTGAGTAGTATTCCATTGTATAAATATACCACATTTTCTGTATCGATTCCTCCTTTGAGAGACATCTGGGCTCCTTCCAACTTCCGGCTATTATAAATAAGGCTGCTATGAACATAGTGGAGCATGTGTCTTTATTGTATGCAGGGGAATCCTCTGGGTATATGTCCAGGAGTGGTATGACAGGGTCCTCTGGAAGTGTCATGCCCAATTTTCTGAGGAACTGCCAGACTGATTTCCATAGTGGTTATACCATCTTGCAGTCCCACCAACAGTGTAGGAGGGTTCCTCTTTCTCCACATCCTCACAAGCACCTGCTGTCTCTTGAGTTTTTAATATTAGCCATTCTGACTGGTGTGGGGTGGAATCTCAGGGTTCTTTTGATTTGCATTTCCCTGATGACTAATGATGTTGAACATCTCTTAAGGTGCTTCTCGGCCATCCAAATTTCTTCTGGTGAAAATTCTTTGTTTAGCTCTGTACCCCATTTTTTGATAGGGTTATCTGGTTCTTTGGGGTCTAACTTCTTGAGTTCTTTGTATATATTGGATATTAGCCCCCTGTCGGCTGTAGGGTTGGTGAAGATCTTTTCCCAATTTGTTGGTTGCCATTTTGTCCTCTGGATGAGCTACTATTGGAAACTGATGGCTTCTCAGAGAGTCAGTTTTCTTTAGATTTGCAGCTCTTGAGAGGTTGCCCATGTTCCAGTAGAAGGTTTTACACCCATTCCCTACTGGAAGCAGTAGCTGGGCTCAATATATTTATCTATTATCTATCTATCTATCTATCTATCTATCTATCTATCTATCTATCTATCAATAAGTTGGTGAGAGGTCACATTTCTGTGTCAAGTAGTGAGTTATTAAGGAAGAATCCAAGCATCAAGAAGCCTTTGGCACAAACACAAGTGCATGTGCACACACAAGCATGCGCGCGCGTGCATGCACACACACACATACACACACACACACACACACACACACACATACACACCACATGACTACTCATACACGTGAACACCATACATACCTTCACATGCTGCACATGCAAAGAATTTAATTAAATTAAGGTGGAAATGTTGTGCTCAATTTTGCAATTATATAATCTTCCAACCTGGGATGCAGATTTATGTTATTAATATTTTTCAGAAGTTATATAACAAGTTGAGATATCAGAAAGGAACAATTCAGACTGTTTGTTTGAAGACCGTGAAGGGAAGTCCCTTTCTTGCAGATGAAACCTTGACATCTGCTGCACATTTAGTTTATCTTTGCAGGCTTGATACTCTGAGCGGAGGTTGTGATTCTGGGATGTACAGATGTATCTTTTCTCCAGGCACTTCCTGGCATCCTCTGATAACATGTGTAATTAGCTATTTCCCTTCCCTATTAAAGTCTGCATATTATCACAGCCATTCTGGTTAAATCAGACTCGAGAGGCCAATGGTAATGAAAGAAGAATTAGGAAATCTGTCTTTATTAAATGAGAAACAGAATAACTAAGAAGGTCAAGATGGAAAAATAAACTGTATCATGGGGAGAGTGATCAGAATCAATTGCCAAGATTCACCAGCGTTCAGAATCTAATTCAAAGGCCTTTTTAAAAAAATGATTCTACTTTCTACCATATTTCATCTCAAGTTTTAAATGCAGTCCATCTTTTTATCCTGTTAAATCTGGGGTGGGAGGTTCTAGAACTCCATCAGAAGATGTGAGAGCTCCTGAGTTATGCTGAAGAAGCAGGACTTCCTTGAACCTGACTCCACTAACTCCACACCACCAATAGGTAAGAAGATGACAAGCTCGTGATCATGTACCTCTGGGTCTATTCAGGGGCTCTCTACAGTTAGTTTTATTTGAGGTAAACTTTAGACCACACCCTTGTGATGAGACAGACATACCATTCATGCTTCTTTTGCAGTTTCAAAACAGTTTCCGAACAGCATCTGTGACAGGTGCCAATACAAAAACTGTACCTGTCATACCCATCTGAGATAATGTATAGCTGTCATCATCTCAGAAGTCACCATGTCCAAAATCCCTTGAGGGGAAAAACGTCTTAACTGTGGGAAGTGCCAGTTTGATTCTTTCCCCCTTTTACTTCTTTAACCGTTGTCAAAGAGTAGTGTATTTAATTGAAAAAAGGAATACTGCGGGCATGAATGCAAATTAGCACAGGAGGGCAATTTAATTATAGAAGAGTCAAGGTTCTTACTGAGAAATATTGATGGCTGTATCCTCAGAGTTTCTCCTTTGTGTGAAACATATTGGAACTGAAGACTTGGGAGGCGACACAATGGATGTCTGAAGCAGGGATAATTTGGGAAACAAAGGTAGCTCAGCTGTGTAATGTAACCTCTGTTTAAGTGCTATTTTTGCTTGTGAACTAAAGACATTCTATAATCAGGTTCTCAATAATCTTCCTTGTGAAGAAGATTTGCTAATCGGTTTAAGGAACAAAATGTCAAGATTTGCCTGTCTGTCTCATGAACTTGCTCAGCAACCAAAGAAGGAAGCCAGACTCCATTGATCCCCTAATACAAGCTGAGAGCCATACGAGGGCCTGTCACTTCAGCAGTCATGCATCAATTGGATTCCCCCTCCATGGATGCAGGCTGCTGGGATAAACTCCAAAGAGAAGATTTAAAAAAGGCTTAGACTTTCCTATCATAAGGCTGCTAGTCCAGGACAAACAGCAAACAAGTAAACAAAGAGTCAACCAAAGTGAGTGCGTTTCAAGATTGGTTTCTACTCTATGGTGCTACTGGGAAATGTTGAGACCTCTAGTAGGTGAAGACTAGTAGGAGAAATTTAGGTCATGGTGGGGTTTGCCCAAGGAAGGGATATTTCTCTCTCTTCCTCTCTCCTCTCTCCTCTCTCCTCTCTCCTCCTCCTCCTCCTCCTCCTCCTCCTCCTCCTCCTCCTCCTCCTCCTCCTCTCTCTCTCTCTCTCTCTCTCTCTCTCTCTCTCTCTCTCTCTCATCTGTCTGTCTCTGCTTCCTGTCATGAGTTGAGCAGTCTCCTGGATTATGGACTCTTACCATATGTCATCAGCCACAAGACCAAAATAACAGGCCAAGAGATTGTGGACTGAAACCTTTAAACTGTGCATCCAAACAGATGTGTCTTAGTTAGGGATCTATTACTGTGAAGACACACTGTGAGCAAGGGAAGACACACTATGAGCTTGACAACTCTTCTAAAGGAAAACATTTAATTGGGATGGCTTACAGTTAAGAAATTTAATCCATTATCTTATAGTGGAAAGCATGACAGCATATAAGCAGACAAGGTGATGGAGATGCTTAGAGTGCAGGCAGCGGGAAGAGATTCGGAGATCTCAAAGCCCACCCCCCAGTGACACACTTCCTCCAACAAAGCCACACCTACTTTAACAAGGCCACACCTCCTAAGGGTGCTACTCCCCATGAACCTATGGGGGTCATTCTTTCAAACCACCACAAAACCTCTCCTCTGAGGAGAGACTGGCCATGCATGTTCCCGTGTGATCCTCTGTGGGGAACTCTCCTCCAAGAGCAGCAGAACTTGTGAGAATTCTATAAAGTTGGCAGAATATTATGTTCTTCAAAAACAATGTTTCTCTTCGGGGACTCAGGCCTGGAGTGGGAATTGGGCACAGAATAGCGGGTGCACTCTGCACTCGCGCAGCGGACCCCGAGCTCCCTGCAGGCAGCTGCCATATTGCCTGCAGCTTCCCGCCCAGCTGGTGGTGGGGAAGCTGGAGGGTCACCCAGCGTGCCAGGTGCTCAGAACCATCCGGCGGCGGCGGCAGAACCAGGTACCCGAGACAGCCCGAGCTTAAGACCTTCGGGGACTCAGGCCTGGAGTGGGAATTGGGCACAGAATAGCGGGTGCACTCTGCACTCGCGCGCGGGGCGGACCCCGAGCTCCCTGCAGGCAGCTGCCATATTGCCTGCAGCTTCCCGCCCAGCTGGCGGTGGGGAAGCCGGAGGGTCACCCAGCGTGCCAGGTGCTCAGAACCATCCGGCGGCGGCGGCAGAACCAGGTACCCGAGACAGCCCAAGCTTAAGACCTTCGGGGACTCAGGCCTGGAGTGGGAGTTGGGCACAGAATAGCGGGTGCACTCTGCACTCGCGCAGCGGACCCCGAGCTCCCTGCAGGCAGCTGCCATATTGCCTGCAGCTTCCCGCCCAGCTGGTGGTGGGGAAGCCTGAGGGTCACCCAGCGTGCCAGGTGCTCAGAACCATCCGGCGGCGGCGGCAGAACCAGGTACCCGAGACAGCCCGAGCTTAAGACCTTCGGGGACTCAGGCCTGGAGTGGGAATTGGGCACAGAATAGCGGGTGCACTCTGCACTCGCGCGCGGGGCGGACCCCGAGCTCCCTGCAGGCAGCTGCCATATTGCCTGCAGCTTCCCGTCCAGCTGGTGGTGAGGAAGCCAGAGTCAGCCAGTGTGCCAGGTACCCAGACCCAGCCGAAGGCCGAACCAGCCTCCCATCCAGCCAGTGGCAGGGAAGCTGGAAACCGGACCCAGCCAGCTTCCCAGCAGCTTGGGACCAGCAGGCGGAACCAGATAACTGAGATATCCCAACTTTAAGACCCCTGGGGAAACAGGATATCAGACAGCGAACCCTGAGCAGGAGCAGTGCAGAGCAGCCGCCCAACAGGCGGAACCAAATACCTGGGATATCCTGAGGTTAAGACCTCGGGGGACTCAGGCCACCTGTCAGCAATCTGTGAGCAAGACCCCCGCAGGACAGTGATTCAGGTATCCCAGTCACTGGGAAATAGCCTTACAACCCCACAGGAGGGTCAAGCACCAGCTAGTATCTACAGGACCAACTAACACCAGAGTTAACCAGATGGCAAAAGGCAAACGTAAGATCGCTACTAACAAAAATCAAGGCAATATGGCGGCATCCGAACCCAGTTCCCCAACAGCAATAAATATTGGATACACCGAAACACCATTAAAACAAGACTCAGATCTAAAATCACTGGTCAGGATGCTGATAGAGGAACACTTAGATAAATCTCTTAAAGTAATACATGAGAAAATAGATCAAAAGCTAGAAGCCATTGCAAGACAAACACAATTAAATCCCAGATATCTCAACACACCAGAAAAACAAGACTCAGATCTAAAATCACTGGTAAAGATGCAGATTGAGGATCACTTAGATAAATTTCTTAAAGTAATAGAGGAGAAAATAGATCAAAAACTAGAAGCCCATACAAGGCAGACACAAAAATCACTTAAAGAAATCCAGGAGAATATAGAGCAAAAAGTGAATCCCAATAAGGGGGAGAAACAAAAATCACCCAAAGAAATACAAGAGAACATGGGTCAACGAGTAGAAGTCATAAAGGAGGAAACACAAAAATCCCTTAAAGAATTACAGGAAAACACAAACAAGCAACTGAAAGATCTGAGCAAAACCATACAAAATCTAAAAACAGAAGTAGAAACAACTAAGCAATTGCAAAGGGAGACAATGTTGGAAATAGAAAACCTTGGGAAGAAATCAGGAGTCATAGATGCAAATATCAACAATAGAATACAAGAGATAGAAGACAGAATCTCAGATGCTGAAGATACCATAGGAACCATGGATTCAACAATTAAAGAAAATGCAAAATGCAAAAAGCTGGTAACCCAAAACATTCAGGAAATCCAGGACACAATGAGAAGACCAAACCTAAGGATTATAGGGATAGATGAGAATGAAGATCTACAACTTAAAGGGCCAGCAAATATCTTCTACAAAATTATGGAAGAAAATTTCCCCAACCTAAAGAGAGAGATGCCCATGAATATACAAGAAGCCTATAGAACCCCAAATAGACTGGACCAGAACAGAAATACTTCCCGTCACATAATAGTCAAAACCCCAAATGTACTAAACAAAGAAAGAATATTAAAGGCAGTAAGAGAAAAAGGACAAGTAACATATAAAGGAAGACCTATCAGAATTACAACAGACTTCTCACCTGAGACCATGAAAGCTAGAAGATCCTGGGCAGACCTTATGCAGACCCTAAGAGAACACAAACTTCAGCCAAGACTACTATACCCAGCGAAACTCTCAATTGCCATAGATGGGGAAACCAAGATATTCCACGACAAAACCAAATTTGCAAGATACTTATCTACAAACCCAGCCCTACAAAGGATAATAGGGGAAAAATACCAACACAAGGGGGGAAACAACACCCCAGAAGAAACAAGATAGAAACCCCATCTCATCCAACCCAAAAGAAGAGAACCACTCAAATACAAATAATAATAACAATTCCCAAAATGTCAGGAAGTAATAATTACTATTCCTTAATATCTCTTAATATCAATGGACTCAATTCCCCAATCAAAAGACACAGACTAACAGACTGGATACGGAAACAGGACCCTACATTTTGCTGCATACAGGAAACACATCTCAGTGTCAAAGACAAACACCACCTTAGAGTAAAAGGCTGGAAGACAGTTCTACAAGCAAATGGTCCCAGGAAACAAGCTGGAGTAGCCATTCTAATATCAGATAAAATCGACTTTCAACCTAAAGTCATCAAAAGAGACACAGAAGGTCACTTCCTGCTTGTCAAAGGGAAAATCCACCAAGAAGAATTCTCAATACTGAACATCTATGCACCAAATGCAAGGGCACCCTCATTCGTAAAAGAAACTTTACTAAAGCTTAAAGCACACATCGCACCTAACACAATGATTGTAGGTGACTTCAACACTCCACTCTCCTCAATGGACCGATCAGGAAAGCAGAAACTAAACAGGGACACAGTGAAACTAATTGAAGCTTTGGACCAATTGGATTTAACAGATATATATAGAACATTCCATCCTAAAACAAAAGAGTATACCTTTTTCTCAGCACCGCACGGTACCTTCTCAAAAATTGATCATATAATTGGTCACAAGACAGACCTCAACAAATACAAGAAGACCGAACTAATCCCATGTCTCCTATCGGATCACTATGGAGTAAAAGTGGTCTTCAATAGCAAGAAGAACTACAGAAAGCCCACATACACATGGAAACTGAACAATACTCTACTCAATGACACCCTGGTCAAGGAAGAAATAAAGAAAGAAATCAAAGACTTTTTAGACTTCAATGAAAATGAAGGTACGACCTACCCAAATCTCTGGGATACAATGAAAGCAGTGCTAAGAGGAAAACTCATAGCCCTGAGTGCCTCCAAAAAGAAACTGGAAAGAGCATACACTAGCAACTTAACAGCACACCTGAAGGCGCTGGAACAAAAAGAAGCTAACTCACCCAGGAGGAGTAGAAGAGAGGAAATCATCAAACTAAGGGCTGAAATCAATCAAGCAGAAACAAAGAGAACCATACAAAGAATCAACAAAACCAAGAGCTGGTTCTTCGAGAAAATCAACAAGATAGATAAGCCCTTAGCTAGACTAACCAAAGGGCACAGAGATAGTATCCAAATTAACAAAATTAAAAATGAAAAGGGGGATATAACAACAGAAACAGAGGAAATTCAAAAGATCATCAGATCCTACTACAAAGGCCTATACTCAAAACAACTGGAGAATCTGGAGGAAGTGGACAATTTCCTAGACAGATACCAAATACCAAAATTAAATCAGCATCAAGTAGACCAGCTAAACAGTCCCATAACCCTTAAAGAAATAGAAGGGGTTATAGAAAGCCTCCCAACCAAAAAAAGTACGGGACCAGATGGTTTTAGTGCAGAATTCTACCAGACCTTCAAAGAAGACTTAACACCAATACTCTTCAAACTATTCCACAAAATAGAGACAGAAGGGACACTGCCCAACTCATTCTTCGAAACCACAATTACGCTGATACCTAAACCACAAAAAGATCCAACAAAGAAAGAGAACTACAGGCCAATTTCTCTTATGAATATAGATGCAAAAATACTAAATAAAATTCTTGCCAACCGAATCCAAGAGCATATCAAAACGATCATTCACCATGATCAAGTAGGCTTCATTCCAGGAATGCAGGGATGGTTCAATATACGGAAATCCATCAATGTAATCCACTACATAAACAAACTAAAAGAAAAAAACCACATGGTCATCTCATTAGATGCTGAAAAAGCATTTGACAAAATTCAGCATCCTTTCATGCTAAAAGTCTTGGAAAGAGCAGGAATTCAAGGCCCATACCTAAACATAGTAAAAGCAATCTACAGCAAACCAGTAGCCAACATCAAAATAAATGGAGAGAAACTTGAAGCAATTCCACTAAAATCAGGGACTAGACAAGGCTGTCCTCTCTCTCCATATCTTTTCAATATAGTACTTGAAGTTCTAGCGAGAGCAATCAGACAACATAAGGAAGTCAAAGGGATACAAATTGGAAAGGAAGAAGTCAAAGTATCATTATTTGCAGATGATATGATAGTCTACTTAAGCGATCCAAAAAACTCCACCAGAGAACTTCTACAGCTGATAAACAACTTCAGCAATGTGGCTGGTTATAAAATTAACTCAAGCAAATCAGTAGCCTTCTTGTACTCAAAGGACAAGCAGGCTGAGAAAGAAGTTAGGGAAATAACACCCTTCACAATAGCCACAAACAACATAAAGTACCTTGGCGTAACTCTAACCAAACAAGTGAAAGATCTGTATGACAGGAACTTCAAGTCCCTGAAGAAAGAAATCGAAGAAGACCTCAGGAGATGGAAAAATATTTCTTGCTCCTGGATTGGCAGGATCAATATAGTAAAAATGGCCATCTTGCCAAAAGCAATCTACAGATTCAATGCAATCCCCATCAAAATCCCAAATCAATTCTTCATAGATCTAGAAAGAGCAATTCTCAAATTCATCTGGAGCAACAAAAAACCCAGGATAGCTAAAACTATTCTCAACAATAAAAGGACTTCTGGGGGAATCAATATCCCTGACCTCAAGCAGTACTACAGAGCAATTGTGTTAAAAACTGCATGGTATTGGTACAGCAACAGGCAGGTAGATCAATGGAATAGGATTGAAGACCCAGAAATTAACCCACAGACTTATGGTCACTTGATCTTTGATAAAGGAGCCACAACCATCCAGTGGAAAAAAGATAGCCTTTTCAACAAATGGTGCTGGTTCAACTGGAGGTCAACATGCAGAAGAATGCGAATTGACCCACTCTTATCTCCTTGTACTAAGATCAACTCCAAGTGGATCAAGGACCTCCACATAAAACCAGACACACTGAAACTATTAGAAAAGAAACTTGGGAAGACCCTGGAGGACTTGGGCACAGGGGAAAAGTTCCTGAACAGAACACCAATAGCTTATGCTCTAAGATCAAGAATCGACAAATGGGACCTCATAAAATTACAAAGTTTCTGCAAAGCAAAGGACACTGTCAGAAGGACAAAACGGCAACCAACAAAGTGGGAAAAGATCTTCACCAACCCCACATCCGACAGAGGGCTAATATCCAATATATACAAAGAACTCAAGAAGTTAGACCGCAAAGAACCAAATAACCCTATCAAAAAATGGGGCACAGAGCTAAACAAAGAATTCTCACCAGAAGAAATTCGGATGGCCGAGAAACACCTTAAAAGATGTTCAACATCATTAGTCATCAGGGAAATGCAAATCAAAACAACCCTGAGATTCCACCTCACACCAGTCAGAATGGCTAAGATTAAAAACTCAAGAGACAACAAGTGCTGGCGAGGATGTGGAGAAAGAGGAACACTCCTCCACTGTTGGTGGGATTGCAAAATGGTAAAACCGCTCTGGAAATCAGTTTGGCGGTTCCTCAGAAAATTGGGCATGTTACTTCCAGAGGACCCTGGCATACCACTCCTGGGCATATACCCAGAGGATTCCCCTGCATGCAATAAGGACACATGCTCCACTATGTTTATAGCAGCCTTGTTTATAATAGCCAGAAATTGGAAGCAGCCCAAATATCCCTCAAAGGAGGAATGGATACAGAAAATGTGGTATATTTATACAATGGAATACTACACAGCAATTAAAAATAATGAATTCATACAATTTGTAGGTAAATGGTTAGACCTGGAAAATATCATCCTGAGTGAATTAACCCAATCACAAAAGAATGCACCTGAAATGCAATCACTGATAAGTGGATATTAATGAGCCCAGAAGCCCTAAATACTCAAGACACAAATAGCAAGTCAAATGATTCCCAAGAAGAAGAAAGGAGAGGACCCTGGGCCTGTAAAGATTGCTTCCAGTTTAGTAAAGAAACCGAGGGGGGAGGGGGAATTATTGGGGAACAGATGGGGGGGAGAGGAACTATGGGAACTATGGTGGGTGGGAACTGGGAAAGGGGAAAGCCTTTGGAATGCAAACATAGAATATAGAAAATAAAATTAAAAAAAAAAAAAAAAAAAAACAATGTTTCTCTTTTTATGAGACTGGAAGGAGCCTTTTAACCTTATTTTATAGAGAAAGCCATAGAAGATCACACTGCTACAACATGGGTGTAGATAATAAAAATGGACAGCAGCACAATTTGAAATAGTTGCTACTTCCCAGGTGCCAGTCTACACGTACTTCATCTGTTAAACAAGTCACTCCTGTGTAACTTGCTGTAGTGGCACAGCTTAGGAACCAGAAGCATCCAAACAGACTCCCAGGCCATTTGGTTCTATTGTCTGAAACATCTAAAATGGAGAATTGGGGAGGGGCAAAGGAAAACTGCAGAGTTCTCCCCAGAGGACTCTAGAGTTGGGACATGGAAGGAAGCTTTTCTAAATCAAGGAATTCAGCTAGGTCTGAATATATTAGCGCTAGTTTAGAGAGCTCCAGAGAGCTCAGAGGACAGAGCAACCTCTAGAAAACATAGCCTTCTATAAGGCCTTCTAAAGAGGGGCCTTCTGTAAGGTGAAGGTTACTTAAAGACGAGGCTCTATGTATTTTATGATATCTGCATCTTAGGCCCCAGACTCCTACTCCTATTAGGTGACATGTTCCGTATAGATCAACCTGGGGCTGTGACCCAGGAAGTTCCCTTTCAGAGTTCCGCGACTCTTTTAATAGGAGGTTGCTACAGTTCTGAGAGGTTTCTTTCAGTATTTGTTACTCTCCTGTTGCTATGATGAAATACCAGGGTCAAGAGCCAGCTATAGAAGAGGAAGAGTCCATAATGGAGTCGGGACTAGGAAGTTGGCTTGTCAAGTCTTTTATCCACACACAGGAAACAAAAAGTGTGAGCTGGGAGTGGGGGAAAGCTCTAACCTCTAAAAGCCTACCCACAGTGCTGCAGTTCCTCCATCAAGATGCTTCCACTACCTCATAAGGATTGTAAAATAAAGTCTCCCAAACAGGACCACCAACTGGGAACCAAGCATTCAAATGCTTGAATCCTGATGGACATTTCCCATTCAAACTACTACATCTGAGCTTTCACGAATGGTATAAATGTAGCATTATCCTCTTTCTTCCACTCGGGTAGCAAGTGAGATAGATGGCTGGCACCTATGAAAGTTGGATGCCATCTTAACTGCGCTACCCATTCTAAAGACCCCTGGTCAGGTTGCTAACTCCATTGGGTGATTATCCATGCTGCTATAAAATGGCAGTTTTATAGCTCACATGTATTTAGGCAGATCTCTTTTACCATTATTGAGATAGCCCTTCACTGTACTCTCACAACTGTATGTGGGCAGCTGATTCATCTGGACTTGTTGAGGACTTCCCCATGTGTGCTCCAGAAAGTCTCAAGCAATCGAAGACTTTCTCTAGACTCTGCCTGGTCTCAAGCCAGCTTCTAGCTACAGTCTGAGTCTATTTCTCTCATTATCTACCAACCCACCCCTCTTTAACCCCCTAAAGTTCCAAGTCTTCAAACTGCATTTAGGTATGTGTCTATCTTCTATAACCATTCCCCAAGATGCTCAGTCTGGGAATGAGACATCGCATGGATAAATGTGTGGACCACTAAGAAATGTTTTTCTCACATACCATCCTGTGGAGTTGTTCATGGTTGAGGCAAGGCATTATAAAATATTGTGACCTTACAGACGAGAAAATTATACAGCAAAATCACAGAAGAATTTAGCTATTCTGAAATTTGGAATACTGATGGATAAGTTATTGAACTGAATGAAATAATATCTATGAGTGATAGCATTTAAAGGGTTTTATAGTTGAGTACATTTTATTTCTTGTGGGTTGGAGGAGTATTTCTGTGAAGGAATTATTTGTCAAGAGACGACGTTTAGAAAATTCCCCCAAACTGAGCCTGAGTGGATAAATTAGCTAGAGCTGGCATGTAATTCAGGATTGAGAATGACAAGACCAAATGAGACAAGCATTCCCTTGGGGTGGGGTGGGGTTAGATGATGTGCCACAAGAAAGGAGGACATTTGGCAGTCTCCTCGGCCCTGCCTAAGAACTGTGATTTCTGGTCACTGCATAGCTGTTTGTTTATATCACTAAAGGAATCCAGAGTCTCCTAGCAGCCATTGTTGTAAAACTGTCAGGAACTCTTCTACCCCAGTGGCTTAGCCTACCTCTAAACATTCATCTTTTACAACAAACCAGAATCACCAAAACATATATAATTTTTATACATACAAATCAAACAATGAAAGTCTGGGCAAGTACCAAACAACATCTGTGTGTAAATGTTTACTTTGCTTGTATCTTCCTAGTAATTCCATCTTCTAGAATTATAGCAACATACACACACCGGTGGGCGGCTGGGTAGACTTTCTTTATGCTTATTTTTTCAGGAGTCTAAGTGTATCCTTGGGAGTTATCATATCAGAGTGACAGCATATACACTTGACTATTTTCCTATTTTGTAAATATTTTATTTTATTTTATTTTATTTTATTTTATTTTATGGATATGAGTGTTTTGCATGCATGTATGTATGTATGTGTACCACCATACTGCTTGTGCCCACAAAGGTCAGAAGAGGGCATCAGATCCCCTGGAATTGGAGATACAGCCCTTCCCTCTGTAGATAGTCTTTGTCCCCCTAAAATGCTACACAACAGGGAAGGACTTTCCGTTCAGCATCCCTCCACTGGCTCTCACAGCAATTGATTCAATGACTGATCACAGTCTGAATCTTGTCCCGGGAACTGCTTAAGTTCTTGTAATAAGGTGAATGCACTTTGCATGTGGCTTACTAAAACAGAATCACATAAACTCAGATCCATCTTAAGCCCTAAAAAATAGATTGGTACATTTAAGTGTGTGTTTTTTTTTTCTTTAAAAGGGAGCTAGGGGAGATGGCTCACTGGTTAAGAGCAATGTCTGTTCTTCCAAAAGTCCTGAGTTCCCAGCAGCCACATAGTGGCTCATAACCACCTGTAATGGGATCTGATGGCCTCTTCTGTCTGATGCAGTCTTCTGTCATGCAGGTATACATGCAAATAGCTTGCTCATATATGTAAATAAATAAATCTTTAAAACAAAAATGTAAAAGGAAGAGTTGGAACTCTTTAACACAATAGAACTGTTCCATGAGCAAAACACTGAAGAAGTGGCCACAGCAAGTAATGAGGTCACCTGGTGATTGTCTCACAGCAGCTTGCAAGTCACTTAAGTTCTACTCAAATGCCATTTCCATGTGGTTCTTATAAATAAATGCTTCCAGGAAAACCAAAAACATTCACGTTATTGGATTCCAGAGGCAACTGAGTATTGGTGTTATCAAAGGCAATTTGCATATACAATTTGCATGCTATTTGCAACCTTTCGTATTTAATGATTCATTAGAAATGATCAAATTATCCTGTTACGGGAACTGCTGAAAATAAATACAGTGACCCATTTTTTTTTCTATTATCATTTGGCTTTGGAATATACACCTGTGCTACATTATCTTTGATGCTAAAACAAAGACATTTGCCATTGAGGGTCTGTGGGAGGATAACAATTACTCAGGAGTTTTTTGTTTTTTGTTTTTTTTTTAAACACACACAAGACAGATGTATTATTGTGCACAAGCTGATTCCCAAACATTCACATGATCTGTGTGAGTGTCTCTGATTTTCAGGCTAAATTTGATTTTCTGGAGTATATATGAAATTCTGATGTTTCTTTTTCCTCTAATTTTGCATGTTGCCTAAAAGAGGATGTTGTCCCAAATCCTAAACCCTAAGGCAGCTGACTCTCTTCTCCCTACTAGCCCAATATAACACTCCAGTCTTCCATCAAAGTCTAAACCAGTTATCTTTAATGAAATAAAACCATTTAGAGCCATTCCTCTGGTCACACCCATCTGCTCTATCCTTCCTTTAACAGCCCCTTACTCCCAACTGTATGAAGTTATCATGTCTCCATGTTCATAGTCAGCCTGCTGCCATGGGGAATGCTGCATGCTAGATGCCATCAGGGATGGTGAATGATGTTCCAAAATATGTTGAGCCAAACAAGATTGTTATTTCCTGAAAGCCAACTCTAGACAAACTGGAAAAATTACAATAGTTTTTCAGTCCTTTGTTCAGGGTGAGATCATAGTGTTGGGGACTTAGAGCACTTGGTTATAAAAGAGAACTCTGTGGTCTCTGTCTGCATCATGCCTGCACTCAATTCCTGGTCCATAACAAACCACCAAGAACTTATCAGCTTAAAACCACAGGCATCCATTATCTACAGACCCAAGAGATCAGAAATCTGAAGGCTTCAGAAAAGAATTCATGCCATGCCTCTCCTCCTGGTGGGCCTGGGTGTTGGTCAGCTTGTGGCTTGGACACTTTGACCTCTGCCTCCCTTTTCCTGTGGCCTTCTCTTTCACTACAAATCCCCTCTGCTCTTTCCACAAGGACACTGATCATTGGATTTGAGGCTCATCCAAATACATTGAGTTGACTCTTATCTCAAGCTCTTTCTCTTGATCCCATCTGCAAAGATCCTTTCTTCAAATAAAGTCATACTCAGAGATTCTGAGTGGATCTAAATTGTAGAGTGTTAATCATTCAACCTACATGTATAGTGTTTCATTTTAAAAATACAGTTTATGAGCTGGCCTATATCGATGTGGTTTTGTATAAGGAGGTCCTTTCCCATTGCCTCGCTCTCTGCTTTTATGATACAATAAAAGTAAGATCCTGACCCAGTTCTGGTGCACAGACAAACACTTATTAACACACTGACCCAAAGCATGTGTTCCATGGCTCTTGTAATTCAATGAGTTGCCCATTGTTTGCACTCTAGGACCTTTATCCAGCATGCAGCAAGAAAAAGCCACAGAATGTAGCAGTATTTCAGTACCAGGATTCTGTTTGTGTTCTTGCAATGGTTTGGGTACTCCAACCCAAAGGCCTATGTGGCAGCAGGCTTGGTTCCCATGGTAACTCTATTAGGAGATGGTAAAATATGTAATAGGTAAAGCCTAGTTAAATGCCATTAGATCACTAAGGGTGAGAGAGTTTTCAAGCACAAGCAACAGTTTGCAAAATCTCATATTATAATGGCTATAAAAGAGGTTCTTCCATCCCTTTCACTCCCTAACTTGACGTATGACCACTCCCTCCTTCAAATGCTGCTCTATAAAGTTCTACCAAACTCAAGCTTAATGATATAGCCCACAACATACCCTGCTACACTTTCAGTCTCCCAAGCTGAAAACTAACAAACCTCTTTCTCATAACATTAGCCTTGGGTATATTAGTAATGAAAACTAGACTAATATACTTCCATTTTATAATTTTTCAGATTAGAGTTTATGGATAATCAGTGCGCTATAAAATAAATTTGGGATGTTTGGCCAGCAACTTATAAAAAGAAAAATATAGAAGAATTGAATTGAATTGAAAATAGCAAGGCAATTATACAAGGTAAGTTAAGACTCAGTAGAAAACCAAACACCTACCCCCAGTATTTGTGTGTGTGTGTGTGTGTGTGTGTGTGTGTGTGTGTGTGTGTGTTGTGTATATGTATCTGTGTGTGTTTAGGAAATGATCATGTGGTCAGGAAAATGATGATGAAGACTATATTTAATACTATGATCTAAAAATAATCAAGGCAAATCAAGAGAAAGATGGATGTGGGCACAGAATGTAATTGGTCCTTTTACCTAAGACAAGACTCCTGCAGATGCAGGCTTTTGGGCACCCTTGTAACCCATACATTCAATGGCAGCTGCTTCTGTGTAATTATTTCTAGGTAGTTTAACATAGCCATTCATGACATCAATTAAAAAAAATTACTTTAACATTATTTCATCTAATCAGTAAATGTTCTAAAGATAGTCAAAAGACTTACAATAGTTTCCCCTTGAAGATGGATTTCTGATTACATTTATTAAAATACAAATTACCCCTGATTATGTACTCTTGATTGAAGCATTTTTAACTATTATCCAACTCTAAAGTATAAACAGAACTAAGCTCTGCCTTGTGTGTTGAATGTGTATGTGCGACTGTGTGTGTTGGGGGCAGGGAGTGTTCGCATGTGAACATGCAAGTATGTATGCCTAACTTCCTCTCATTTCTGTGGTAAAACTCTGACTAAAAAGACTGTGGAGGAACTGATTTATTTCCATTATACTTCCAGGTCATGCTCCACTATTGAAGAAAAAATATAGGAACCCGGAAATAGGATTCCCAGAGGAAGCACAGCTTGCTGCTTTGCTCGCTGGCGTGCTCACAGGCTAATGCTCAGCTAGCATTCTTGTATGACTTAGGACCACCTGCTTAGTGATGATGCTGCCCACAGTGATCTGGGCCTTCCTGCTTCAATTAATAATAAAAATAGTTGCTCACAGGCCAATCAGATCCAGGTAAGTCCTCAGCTGCGACTTTCTTGTCAGTTGACCCTAGGCTGTACCAAGTTGACAATTAAGGCTAGTTAGAACAATGAGGAACAAAGGCTGGCCACAGACATTCTTTCAGGAAAGATGGGAGGGGGAGTAATAGAATTTGTAACCCAATACAATGTGTAATATTGGCTCATAATCATTGATATCCAATATAAAGGAAGCCACAATTAAGTATACCACGTGAAACCTCACCTATCATCTACTTAACAGAGGTACGAAGCAAGGCAGTCAATCAATTACAAAGGCATAATCTGAAGATGATAAATTCAGTCTAGGCTCGTGAAGCTGTTTCTAGTTATTGTTTTGATGCAGCAATATCCATTCTCTGGCCAATCGCTGACTTTCTACTATCTGGAAGACAGTGAATATGTCATAATAAATGTCAGAGGCAAGAAGTGAAAGCAGACCATAATCTCCATCTTCAGCTGTGCAGGCCACGGCTGCGGGGACGTGTCAAACGTCAGTCTGAGCCCTTGTACATGCAGAGGCTGAGTCCACTGGGAAAACAAAAACAAAACCCAGACATCGGAAGCCCTTCGTTCAAGTAAAGAAACACTTTTCCCCCTCTATCTTTTGCCATGTTTATCACAAACTCTACATTTTTTTATTCCATATGTAATTTCCCACCCTCTCAGGTACAGGGAACTTTCAGATATGAGCACTTGACCTCTTGGTTTGTTTCTTAGAGAATAACTGCTTTAGTCCATGTTTCGCAAAGGCCATCGTCAGAACAGCTGCAGGAGCTGGGTAGAGACTGGTCTATCTCAGGGAGGCAGTGGGATGCGGCTCCTGAACTCAGTCTCTACAGGTCTGGTACACATCCCTTTGTCTCACTGAACCATACTTTAAAAAATATATTAGATTATATCTTATATCCTGATCACAGTTTCCCCTCCCTTGTCTACTCCCATTTCTTTTCCTGCTTCCTTCCCTCCCCATCCACTCCTCCTGTTTCTCATCAGAAAAGGGCAGGTCTCCCACTGGTATCAACCAGCCCTGTCATATCAAGTTGCAGTAAGACTAGGAAAACCAAGATACAAAGATATAAACTGAGATACAAACCAAGTTCTTCCTATCCTAGTAAGGGTAGATGAAGCAACCCAGTAGGGGAAGGGCATCCCAAAGGTAGGTAGCAGAGTCAGAGACAGCCCTGATCCTACTATTAGGAGCCCCATAAGAGGAGCAATCTATACAACTGTAACATATGTGCAGAAGGCCCAGTTCAGCCCCAGGCAGGCTCCCTGGTGGGCATGAACCACACTTTCAAACCACAGAATCTGATGATAAAGTTAGGAACTTCAATCCAGCATGCTCAGTCCACTCTAGCCCAATTGCAGTCCTTCTGAGAGCTCTGTGTGAATAAGCCGGCTACATGATCACAGAGCTGATTCTGCTGAGAAGCCCTCACTCTTAGCTCTCTGGTTTTTCAAGGCTCTCAAGCTGTGGTGCTCTGTGAGACAACATGCACATGAAAATCTCTTGCCTCTTCTAATAATGTATTTGAATCAATTAAAAAAATAATGATAATTTTAAAGCAGTCAAGTCAATGTCCAGTACCACACTTAATAAAGTAACTAAAACTTCTAGAGTCCTTGAAGTTTGTGAGATTACAAGTTTTTGCATGTTACAACTGGCACTTAAGAACTTAGCACTTAGACATTAGAAAGATGACTGATCCAGTGCAGCGGTTGCTATGTAAGTATGAGGACCTCAACACCCACACAAAAGCTGAGCGCGGCAAGCAAATATCTGTCGCCTTGACGTTGGGGGACGCAGGGACAGGATTCCTGGAGACGGCTGGCCAGCCAACCAAGGCAAATGGATGAGATCCAGGTTTAGAGGGAGATTCTGCCTCAAAAAGTAGGGTAGGGAATGATCAAGAATGATATACAATGACGACCACTGGCTTGCTGCCATGTGTGCCCGTGCCTGGGTATTGGGGGAGGGAGAGAAAAAGGAAGAACAGCATTCAGAAACTCCTTGTAATTGGGGCTCAGGTTTATTTTCATAGCAATTTGGGTACACTTTGCAAATCCGTGAATGTCTTTGACTGTTTTCTTTTTTCTATCAGAAACAGGTGTTTAATGTTTAAAAAAAAATATGACCTCAAACTAATGTGCATGTTCATTCCTTCATGACATTCTTTTCATGTTGTATAAACATCTCTCAGACTCCTCCCAGACCTTCCCTAATCAGACCCTTCCTTCCAGGGTTGTTCATGACATTTGCATGGGACGTTCCTCTTCATAATGATGTTTCTATAATTTGAGTGTGCATTGCCATGGTAACCAGAAGAAGTAAACAGAGCCTTTGTGTTGGAGACTTGGACTCAGATGTGATCCTAAATTGGGTTTTGACCTTAGACCACAGCTCGTCAAGTTTCCTTTGTGTCCCTAGCAAAGCACACTTTCATGGCTCACTGGATGAAGGCCACACCGATGCATTTCCTCTCGGCTATGATTGCCCTCCTCCCTGATCTGGCTGGGCTGCAAGAGGTTAACTCCTCATGCTTTTCTTGATATTATTTTTCCTCCTGTCTGAAAGAACCTCCCTCCCTGCCTTCTGATTTTTGCATTCCACTCAGCAAAGGCAAATCCCTCAGAAATGGAAGACAGATGAATTCATTGATGTTCTCCCGTCAATGTCTTGGTTGGCAGCAATTGTTTTATTATGTACTATTTTCTTAATAAAAGTCAGTTATGGTGACAAAAGATAATGGAGTTATTTCCTACAAATATTTAAACATTGCATGAGGCACAGACTTTAATATTTTTACTTATTAATATTCATATTTAATTCATATAGACTTACTGTCATTAATAAATAATAAAATGTAGATTTTTAAAAAATGATCTATATAAGTATACTCATATATATGCATATGTGCACATATTTGTATATATATTTTAAGATAATTAATTAATACAGTGTGAATAACATACCACCCTGGGTATTTCACACATGAGGACAGTCTCTTCAGGAGATTGAATACTCTGTAGCTAGCTAGGATGCTGACTATATAAATGACAATTTTAGACATCAGAAAGCAGTAAGAGAAGAGGGATGCACACTGTGTGGGATTAGACTTAGGAGGAGACTACTGGGTGGGTCAGAACAGTGAAAACCTCTCACCCTTTAAGAAGAATCATGGAGACACTTGGTTCTGCAGATTTCTAGTTCCTGGGTCCTTGGACATCCATGGCACATAAGACCCAAGGATAGTAGGGACAGGCAGCCCAGTTGGATTTTAAGATCTGTCCTACTTTATTTCTTTTTACAAAGAAGATCAACGTCTCACTGAGTAACCTCAAAGGCAGTAACAAAAAGAGTCTTTGAACTATATAGTTTAATAATATTATTTTATTTTAATTCACAACATCACTGTCTACTTTTATCTTCTAAAAAAAAAAATCTAGAGGCGATTGCTTAAGTAACCTTTATAGAGTTAGACAGTTGGTCAACGACTGAGTCAGAGGGAGCTTGGCAAGCCTAAGGACATCAAGAGTTCTCTTTTATGAACAGGGAACTTCTTTCTTGGTGATTTTATGCACTGAAATCTAAAACCAACAGGCTCAGAATCATCATAGCACAGTGACCAAACACAGTGCCCCACCCTCTCAGAGCTCATCATAATCCAGGGCGTATTTTGTCTAACTGCAAAGAATTTGAGAGTTGTGCAAAGCCTTTCTTGTTTGAATCCCTCTTGGTACAAATCCTCAGCCTTTGTTCCATGGGTGACCAGACCTGTCAAATCCATCAAGGCACCTTATGATGAAGAAAGTTAGCCTCTTTTAGGAAAGCACAAACCCTAACCTGGCCTTGGGACATAGCTCCACTTATCATGCTGAAGTTCACATTGAACCTCAGTCTCTCTCACAGGAAGGAGGAACCAAAGGATGCTTTAGGCTCAAAGATCTATGCTGTCTGTTTTCCCCATAAGACAACTTCTAGTGACAGCCACTAGCAGACCAGGTAATATCTGATCACAGGAGTGGCAAACTAAATTAACAGTCAGAGGCTTAGATAAAGAATGAAGCAGAGGTCCCCTCTCACCCTGATCACTGGAATGTTTCACCTGTAAGCCCTCCACTGAGTCTGCCTTTGCTTCCAGAGAGGCTGACCACTCTGCTCCAGGCCTCAGCTTCTGTTTTGCCTCCTGGTAACCACGCCTGTTCTAGTCTGGGCAGACTCAAAAGAGCAGTTTGAAAAGTGTATTTGAATGAAATGGCTTGATTACAAGGGGAAGATGATTGGTTGAAAAAAGTCAATTATCCATCCGTTGGCAGGTGTCCTCTTTGAAGTCTGGGCACCTGTCGGCATAATCACTGGGATTGGAGGTCTCAGGTCCTTATTAAAAACAGAATAGGAGAACAATGGACCCTAGTTTTGTTGTTCTTGTTGTCTGTAATTTTTTGAGGCAGGGCAGAGAATGAAAGTGATCCTCAGCTAGCTGGTCATCCCCTCCCAGATAGCCAACAGAAGCATGAAAAAAGCGTGGGCTGTTGCAGCTGCAGCTGCTGCTGAAACTGAGGCTGAGGGTCAAGATCACAGGAGTGCAGTAAGATCCCTGGCTCCAGGGGCTGCAGAGAGGTTAATGAACTCCAGGAAAAGGAGCGGAAGGGTCATGTGTACAGCTTTAAGCATGTTAATTGCTCCAATCTGCAGAGTATCCAAATTTGCATATTTAGTATCAGGAATGAGGAATCCTGTTTAGTTAACTAGGAAAGCAGCACAGCATCCAGAACTAAAAACAAACGAAGAATGATTTATCCAGTGCTGAGAGAGCAGCCTCAGCCTTATCAGGTTTACAGGTCTCTTCTCACCACCAGCCTTGTCTCCTCCCCTCTGCCAAGGCCCTCTTTTCTCTTCCTCTATTGCCATTCACCCAGACAAATGGATGCTGTGACTGTCAGAGCAGCACATGCATGGAGTAGGAGTGGGTGGCAGCAGCAGTAGAGATGTCTGGCGTCCACAGTGAGAATGAAGCTGTTTCTTTCCAGGTAACATCTATGATTGAGTCATTCATGGACAGAGGGGAATTCCTTATAGTATGTGCCCTCAAGGCATTTGTAACTTAGATCAGGAGTCAAAAATGTAAGCTTAGAGGGCCAGAGAGATAATGGCACTATGTAAATCCAGTCAGAGTATAACAGCAACAATTAGGAGACTGATGAGCTAGAGAGCCAGTGTCCCCTCTGGAAGCCACCTGGAATATCGTTCCAAAGGGGAGTGGTCCTGTCATGATAATCTGACGTTGAGAGAACATCCAGATTTGCAAGTTGAGTTGGAAGCTGGATGTGGTACTTTGTCATGACACTGCTATTTCCAGGAATGTGTTTTTCTACAAAACAAATGCATATTTTGTTGCTAGTCTATGAGTCCCCATCTTTTTCTCATTTTTACTCTAGAATACATTTATTGGCTTCCCATCTTGTTATGAGGTTAGAAAAAATAGCAGTGGCCATCATGATCATAATTTGACTAGGACTCATTACAACTGGCAACTTGCCTAGCCCACAATGAGGTCATTAAGCTTTATCCTAAGTAAGATCATGGTATTTTTACATCAATTTTACACATAAGAAAAAGCCCTAGATAACTTCTATCTGTCAGATTTGGGGCAAAGAAGAAGAGCCACTCAAATTGGAAGTCAGTGAAAGTTTAGTAATAGAATTAGCTACAATGAAGAGAGTACCAGCAAGCAAATTTCTACCTGGTCCCAAGACACAGAGAGAGTGATGACACAGTCCACTGTGGGACTAATGATTGCCAAGCGAAGGAGGCAGGAAGTAGTCCTACCTGCTAAATAATGCAGAACCTGGACCAAAGCAGTCATCCTCCATGAAGACCAAGATGCTGTCTAAGAAAATTTTACTGTCCCAAGTTTGAAAGCCCACTTAAAACATGCTTCCCAATGATCTTCAATGATGCTCATTTTGAAAGAACACTCATTGCGTATAAATGGATATTTCCAAGGTGTGGCAGCTTCATGTGGTGAGTTAGAGGCACATGCCTAAAAGTTCCCTGTACTCATAATACCTAAATATTCTATACCCACCTATGCCAGATTACATCTTTCCTTGCTGACCTGGAAGCTCTGTGAAGTCTGAGGCCAACACTACCATAGTACAACTCTTTAATGAAAGTGAACTAAAAAGGCTTCTTTTAGATGAGACAAGGACCCCCTAGTTTACAATAATTTCCGCTATACAGTGGTTGGCTTTATGCAGAGATGTTACCTTCAGGTGCTGTAAACACGACAAAGGTTTGACTCCTGATCTGAGCTATAAAACAGAGGACAAATGCTGTAACATAGTCTCCTGTGGGCATGAATGAGGTAGCAGTGTATGTGAGTTGTTAGCATGGTGAGTGCTTTATTAATGCCCATTTAAGTAATGTTTTCTAGATTGTTCTCTGCTTTTACTGTAAAGAGTTATACATTTCAGAAATAGCTATTACAATCTTTGTATAGGGCAAGATTGGGAAACCAAGTTCAACTTCTAACCTGGACCTGGTGGCACGTTTGTGATCTTAGCATTTGGAAAAACGGAGACATGAGTGTTGTCATGAGTTTCAGGCTGTCCTGGGCTACAGAGTAAGGCCCTTCCTCAAACAAACCAAGCACCATCAAAACTCATTTTCTAAAACCACATCTTTAGTGACTTTCAGGTTGCAGATCTTTTCTTTTAGTCATTTTAGTTTTCTGGTAATCCTAAAGGAAAATCTTATTAAGAACAAAAGCAACAAGCAAAGCTACCCAGAGAGATGACTTGGCAGTTAAAGTGCCTGCCTTGCAAATATGAGGAATGGAATTCTAATGACCAGAATCCATATGAATGTCAGGTGGAAGTGGCAGCCTGAATGTAATTCTATCGTTCTGCTGAAGGTAACTGCCAAGATTTCCCATAGCAAGGTGGTTGACTGAACTAACAGTATATTTGGGCTCTGGGTTCAATTGAGAACTTGCTTCAATGAAAAAGATGGAAAGTGACCAAAAAAGGCTCCTGATGTGAGTCTCAGGCCAGGCTTCTTATCCACATACATGTGACACACATACATATACACATGCAATTATGTACTTGAAAACATAGATACTCATATGTAAACATACAACACACACACACACACACACACACACACACTTGAGAAAAAAAGAATAGAAAAACTCTTTGCCAGGATGTTCCATTAGTTGAATATCCTGTCACTGAACATCTGCAAAACCTTTAAGCTTCACACACCATCTGTCAGTAATTTATACTGTGATTCCCTATGCGTACTGTCCTGGCCCAAGGCATTGGTTGCTTGTTAGCATACGTGCTAATACTAATGATTCATCCATTCTCATGAGTATTCACAGCACAATATGGCACCTACCTGCTACCTTAAGAGCCTAAGAATACAGGTGCCCTTGTGTAATCTCAGAGTACTGGCTTGTTACCTACTCCCTTCCCAATCGTCCACTGAGAATATTCCAAAGCTTCCAACATTAAGTCCTTTTACTATCATGCTGCATGTTATTTGCAGAGAACCTAATATGATTCTAGACTTACAATATCATATATATATATATATATATATATATATATATATACTGAACAAAAGAAAAAATGTTGCTCTGTATGGCACAAGAATCCTAAAAGTACGTTAGTAGCATGCATACACTGCTGGTAACCAGTAACACTCTAAGTGTTCTTATCTTTCACGTGACAAGAGAGAAATCTTATCTGGTACTGGAAACCTAGCCAATTACCAAAAGCTAGTGGAATCACAGATCTTGGAGGAGGACTTATAACCAATACTTTACTAATGTAACAGAAGCTCAAACTACATTCTAAATATTTGTCTTTACACCCACAGCAGAAAGTAGTTCTCAGTTCTCATCAGGGATACTTCTCTTTGCAACATTTGGGAAACCTGTTACATAAAACCACAACTGATCCAAAGGTGGAGTTGTGGAGCACGGTCCCAACTGATCTATCTACAACACAGCTCCTGCACCTAAGACTCAGAGGCCATTTTGGGAGAGGGAGCTGAAAGACTAAGGATGCAAGGAACGGGAGCTTGCTGTAGGGGCGTGTTTTTGTTGTAGGGCTGTGTCTCCCAGGGAGCTTGCTGTAGGGTTGTGTTTCCTGGGGAGCTTGCTGTAGGGTTGTGTCTCCCGGAAATTCCAGAGCTGTGCCTCTGAAGTCTCACCAACATGACTGTCTTAACATGACTGGAACACAGATGACATCAATAGACATGCTAAAGTGAGAGTGGGAAGCTCATGAAAACTTCAACCCTCCATCAAGAACTAGAGCTAACTGAAGAATACTGTGAGTGTATATTTGTAACAATAGCTCTCTTATTTACTCTTCTGTGTTGTATAATTCCCCTGAATTTCTGGAATATATTTTCAATACTTCCTACAAATGTGTTTTCTGCCTTGTTCCCTAAATTGCCCATCTCCCAGACTCTGTGAGGCCCCATGGAAATAGTCTTCCTTAGGAACGAGTACACCAACTGGCCATCCTGTCCCAAATGGTTAACTCCAAAAACATACATACAAGCAGCATTATAAAAACGATAAGAGGGGGAAAAAAAGAGGCCATCAAGTTGAAAGAGAGAAGAGTGTTGTCAGAGAGGGTTTGAGGGGAGGAAAGGGGAAATGATGTGATTCTATTATAGTTTCAATAGAGTAGAGTAAAATAAAGATTTAATGAAAAATGTCATGTTTTAAGAAATGACAGCGAAAACAAGTCTGCACAGGTGCATTGTTTCCCCCTGAATAGCTTTGATCTATGATTTGTTGAATCCACGGATGAGAAAGTTGCGGATAGGGAAGGCTCAGTGTATTGTTGAGAAAGTAGAGAGCTTGAGGTTTGGACTATACATGCAAAGAGTATATGGACTATGCATAACACTCCAAGCCTGAGCATAACTGTATTAGTTTTGATTTTGTATTATGATTACTGTTATTAATCTGGCCACCATTAACTGTGGTGCAATTTATTTTCTTGTTGACTCAGAGGACTCATGTAGAATTTCTGGGGCCTACGGAACATTGATCTTGTGGTACACCCCTGCAGACATACCCAACTCACACAGGAGTTTCTGTGCCCATTACTGGTAGTCACTTGGGATGGGGCATTTCACTCAGAGTGCTCACAAGGCTGAGCGTATAGTGGTCTAAACTGGTGGTGGGTGAAAATTGCTGCTGAAGTTAACATTGCATTTTAGAGACTAAGTCTGGGGGTTTGAATAAGAACGGCTCCCATAGGCCCATATGTTTGAGCTTGGTCTTTGGTTAGTGATCCTGTTGGAAAAGATTAGAGGTGAGTCACTGGGGGTGAGATTTGAGGTTTCAAAATCCCATACAAAGCCACTCTCTGTCACTGTTTCTGTCTGTCTCTCTGTCTCTTTCTCATATATACATATACATATATATATAAACATATACATATATGTATACACACATACACAAACACATATCCTTTCTCTCTGTGTGAGCTATAGCTCTTAGCTACTTCTTCAACACCATGCTTGTCTGTCTGTGACTATGCTTTCTGCCATGATGATAATGGGTTAATTCTCTGAACCAAGCCCCCAATTCAACCCTTTGGTTCCCTTGGTCATAGTGTCTCTTCAGCAGCAGAACATTAACTAAGACCCCAAGTGTTCTCTATCTATGAGGGTAAGGCATAAGACTTCAAGCCCAGCTCTTCCTCGTGTGCTTTTTCACATCCCAGGATGACTAGCCCAGAGAAATTTCACATCATCCAGAAACTAGACAGTTTAAGTAAGTCAGCAAACACGTTTGTGGAAATGTATTACAGATATTTCCCAGAAACTCAGGGGAATTATATAACACAGAAGAGTAAATAACAGAGGCATTGTTTTATATCATGCATTTTCTCCCCAGTGCCTTTGTTGTGAATCTTTTGTACAGTGGAAGCTCTGCTGTGTACAGAGAATGTGGCAAGAATTAAGCTTTATCCCTCTCTTAAGGGATGCTCACCCCAATAGTCACCTAGTAAATAACATCTAATCTAAAATACAACCAGGGAGCAAGACCGATATGGTCCTTGTTCCTTTGACCTTACATCTTCTAGAGCAGTGGTTCTCAACCTATAGTTCACAACCCCTTTGGGTGTTGAACAGTCCTTTCCCAGTGGTCTCCTATGATCATTGAAAAACACAGATATTTACATTATGGTAGAAAAATCAGTTGTGAAATAGCCAGGAAAGTGATTTTATGGTTGGGGGTCACCACAACATAGGAACTGTATTAAAGGGGCAAGGCAGCATTAGGAAGATTGAGCACTCTGCCCTAGAGGATAGGGGCATGCTAATGAGTTAACAGTGAGGAAGAGAGGATTTAACAGTGATTCATCCTGCAGAGGAAACTCTGAGCATCTTCATGAGAATGGATGCTGAGGAGAGACAAGGAGATCCCACTGCCTCTGACGACTGTGGGGTGCCCCCTCTATCACACACTCTCATATTGAAATGTGTGGTTAAAGCGCCACAGGGGAATCTTTTTCAGGGTTCTGATGGTCAATATTAAATGTTAACTCGACAAGATCAAAATCACCTCAGTCTTAGACCCTGCTGGGTCATCCTGTGAACAGGTAAGGGAGTTCAACCCCTAGGATGTCACCCCATATATAAGTGCATTTCTAGTCTAGGTTAACTGAGATAGGAAGATCCACCCTGAATGTAGGCAGCACCACTTCCTGGACTGTCTCAGACTCCAAAAAGGGAGACAATGCGCAAGCATTCACCTCTCTCTGCTTCTTAAGTAATGATACAATGTGACCAACTGCTCCATATTTGCTGCTCTAACTTCCTGCCATGGTGTTCTGAATCCTTGAATTATAAGTCATAATAAATCCTCTTCCTTAAGTTACATTTGAAGGACATTTTGTCACACTGACAAGCAAAGTAGCTAATGCAAAGGACTTTCTCATTTCCCTCACTACCCTGAACCAATGTGAGCCTCTGCTTCAACTCTAGAGGTATTAGATGGTGGTGTCTTAGTCCATTTTTGTTGCTTTAAGAAAATATCTGACACCGGTAGCGGTCTTAGTTGGGGTTACCATTGCTCTGATGAAATAATGCCAAAAGCAACTTGGCGAGGAAAGGGTTTACTTGACTTCCATATCCTGAGTCACAGCCAACTGATGGACACCCAGGCAGGAACTCCAACTGAGTGGAAAGGTACAGGTAGAAGCTGATGCAGAAGCCATGGGAGAGTGCTGCTCCTCATGGCTTGCTCAGCCTGCTTTCTTACAGAAACTAGGATCACCGGCCCAGGTGTGACACCACCCACAATGGGCTGAGCCCTCCCTCCTCAATCACTAATTGTAAAAATTAGCCTGCCTACAGCCTGATCTTTGGGGGCGTTTTCTCAGTTGAGGTTCTTTCCTCTCTGGTTACCCTAGATCAATTGTTCTCAACCTTCCTAATGCAGCAAACCTTTAATATAGTTCCCCATATTGTGGCAACTCCTAGCCCTGAAATTATTTCTGTTGCTACATCATAACTGTAATTTCAATACTGTTACAAATTACAAGGTAAGCATTTTGGAGACAGAGGTATGTCAAAGGGTTTGTGAAGCATAGGTTAAGAAACACTGCTCTAGATTATGAAGATTTGACATAAAGCTTGCTAATATAACTGGGTAATTTATAGAAATTCATTTCTCACAGTGCTATAAGCTTAAAGTTCAAGATTATGACATCTGCAGGCTCTGCATCCAATATTAGTGGATCTCTGCCTCAAAGGTGCTACATTCTCAGGGGAATTTACATTGTCTTTCCCAAGTCATAAGGGACAGAAACACAAAACAAAATCTATCTAGGTCTGCCTTTTCATAAGACTGCTAGTCCAACTCATGGAAGTTCTATCTTTATTGCTTGGATCCACCTCTTAGTACACTGGATTTTAAGTCTTAACCTGAGTTTTAGAGGAAGCAGACACTGGAACTAGAGTGTATATGAACGAGAGCATTGGGCAGTATTTATCACACATCTGTTCCTCTTTGTGGTTCCTCAGAGTCCTAAAAAGAGTCCATGTTCACACTATCAAAAAACTTATGCAAGAGGACTACATTTTTTTTCCATCATATGTTCACATACTCATAAAATCTTAACCTGGTGTGGTGGCTTAAATGAGAACAGCACCCATAGGCTCATGTATTCGAATTCCTAGTTCCCAGTTGGTGGAACTGTTTTGGAAGGATCAGGAGGTGTAGCCTTGTTGGAAGAAGTGTGTCATTTGAGATGGGCTTGCATATTTCAAACATCTACCTCATTCCCACTTAGCTGCCTGTCTTTCTTTGCGTTAAGCTATGTCTCAGTGTGTATGCTTTCCGCTGCTACCCCAGTGCCATGTCTACCTTCCTGCTTGCTGCCAGGCTTTCTACCATGCTGGTCATAAACTCTAACCCTTCAGAACTGAGTCCCAAAATTAAATCTTTCTTTTGTAAGTTGCCTCGGTCATGATGCTTTGTCACAACAGTAGAAATGAAACTAAGACACTTGGTTTAGCTGCTGGCTCTGATTAGGATTAGGCACACAACCCTGGTCAGATCTAAATATTCTTTGAAATGTCTTTCTGAGGACTAAGCTCCTACTACTTGTGATGTGAACAGGAGGCTCAAGGTAGGGAGAATGTATGAGGTCTTTGGGCCCATTCCATTCCTTTGCCCAACTTCCTTCCTTCTGTGTCTCTTAAAGGCTAAAAATAAACTTTAGACTACTTAAATTAGTCTTCCCTCAAAAGAAGGTGCAATGTATTAATAATTGCCTAGAATTGTCTACTTTGGAGACATTGCTAATGATTTGCCACTGCAAGACTCTGTGTCCTATGCTCTCCTCAATTAAGTCCTGAAGTCTTCTTCTTGTTAAACATCACTTGTATACAAATACACAGACACACAGACAGCAGATAAACAGACACACAGACTGATACACACAGATAAACACACACACACACACACACACACACACACACACACATATACACACACACAACCTACCCATTACCTTTCCCAATGCACTGACTCAGATGTCTGAAAGTGAAAGATTTTTCTAACTTGATGAAATATCTATATGAACGTCAAGTACATCATGGTGTGGGGTTTGGGACAGAGAATTTCTCCTACTAAGCTGCATGAAAACTCCAACGTAAGCCACTGAGAATCACCATGCATCAGCACAGTCCTCCCCGAGGAGGAATGAAATGTGCTGATTCTCTCAGATCTCCTTATCAGCTTCAGACCCCTTGTTCTGTGCTGGGGATGGGGCATTGTGCTCTTCACAGGTCTCCACCTGAGAATAATCAGAAGTGGCAAAACACATTGTTGTCAGGAGTAAATAGGTTCTGTTAAATAATAGGAGAAATAAAATAGTTGTAAACCACTCCTGTAAAGTGATAAGGTACCAATTAAGCAATAGCAAGTAATATTTGGAAACACAGCCACTCGAACTTATGTGTCGAAATGAGCATCACTTCCTTCAAAATGGTCCCTTTGGGAAACTAAACAGTTGCTTCAACTATGCTTCCATAGACCAAGCTAATTTTGCCACTGGAACAGTTTATGTATGAGTCAACCAGAAAACAGCCCCATTGGAGGATCACATGTCATTTTTCAAAACCAGAAACAACTCTGTGTGGTTTGAACATCCATCAGACTCTCAGAGCTTCCTCGGGAGGCCGAAAAATCACTGACCTGAAAGTGGGCTCAAATAGCAGCTTGCAGGCATGCAGTAGTGGTGGGGGGCCGTGCAGTGCCCTCTGTCTTAACTGCCCAGAGTCCCAGATCCTTCCATTTGCCTGGATATCCCCTCCTTCACTATGCCCGGGACTCCCCACCTCCTCCTTCATCACTGTTGCCAGTTACCTTTCTTGCTTCATAACTCAGTTCTGACTGAGCATGCTCTTTTGGCCTGGATATTTAATGATTCTCTCTTTGCTTCTTTCACTTCATTTTTGTTCTGTTGTCATTCACTGAAGAGCACTTTGCAGACTTCCAATATTAGCAATTAACCAGCAGCATAATTGAGCAAAGCCTGTACTCTGTCTGCATGGAGGTCAAGCCACAGCCAAGTATGAAATAAGGCCACAGAGAAAGAGGATTTTGTCTCTCCTCCCCTCCCCTCCCCTCTCCTCTCCTCCCTTCCCTTCTCCTCTCCTCTCCTCTCCACTCCCCTCCCCTCCTCTTCTCTCTTCTCTTCTTCTTTTCACTCCTCTCCCTTTCCCTCTCCTCCCCTCCCCTCTCCTCTCCATTTCTCTCTTCCTCTCCCTTCCTGCCCTCCCTTTCTTCCTCCTCTTCCCCTTCTTCCCTTTCTCTTTCTCCTTTCTCTGTCTTTATATCTGTCTCTCTCCACTGTCTCCTATCTCTGTCTCTCTGTCTCTGTGTGTTTATTTCCTCTCTGTCTGTGTGTGTGTGTCTATCTGTCTGTCTCTCTGTGTGTCTCTATCTCTGTGCCTCTCTATCTCTCTTTTCTTTCTCCTCTCCCCTGACTCCTTTCTGGATCAGAATTCTTGGAGGTTCAGTGACCCTGACAGCCTCCTAGCAGACTAGTCACTTTGTCTCCTGTCTCTTCACAGGAAGCTTTTCCTCTTTTCTCCTCTCATCTTAGAGTCCTCAAGCTCATGCCGGCTTTCTGGGTGGTCCCTCAGTTTTATCTTCTCCCGACTCTAGCTCTCATTGCTTTCTTCCCTAATCACAAAAGTTTGTACAAAGGCACTGGACTCTAAGCCCTTATCCTGAATCTCATGTGGGACTCTACTCTACCTCCTAGACTCTTCGTACCCATGTCTGTTTAAGTATTTGATGTTTTCTACATGACTTCTTCTCAGGCAGGCACTTTGCAGGACTGAGGTTATTTTTTTGGGTGACACACGACTCCATAGAAATTCCACAAATGAGATCAGCACTACTCAACCCTGCTCCACAGCCCAGCACTACTCAACCATGGAACTATCGATGGAAAAAAATTTGGTTTCTGATGTGAGGTTGGTTGAGTAAAGGCAGTTAAACCATTGGAACATTCTGATGTGCTCCTCGGATGATTGATAGCGTGGTCTGATAGTCTCACCCTTTGATCTGTGATAAGTGCATAAACAAGTGGAGAAGCACACAAAGGCTGTGTCAGAACAAGTGTACCCAAAGAGTGTGGGTTGGAAGGGGAGCAACGCTGTGGACTTAATTGGCCAATTTGAATTAGGGAAAATACCTCAAATCTACTAAATATAAAAAACCCAATAAGCAAGCTTTCAAAATCCAGCTCATACATTTTTGCAACAAGTCATAACATGTGGTGGTATTACATACTGAAACTTGGAACAAGGATATTAGGGTATTAGCAACTGCCTGAGAGAAGCTTGTAGAACTACAAGCCGCACAGCCACAAAGGGACCACAGGACTCTCTCCACACTTTCAGAAACTTCAGTCTATACTCTAGAAATGTTTTTGTGGGAATGATTGACAGTCATTTCCATTCTTCATTTTTCCTTTTTGATTGTTTTTTTTTTTTAAGCCGTGGTGCTCAATTCATTATCTGATTGACAAGATAGAATATAATTATATAATTGGATCCCTTGATCCATACAATTTGCATTGCTAGTGGCTTGTTTTAGTATTTTAAGATGATCACCCCAGCTAACATTTCTGGGAGAGCCATCACGTACACAAACACCACAGAAGACAGGTGAGAAGAGGCAAAGGATGCCTCCCTGAGCTTCACCCCTGAGAGATGTCCTAACTAGGCCCTCCCATCCAATGGAGAATGCTTCTGTTTTGTAAGCTTTCAGAAAAGGGTTGTTAAGAAAATCAAAGGGAAAATAATGGCATCAAATAAGGCCCCAGGAGTGAAAAATATTGCAGTGCCTGAGGAGGATTATTTATGAGATCTCCTTAAAATCTATTGAGCAGTAGGGTCATTTTGGTGTCCAGTTGTCCAAATGCTTCCTAGATGATCAAAGGAGAATGGTACAGGGAGAACCCAGAGCTAGTTGGATCTGTGAATCATGTATTATCAACAGGCTCTGAAGGATAAAAGAAAAAAGAAAAAGAAAAAGACTAACTACTCTAACACCTGGGAAGTTCTCAAGACTTGAGAGAATATCCAAAGACCCTTTATATGTCCCTTCTTTCTCTTCAGTGCTAATTACAACAGTCACTAGGGCATAAACTCTCTGGGATTATTGGAATCCTACATTTTAATCTTATTGTCCTCATTTAAATGATGCAATTGCATTGGAAAGGGATCCTTAGTTTACCCCTCTACTCAATTATCTGAAAGGCATAGATTTAAATTCCCCTTTGTCACAGAGGACAATTCTACCAGCCTTAGTTTATTTAACGCTGTGGTGGGTAGAGGGTGTCATAACAAAATGAATGAGCAAGTCCAAATGTCATTACTATGACTAATAAGTAGTTACCACTATCAAAGTAACTACACTGTTAAAAGTTACTACAGTCAAAATAACTACACAAAGAATGTTACAGAGTGTAGTAGGTAATTTTCAGGTATTATGGGAATCTATTTCATTGTTCTGAAGCCCTTTGGTATACTCAGTATCAACAATTTAATAATGGGAACACTAAAAAGGAAAAGACATGTTATGGTTTTAGTATTAATTGTCCTCTCTAGGTTAATAGGATCAGACACTTTGTCCCTAGATAGTGGTGCTGTCTGGGAAGAGGAGTTTCACTGGAGGAAATATGTTACTGGAGGCCAGTATCTTGAGGACTTGCTCCATTTTTCTGTTTACTCTCTAATTCCTAGATGTGGATGCAATGTGATCAGCCAGCCTCCAGCCCTTGTCACGTCTTCCTTGCTATCAATTCTTCTCAGCTCATCGTAGACTGCATTTGTCTAAGACTGTAAGCCCAAAGAAACCCTTTCCCCCTTAAGTTGCTTTTGCTAGGGTATTTTATCACAGCAAGGAGAAAGTGACTAAGTTGATATTTCATTAACAAAACTTCAGATGAACTTAATTGGCCTGTGTTTGGGTTATTGTGATGACTTATCTCTATAAGTTAGACATACAAGCTTGCTATACAACATTTTTACACTGTGTGAAGTCCAGGATACCTGAAACCCATGGAGAAGGGGCAAATTAGTTTGGGACATTAGTTTCTTAAAAGATACAATCAGCTACACTTTTTGAATTGTTATTTTTCTTGCTGAGCAGATGTAGCTAAAATCCTATAAGTTAAATAGGTGTCTAGTAGGTTAGCAATCTGCAAAAAGAAAATTGTGATTTTAAAGAATAGACTTATTTTTTCCATAGCTCACTGCCTTTACCCACCAAGATATGCTAAACAACCCCCAAATCTTAGTGGCGTAAAATAACAGAGGACTATTTTCAGCCACTGATGTGTGTCCAGTATGGATTAAATATAGTCATTCACAATGCCAACATGAAAAATATTATCATCTTATGACATCACTATCTTACATGGGTCTTGCCAGGCTCAACAAAGCAGAGAGCATATGGGACAGCCCTAAAGGTTTCTACATAGAAGTGCTAGTCATGCATTGTTTCTAAGTTGTCTTTCATTGTCTAAAAAGTAGTGTGGCTAAACCCCAAACCTTGCAGGAACCCAAAGGAGCAATCAACATTTGCATAAGGACAAGAACACCCACTAATTATGTTGACCTTTTGAGAAAGAACTAATATCACATAAACATTTTATGGCTGTTTGAAGGAGGGCTCACCATGATATTTGAGTCTTTGAGGACAATATCATCAGGCAGTGAAACTGGGTTTCCAAGCATACAGCAGGAAAACCAACGAAATTGAATGTGGAGCTAACACAGACCAGCAAATGTCTAGTTAAAGGTGGAGTGCCTTGTCTGTTTAACATATGTATTAGTTTTCTTATTGCTGTGCTGAAACACCTAAAGAAGCATCTTAATAGAGGAAGGACTTATTTAGTTCATGATTTGAGAGAACAGAGTCCATCATGGCACAGAAGTTTTTGGCAACAGAAATAGTGGTGACTGTAGGAGCAGGAACTTGGAGTAGTGGGTTACATCATTAGGACAGTCAAGAAGTAGAGAGATCAATAGTTGGGTGTAGTGGCACCTACCTTTAATCTCAACAGGTGGGAAGCAGAGGCAGGTGGGTCTCTGTAAGTTCCAGAACAGCCAAAGTTAAATAGTGAGACTGTATAGCTGTCAAAATAACAACAACAACAACAACAACAATAATAATAATAATAATAATAATAATAAATAATTTCTTTTTTATTAGATATATTCTTTATTTACAATTCAAATGTTGTCTTTGTTGGTACTCTGTTCAAGCTCCACCCCACAGTTACCTGGCAATAGCCAGGTATGCCCCGCCCCACATGCCTGGTCCACTATAAAAGGGGCTGCCTGCCCCTCATCTCCCTCTTTCCCCCTCTCTTTCCCCTCTCTTTCCCCTCTCTCTTCTCATCCTCTCACCTCTCTGCCCCTCTTGGGCTCCGCTCCCCCCTCTCTCCACGTGGTCATGGCCGGCCTCCACTCTCTCTCTATTCTCTCTCTCTCTCTCTCTCTCTCTCTCTCTCTCTCCTATAAATAAACTCTATTCTATACCATGTTGGTGTGTATGTGTGGTCCTTCAAGGGGAAGAGATGCCTAGGCATGGGCCCGCTTAGGTACCCCCTTCCCCCACATTGCCATGCCATACTCACTAACACCAACAACAATAATAATAATAATAATAATAATAATAAATAATTTCTTTTTTATTAGATATATTCTTTATTTACAATTCAAATGTTGTCTTCTTTCCTGGTTCCCTCTACCCACCCAAAAATCCCCTAACCCATCCTTGCTCCCCCTGCTCACCAATCCACCCACTCATGCTTCCCTGTCCTGGCATTCCTTTATACTAAGACATTTAGCCTTCTCAGGTCCAAGGGCCTCTCCTCCCTTTGATGTCCAACAAGGCCATCCTCTGATGCATATGCATCTGGAGCCATGGGTCCCTCCATGTGTACTCTTTGGTTGGTAGTTCAGTCCCTGGGATCTCTGGGAGTACTGGGTGGTTCATATTGTTGTTCTTCCTATGGCACTGCAAACCTCTTCAGCTCCTTGCTTCCTTTCTCTAGCACCTCCATTGGGGACTCTGTGCTCAGTTGAATGGTTGGCTAAGAGTGTCCCCTCAGTATTTGTCTTGCACTGGCAGAGTTTCCCAGGTGACAACTGTATCAGGCTCCTATCAGCAAGCTCTTGTTGGCATCCACAATAGTGTCTGGGTTTTGTAACTGTATATGGGATGGTTCCCTGGGGCAGGGTGGGGGGTTGGGGTGGGGGGGCAGTCTCTGTATGGTCTTTCCCCCAGTCTCTGCTCCACATTTTGTCACTGTATCTCCTCCTGTGTGTATTTTGTACCCCCTTCTAAGAAGGACCAGAGTATCCATACTTTGTTCTCAGTTAGCTGCACCTTAGCTCAGTTTAATGGCCATTCATACCTTTGGGGAGTGTCACAAAAGGTATCAAGTACCGTGCTCCGTTTGAGGACCCTTGATTTAAAAAATGAATCCAACCAATGGAGGAAAAATGCTTCCCATCAAATGCTTTGACACAGTGATTACCTTAATGAATCAGTTAGCTAAAAATCCCTTGAGTTTGGCCAAGTCAAAAGATTCAGGGAAATGGGTTTTGTTGTTGTTGTTTCTTTTTTGTTTTTGTTTTTGTTTTTCTTTTTGTTTTTGTTTTTGTCTTTAGAATAATGGAGAAGTCTCACTTTCTGCACTAGGTTTAAAAAGTGGAAACAAGTGCATTTAAACAATCAGCTCTCAGAAAAGGATCCTGGAGGACAGCAGGGCAGAGCAGAGTAGAGACTTGGAGATTGGAGCCTCCACCAAGACCACCACTACTATGGCGCAAAGTAATCCTGCTGCAGACCTCAACTGCTACACTGGACCTGGCAGCTGACACATTTTATGCCAGACTATATTCATCTCATACCAATAATTTAAAAAAGCCCTAGTATTTTGTTGGAGAAATTAGGATCAATACAAGGAAGGGCACTTAACTCTGAATGGTACTAGTATAGTGAACAACAATGAGTCTTCTTTCATGGTTTGACCCAGAAAATGGCGCTCACCAGTGACATCATAAGTATGCAGCTGTCATCATGGCAATGGGAAGTGGAGCCCCTGAGGTACTGAACAGCTGCCCGTGTTTTCTTTCAACTAAGGAATTGTGCCTGGGATTGATGCACCTAAACTTGAAGTCCCTGGGAGTCTTGAGATTTTCGCAGGAGGTGGAAGCTTAGGGGTAGAAAAATAACCAATGTTTTTGACAAAATGATACAGGACTTAGACCATTCGTTGGAATGGAAAGGGCCATCACTTATCTTGGAGCTGAAAGTGCTAAGGGAGAATCCATTAGCTGTAGCATTACTTACGCGTTGATTTTTCTACTAGAATTTGAGTAGCTGTTAAATTAGAATTCTGTCCATTTATCATCGCCTGGGACACATTGCACTGCAGATGCTTTAGGCCGTGAGCCTTATCATGTGGTTGCAGAGCCGGCTCTCAAGCTCCGAACTTCAGTTCTTTATAGCAGGGAGCAACAAACTTTGTCTTAAAAAAAGGACAGATAATTTAATGTTTTATAGCCATCGTGAAGTATATGGTACGTGTTACAACTATTCAGATCTCTCTGTATTGCCACAGTTGCCATTTATAATACAACAAGTGGGTATGGATGCGTTTCAATGATATTGTATTTATATGAGGGGACACTAAGCCCAGGATCATATTTTCTAATCTTGCTATATAGAAGGTGAGAAACCTGTGTTTGAGGCAAGATAACCCTTATATCAGATTCCACCTCTTCCTTTCATGTGGTCTTTCAATCATTCACGGTTTTCTTTGATGAAAAATGTTATTCCACATGAACAAAAATTATATGTGTAAGAGCTCTTGAGGGTATTCCAATCCTAGAAAAGTACTTCATAGATGTATTTCTTTAGTAAATTGATTTATAGGATTTAAATTTTAAGGTGTTTTGCTTTATGAAGTCTCTTGACCAGTCTTTCCCAGAGAATTCTTTTCATCTTATCTTATGTACAGAGTCAAGTTCAGCACTGATTCAAAAAAAAATCTCATGCATTCTGAAAGCTCAAATGGAGTTTAGGCTGTAATGCCGATTGATACAGGTTGATTTAAACCTCTAAGGTGAACGTAATAATTCAGAAAGTTGAAAGGAATGAAGGGAACGGAGCCTTCAAACACACTGTGATTAACCTTCAACATACGGAGGGAAAAGAGCATAATAAATGTGTAGCATTGCTATGTTCCCTTGACGGTGAAATTAAAAAAAAAAAAATAAGCAGAGCACATCTACAGCAGAATATTGTTCAGGAGCCTGCTGAATTGGGTTAATGTCTCAACAAATCATTTCTTTATGAATTACATAATAATAGCCATTATTGGCCTGTGTGTTGCAAACATTGTACATGAAGAATTTGCTGTTCACTGTGTGCTTACTGTGAAGAATGGAACTAATGTTTGAAATGCATTCTCTCTGCTAAGGTGTATAAACAAAGTGCTTTTCTGGCTTGTCACCTCAAAGGGGCATGGCTAGAACTCTATGCCTCCATAAGAGTACTTCATACAGAGAGGCACAACGCTGCACAAGAGTTGCCAGAATTTCAAGGGATCATTCTCTAGTTCTTTAGTGCCACAGACTTAAAGACCAACTCAATTCTTTCAAGCCTTTTCAGTGGGGGAGGGGGTTCCAGTGACACCAAGGAAGAGTGTTTCTCCTTCATGATTCTCTCATTCCGATGTGACAGTTCTCAGAGTTTCTTTAGGAATTTCTGTTTCCATGCCTCTTATTAAGAATGCAGATTTGGGGACTGAAGAGCTGGCTTAGTAGTTAAGATGACTGACTGCTCTTTCAGAGGTCCTGTACTCAATTCCCAGCAACCACATGGAGTCTCACAACCATCTGTCTTGGGATCTGATTCTCTCTTCTGGTATGCATGAAGAAAGAGTATTCATGTATATTAAATAAATAGATATTTTTAAAATGCAGATTTGTCTTTGAAAATAAGATTGTGGTGATGGGTCAAGAGTTCTTGATGAGGGTGTTATTGTAGGCATCCTGGGACAGAATTGAAAACAAAACTCTGAAGAATTCTAGACTTAAGTAATCAGGAAAGGGCGGTGGTTTATCTTTCCAAGCTGACTAACTTCTCTGAGTCTGCAGATCTCATCATAAAACGGGAGAGTAATAACTATGCTTCAGGCAGTAGAAATGAATGATAATTAATATGGCCTGCATAGCATATCAGACAGACTTAATGCAGATGATCAGTAAACAGTACTTTACTATTACTGTTTATGCCCTCTTAATTTACTCACATCAGAGATTTACACATTATCAGATTCAGTGAGTTAGCAAAGGATGTAGGACTTCTAAGAAATGAACTAGGAAGAAGTATTTCATCCAAGGCCTATTCAATAATTGTTGGTTGATTTGATACAACCATTACCTCCACGCTCAGATGATTCCAAATGAGGCTAGAGATCATTTTCTTAGCTATTTTAATTGGAATCATATGGTAGAAGAAACAAGCGTTAGGTTTAAGACTCTGTTTTATATCAACCACGAAAGGAGGGTCAGAGGAAACAGTAGAACTTCCGCAATCCTTAATTTCAGTAAGCCACACAGAAAGAGATTGCCCAGCACACAGGGCTGCTGTGTCTCTCTCAGTGCAGGATAATTTGATATAGACTCCTTTTTCCAGTAACAGAAGTTAGGCCTATGACTCAGCAAATTAGGCAGGCAACAGACTAAAAGAAGAAAGCTCTGTGTGCTCCTGGACATCAGATTCTGGCCTCCTCATGTTGCTCAGCTGTTGCCCTGGGTATCCTGTTTCAGTTCTGGGCTCACCACCTCCTGCCAGAGCTCTGACCACATCAGCCATGTGCTTGTGAGAATATCAATGTCACGACAGTGGCAGATGGACGGAACACTTTGTGGAAGTGTGTCTCTCTTTTCATGTTCCTAGGAGAGCATGTGTGCTGTGCCCCTGCCAAGAATAACCGTGTACATGTAGACTGAAGGGGACAGGGATGGAGTGTGACCTTGGTGCGATTCTTACGTGCTGAGGCAGGGGGGCAAGGAGTGTTCAAGTTCTTGTGTCTCCTCCACGCAAAGGCTGTGGAAGTCATTTATCTCTTGCAGATTTTCTCAGACCAAGTGTTTATTTATTTATTTATTTTTTGATCTTGGAGTCAGATTTATGGAGTGAAACTAACTAGAAATTTAAAGTCACACAAGGTACTGGGAGCTTCACTACCTGTAACCAAAGGAAGTCTCTCTTTTCAATAAGAATTCTTCCAGAAAGCACGCCAAGTCCACTGTGCCCAGCGCACCCAGCTGTATTTAATTTTGACTGCTTACACACCCATGCTGCAGAGAGCAATGCAGAATCAAGCAAGCAGTAGCACCCTGAGAACACTAAAAGGGTTCCATGCCCTCTTTGAACTCATTGCAACTCAAGGTTGAAGGCATTAGCAGGTGTCTTGATCCATCCCGGTGCTATAACAAAGACCACAGACTGTGCTGCATATGCACTATACATCTTTTATTTCTGACATTCGTAGAGGTTATGAGGTCAAGGTGCTGACAGCTGCCTAGTGAGAGCTGTTTGTTTGTTGTTATTTTGTCTGCTTGTTTTGTTCTTTTTCACAGTAAACTTCTTCTCAATGGGTCCTCACGTGACAAAAAGGGGCAAAGAGCCTAAAGGTTCTTTTGAAAATCTTTTTCATCGGTGCCTCACCCTGATGATGTAATTACCTCCCACAAACACCACCCTTAACCCAGTAGCCATATAACAAGCATGAAGGAAAGCCACACCCAGATCCCGTGTAGGATCTTGGAAGCCATTTAGAGATAGCTCGTGTTGGTTTAATTTAGATTCATTTTTCTATTTTTAAATCTTTGCTATGTTCACATTTTGCCCTGGACATAAGTAAATTTATGCCATTTTAGACAAAGACTTAATCCCAAATGCAGCACACAAAGGCAGGGGAGACAAAGGTAGTGAGTGGTTGTCCCAACAGACAGCTTTTGAGGCAAGGGAGGGCAAGGCCTGGCTTATGGTCTTTGCTATTTCCAATGCTGTACACATTCCCTGATCTTAGCTAAATTCATGCTATTAACCATTTAATCACCAGCACTCAAAATTTCTCAAATATTCAACAACAGACTCTTGCTTAACTAGATTCTGTTAAGCTCACCTTTACCACGATGTGGCAAACTTACAAAGAAAGATGGAGTATTTTACTTGTCTTTTTATGGCAGTCTTCACACTCTTTTGTTCTATTTTACAAATAAGATATCAGGCTGGGTGTAGTGGCACAGACCTTTGATATCAGCCCTCGGTGACAGGCAGATCTCTGCGATGTCCAGTCTGGCTTAGCCAGCATAGCGAGTTATGAAAGGACTCTGGCCAGCTCTAGCATGTTGACCATGGCGCTAGCATGCCTTGTCCCTCTCCCCCACTCCCTCTGCCTTCCTACAGCCCATTAGACTACCTTTCTCAAGCTAGCCACCGAGGTCTGTTCCCTTATTTGGCTATTTCCTCCTCCTGAGGCTGACCACCAAGGTCCACATCTCAAAGTGTTCAAGTCCAGCAAGGAAAAGCCCCCATTTGGCTCACCTAGTTAACATGTCCAAGTAAAATTAAACACCTCATCTTAACACGGGGTTTCCCCTTGTACCTGTATAAACTGCCATTTTCCTATGCCACACCCATCTCCTCTCTCTGAGGTAGTCTTTTGTCCCTCCAGGGCAGATCTCCCTCCCCCTTTCCTTTGTTCTCTTCCCTTCTTCCCTTCAGCCCTATCAGCTGCTTTTTGTCTCTTACTCCTTGTCCTTTGTGTTGAAAATGTGGGGGGTTCTGAACCAATACTTTTCCTAACAAGTTGCAGGATAGGTAGGACTACATAGTGATAACACAATAAAATAAATAAATACCATATTTTCTTTATCCCTTATCATGTATCCTTTTCCATTTATTTTGCAGACATATTTTTGTGTTATTTATTTATTTTTTACAAATTGTTTCAATATACAGGGATTGATTTTGTTTTGATCAGAATCCCACATGGCCAAGGCTAGCCTCAAACTCACTGTATTGATGAGGATGACTTGTAACTCCTTATCTTCTAGCCTCTACTTCCTAAGTGAAGGAATTGCAGTTGGGCACCTTAATGTCAGGTTTTGGGGGGGGAGGTTGATAGAGAGTGAACTTTGGGCTTTTTGCATAGCAGTTAAGAACTGAGGAAGTTTGGGGTTCCATTAACAGTGCAGCTAATAAGCCTTCCTCAGCCACATTCTGAGCCAAAAGAGCTTTTTTTTCTATAAAGAAGAAATTACACATGCTTTAGAGAATAAGAGGGCAAGGTCAAAATAAAGCTGGGGAGTAAACTTATCTGTAGATATAAAGATTAAATACTTAATTTGTCTTTATAATTAATTAATTTTAACCATAAATTATTGTTACATTGAATTAATCAAGTGGCTATTGTAGGCTTCCCTCGAAGAGCCATGACTTCACCAGCCCCACATAGTTGGCTAAGTTTCCAGTAGCAGACATGATTTCCCTCTTGTTGAACAAACCTTAAAGTCATGTAAAAACTTCTTTTCGCAACAAATGAAGAACATTACAGAAAACCATAAGTGATCAAAATGCAGAAAAATGACTGTGTGCTGCCCAGCCCTAACTGAGACATCTACAGCACAATCCCAGCTCCTAAGGCTCTGGGAGCACCCCTGTGAAGGATTTTAAGAGGCAGAAGAATAGGAGAGCTCATCTCCAAGAAATGTCAGAGAAGCTACACCCATGATGTTTCATCCTCATACTGTCTGGATAAGCATGAACAGACTCAGTCACAGTAAAGAGAGGAAATGTCATAGGGCCTCAGCTCTAGACAACAAACTACAGGCTACTAAGGAATGCTGAGAGCAGAAGAAATAATCTTCCCAGAGAAAAGTCCCTCTAGTTGGTTATCTAGTCACACAGACACACAGACACACACAGACACACACACACACACACACACACACACACACGTAACATATGTTAAAGGAAAAGGTGCTATGAATTTGAGATAGAAAGTGGAGTCTGTCAGTGGATTGGATAAAAGAAAGGGAAGGGGGGCTAATATATTTTAATTGTAAAACAAAAATTATTTAAAATAATAATAAAATAAAGGTGTTCACACTTATCTGTAGTTGAATGTGGAAACAATACCCTGCATATTGAACCTCATTATTGACCATTTTCCTTGGAGCTCCAGGGTGTGCCCTAGTCCTGCAACTCTTGCCTAGCAGGCAGGAAGGCTTGTGGTCTAGCCCGAACGATGAAAAAACTTGAAATTTATTTACGATCATAAAACCTTAGTACTTCTCTTATTATTTCCAAGCTTTAGTTGGTGGCTTGTCTGTTCCTACTGAATATACCTTAGAATTATCATTTCTTATCCCTTCCTCATGAGAAAAACAAAGAGTCGAAATGTATTATTATATAAAGTAGCCTATCATCAGAGATGAGAAAGTCATTGTGATGAACTTGAATGTTCGAATGACTTGCTAAGGCCAGCAGTGAAATTCACAGGCTGACCATCATGGGCAGTCATATGGTAGGTACTACTACATTTTAGAGTGAATTACCTTCCTTGGCACTATGGCTTAGTACCTGGCAGAAAAAAGGGAGGAAAGATTGACCTTGGCTCATAACTTCAGAGGGATTGCTCCACGGAGGGAAAAAAACGTAGCAGGACAGCCTAGGTCATCATGGTGAGTGCACACTGAGGTTCTTCGCCTGGAGGTGGACCCATCAGCAGAAAAGAAACTGGAGACCCATGAGCAGAAAGAGACATGGCGTCAGACATTACCTTCAAAATCCCACCCCAAGTAACTACTTCCTATAGTTAGAGTCTATCTCCTGAAGGTTCCACAGAATCCCAAACCATGCCACCAGATGGGGAGCAAGCTTTCCAAACATCCTGTGAGGAACATTACAGATCCAAATCTATAAGGCAGAGTGAGCGACACCCAGCTTATTTACTGAATGAGACTCAGAGAGTAGCATCAGTTCAGCTTCAATCCTTTTCTGATAAGAAACCAAAGCTTCCAACAGGAAGGGGAAATAACTAGCTAGATGACTCCATAAGCACGTGTAACCTTAATAAGCAGGACAATGAATGGTTCTGGTGCCTTGCTGCTAAATTCCTTTCTGTTGCAATACATACTTAACTGCTCCAGTTAAGTAAAAGAAACAGGGAGACAGAAGTGTCCCACTAGGCAAGAAGCAAGAGTGGTCCCACTAGTGGCTCAGGTTCCAGCTGCCTACTTCCTGTCTTCAAGCTGTGAAAGCCTGGTCACCTGATGCCATCACCAGTCATGTGCTCTACATACTGGGACCTTTTGTTAAGAAAAGCATAAATTTTCATCTGGAATTTTGGGTGTGTGCACGTTAGCATTATCCTACTCTGATATCTAATAGCATGTGTAATTCAAATTCAGGAGATTTAATCTCTGAATATGCAGTGTTAATTAAACTGAAAAGATAAGAAGCCTAGCAACCAGACCAAATGGCATATGCTTGTGACAGCTACAAAAAAAGAAAAAAAAAGTCAGTTGCTTGCTCTGCTATGGATCAAGACCTACAGTCTTTTAAACACAGAATACTATTTAACCCTAGGGAGACTATATTGCCCTAGCTTTATCTCAGAAACCTGAATGGCTAGTTACTTTAGGCAATCCCGCAGTAGAACCTGGATCCAACTGTTTCCTGTCTAATTCTGAATCTTAACATCTCGCCATCAACTATTTCAAAGAAACAGAATCAAAAGGTTTTCATGCATGGCTTCAGAAACCACAGTTCCCCAATCATTTCTGTAGCATGACTGAAAGGGTGGAAATTAATTTTAAATTAGTGTAGAAGGTGAGTTTTGAATCAGATTAGCTCAATCTCTCCAGCAGTTATCTAACAAGCACATGAAAAGGACGGTGAAATTCATCATTTTCGAATGCATATATATCACTGAGCATTTTGTCTTTTCAAGTTGAGTAGCAGATTTTTGCAGGACAGTAGATTGTTCATTTGGAAGAATTCACCTTCTCTTCATCCCAAGTTTTCACTTGAATTCACAATGCTCTGATTGGGAGAACATATTTCGTTCCTATGGCAACCAGCATTTCCCCCCATCTCCCTCCCCTTTGAAAATCCAAAGGGACACCTTTTACTTCAGAATTAGAATATGCAGTAGAAACAGGTGACTCTATTTTTAAAGCATGTTTCTCTCCACAAATAACCTCTTACCATTAGGATAGAAGAAATATTATCCTCTATCTCTTCCCCCATTACTTTAAATTTTGTTCAAAATTATTAACTCTCCACAGCTATAAGTCCTACCTCTCTAGATTCAACTAGCTATGAATTAAAAGATATTTGGGGGAAAAATGTACCTATACTGAATGTAGATGGACATTTTAATTGTCATCTTCTCCTAGCCATATAACATATAATGTATAAGCCTAGACTCTGCTATACAATGGCCATTTGCGTTCATATTATAAATAAACTGCAGATAATTTAAGTTGTCCAGGAGGAAAGGCATAGTTATATGCACATACCATGTTTTTTTCATGTAGGGCACTTGAGCATCTATGGAAGCTGATGTTAATACTAGTTCCTGGAGACAATCCCCTGTAGAAAATAAGGGACAGCTGTATTCGCCATTGAGACAGTTACCACCGAACTACACTCTTGTCAGTGGAGCCTAGCCTTAAGGCTGCCCAGTCTCTGGACTGTATTTTCCTTTGGAATGGGATAGAAAAAGTCCCCTAACATTTTGGTTGGCTTTTATATATCTTGTGTAACAATCCATAGATGTCTATGGCTGATAGAGATGTCACATGCATTTTAAAAATAGCCAGAAGAAGAAAAATTCTACTTTATAAATAGAACTAAATGTAGTTCTCTGCTGTCTCCAACTCTCGGTGAGTGTGGCAGCTATAAGAACTGGCTTATCTAAGCATCAGAAGACTAGGAAATGCTCTCTGGGATTGTGATGCCAAGAAATGTTAAGCAGAATGGGGCCATAGATGTGACTTTACATCACAGCTATGCCTATGAGTTCAGCAAGGCATCTCTCAGGCCTCTGGGACATCCTAGTGGCCAATCACTCACCATTCTTGATAGTGACCTCCTCACCCCAAGAGAGCAATTGCTGTATGTTTGATGTGTCACCCACCCATCCTCCACCCCGTATCCTTGACAACTGTTGAGGAGAAGGCAATTCACAAGAAGGTATATGCATCCTCCTCAGCTCCCTCCCCTAGTTGATACAATGGATGATCACCAGCCTCACTATAAGACAAAGTTACTTGATGTTGACCTTCAGAAACTTGTTTCTCTTGCATGAATGTCAGAGTCTTCTGGAATTGTAATTAAGACTGCCTTCAAGGCACCATGGTCTTGTTTGTAAAGCACCTGATGCAAAACCTAGCTCACCTTTGAACTTATTGTGTCTGTTTTTAATCTTCATCTGTTAGGCCCTCCTCATCCTTCTTGTTATCATTCTTTTCCTAAGCTTCCATTTGATGTGATTATCAGAGAAAGGTTCTCTCTCTACTGTCCCTCCAGGGGGAAACCCTGAGATGTTCACTCCTGATCTGCTTTGGTTTATGGATTTTAGTTACTATCTTGTAGTGTGCCAGCAGTCAAGGCAGAAATAAGGGGTAAGTTACAGACTTGAGCTTGGACTAAGAAAAGACATGAATGAAATGTCAGTTCTAATGCATATCACCATTCTATGACTTCCTGTGGGTAAACCAGGGAGGGGCCTCTTAGATCTTTATCTCCTCCTGCAAATTTGGGATGAATAGGATTTTTAAAAAACAGTTAATACAGAAACCTGACCAGACGAGGTAATAATTAACTTGGTTACTATATAGGAAGCATACCTATAAAGGCTTTCCAAATAGTCTTAGAAGGGAGATACTACTAATGAGTTTATTCTACAGATAAGGACTCCAGTGATGTCTTCCGACTAGTAAGAGGTGAGTCAGTGAGTAGTAGAGTTGGATCAGCATGGATCTTTTCAACTTCTCTCAGGAATAGAGTCCAGAATAAGGGACACAGCATAACTTGCAAGACTGAGTTGTAAAAATCCCTTGCTCTCTTACTTCTGCTTTGAAGTTCCCACTCTCCTTTCGGGGAGTCCAGGCAATCCAGAGGGGTGGAGGGAATGAGGAGAGAGAGAGAGGGAGAGGGAGAGGGAGAGGGAGAGGGAGAGGGAGAGGGAGAGGGAGAGGGAGGACTATATTAAAAGAAAACACCACGTCTCTTGGTCCCAGATTTGATTGATTATCCAAATCAAAATCAGCATCAACTTTTAATTTGGTCTTGGAAGTGGCTCGTCTGATCTCCAGTTAGGCCACCATGCCCAGCTGGAAGCCACACAGTAAGTTCCTTGTGCTTAGCTCCACTGACAGTGGCGATTATTTGTGAGAGAAGTTTCTGGTTATTGTTGCCTTAAATACTTATGTTTTGAGGTTGATTGTTTTGCCTCAATTAAATGTTTGCCTTTATAAGAGTTATCTTGGTCATGGTGTCTCTTCACAGCAATAAAACAAAAACTAAGACCGTATATATTAACCCCGCTTCCGTGTCCTGTTATAGGAAATAACCCCCTTCCCTGTTTAATTCCATACAATAAACATGCTGAGCTCCCAGGGTGTTGAGGTTTCTCCAAGAGGGAGCCCAGACAACTTGATCCCAGCTCTCTTTGTTTCTGAATATGCCTGTTCTTTCCTCATTCTCTTGGTACCCTAGTACCAAGAACTATTTCAGGACTATCCCTAAGCCATATATAAATGTAGTATAAATCCCTGTCTTAAAAACAAAACAAACAAACAAAACACCTCATGGTAGGTGGAATTAGAATAGCAGATACTTGTAGGATCACATCTCACATCTCAACATTGGCAAACAAAAGACTGGCTTGGCTTTTCTCTCACAAAATCAAACCAGAACTCATTTCTAAAATAATACCCCATTCCCTAAAAACTTCCACTAAGCTTGACTTCTTAGAGACTCTACATAATCTCCAAGCATCACCACTGTAGGTCCCAAGCTCTCAACACAAAAGCTCCTGGGAGGCACAGCACAGCACTGACTTTAGGGCTGTCACACTGCCTTCCTGAATATCAACTACATAGAGGGCCAAGTGTTATTATGAGCACAGAATCTCATAATAGCAGGACTGAAAATGTCATCTGCTCAGATGAAAGAATAGATTCAATTAGAGAAAGCCATCCACGTTTGCTAATAGGGCTAATGTGAGTCACGAGCCCACTCAGCAAAGAGCATCCAGCATAGTGAAAATCTGTAGAAAGAAGAAAGAAATGACTTGAGATCTTGAAGTTAGTTGCATAGAGTATATACGGGGTTGCTCGAGATGGACAGGTTTTCAGTGAGTGACTGACTGGGTGTGCTACCTCGGTGGTAGAACCTTAAGCTGCTAGGGTAATGAAAACCCTATACATGAGAAGGAAGTCCATACGAGTGGGTGCAGAGAGACTCAGTGGGGCAGCCATGTGAGAGGTCTTGGAAGGATTTTGCCAGTAAACCAAAGATGAACACAGAAAAGAGAATTCTCAGGATTGCTCATGCTAAAGCATCAAAGGCAAACTCAGAAGCTAGTGGTATAGAAACATGGGCTGCCTCCCTGGGGCTCTCCCACACATCTCATTGGGAGCACATGGTACTCAGCATCACCATAAGTATCTGCAGTAGGCTGACCTGTGTTGTGTTGGGAGTAAGATCACTAAACTTGATTTTCTGGTGCCTTACTGTATCTTAAAAAAATGAAAACAACACCAAAAATTTTTTTAAAAGTCTCAGGTTCACTCTGAATATTTCACAAGCTAAATGGAACTCTTACTGGGAGGAATAAAAGATTAAGAAGAGGCTCCAGATCTGCCAGGAAACCTGTGCTTTAAAAGCTCTGACAGCTGAATGTCACTTCAGAAAGTGGCCACAGTAAACCCTTGATCATTAAAAGACAAATGCCCCCCACCTGTACATACTCTCCCGCAGTCTGCAGCCTATGGAAAGTCACAAAGTGTCCATGGCTTTGACAGAGAATAACTGAACCCAAGTCTTCTCTGAGAACAGCTGCTTTCTCTAGAGCAGTAGATCTCAACCTTCCAACTGCTTAAACCCTTTAAGACAGTTTGGTGACCCCCCCAACATAAAATTATTTCATTGCTATTTCATAACTGTAATGCTGCTACTGTTGTGAATCATAATGTAAATATCTGTGCTTGCCAATGATCTTAGGCGATCCCTGTGAAAGGGTTGTTTGAAGCCAAGGATCACAACCCACAGGCTTCCCTTAAGCATCAAAGGCAAACTCAGAAGCTAGTGGTATAGATACATGGGCTGCCTCCCTGGGACTCTCCCACTCATTTCACTGGAGCACATGGTATTCAACGTCACCATATGTATCTTCAGTAGGCTGACCTGAGAATTCTGCCACCACATGACATAATTTCCATAGACAAGTCATTTGTAAGGTCTCAACAGCTGAAGGAGAAACAAGCTTTCAAAACAGAATAATGTATATCCCATAGCTAATCCACGTGAACTATCCATAATAGCGTTTCCAGGTCCTTACAGAAATCTGTAACATGTACAAAAGTGGAAGTATTCAATGAGTTGGCTGTGCTCATCTTCTTGCAATGAGCACCTTGATCTTTCTTTTCTGGATTCACAAGGTCCTCTGAGTGTTTCTGTTCACCCCTCTCTAGGCTTGGATGTTTTTATCTCCAAAACTCTGCACCTTTAACTACTCTTTTGAGAGATGTAGCAAGAGTTTGGATCTTCAGGTGTAACATTTACAGTCAGTGATACATACCAATGAAAGTCTGGGAGCAGGGCTTTCTTGTTTCAGGCAAAGAGGTTCTTAGATGTGACATTTCAACGCAGTTTGGGCCAGGGATACAGTTTGGCTGATAGTTTGCTTAATTCCAAGGCATGCAATACTGGGACCTATCCCAATGGTCCTCAAATATACAAATTGACCTTCAAAGAACAGATCTCCCCACCCCAGCGCTGCCCAGAAAACAGAAGAAGAAAAACCAAAGGTGGTGTGGTGTGGGAGGGAAGATATGTAATTAACTGGGAGCCATAGTCTTCCCAAAGGCTCCAGGGAACCCGACTGTCTGAAGAGAAGAGTAGTCTCCTGGATGCTCTGTCGCCCTCTGCTAAGAAGCAGCAGAGGAGAAGACTCCACTGGGAAGGAAACTGAAGTTACCTGGAACTTGGTGACTAAAACCACACCCTTGTGGGTTGCTTGCAGGCTCTGTCCTGCTCTTCTGCCACATTCCCATACCAGTGTCCCAGGAAACTTCTTGGATACAGCACTAATACACAAATCCTCCTCTTGAGGATTCGGAGGGGCCTGACTGATATAGCTTATTATAAGAAAAATTCAGAGCCCCGTATTTCACCTATACAAATCAATGTGTAGTATTGATAAAGATATATATTTTAATTTCTATTATGCTAGTAAGACACATACACATTCATTCTTATTCATCTGTATCACCTAATAGACTCTCTGAAATACCACTTGGATTTGTATTTTTACAGATTAGTCAAGAAAGTTGACACATTATACACGATAGGTATCTTTTTGCCATAGTTGCAACTGGAATGTTCCCCTTTTAAAATGTGCTGAAAGTTTGATCCCAGATGACAGCACTATTGGAAATCAGTGGCTCCATCAGCAGATGAAGTTTAGTGGGGGGATTTTTTTTTCTGATAACTAGGAACATGCCCCTTGAGTAGCTCTCTCTCTCTCTCTCTCTCTCTCTCTCTCTCTCTCTCTCTCTCTCTCTCTCCTTTGTTCTCATTCATGAAGTGAACTGATTGGCCCACCATGTACTCCTGCCTACCATATTGTCTGTCATAGGCTGAAAGGCACAGGTTAACCAAGAATGTGCAGAGAAGTCTAAAACCGTCAGCCCAGGTCACTTTTCTCTCCTTATGAGTTGACTAGCTCAGGGATTTGTTACAGTAAGAGAAATCTGATTATGATCATTTCTTCTAAGGAGCTTCTTTTCTCTTTAATAAAAAATATTTATTGAGGGAATGAATGAGTACTAGTAGGTCTACCCTTATTGGAAGCTGGCCATTTAAAGCCTGGAGATTCAGTTTCCTCTATATTATTAGTTTTCTTTCGAAGAGAACCTCACAGTTGGGAATCTTCACTACTTTTTGCTTTGCATGAGGAGAGCACAGTGTCTGGATCACATTATTTCTCACAGACCCACTGTCACCCTTTTGTCAAGTGGCTTTAGTACCCGAGTGAGTGAGGAGTGTTAGTTCTTGCAGACTGTCAGCAGAGCATTCGGATCCCTTGCTGCTTTCTACATTTATTACTGGAATTCAACTCTGGAGAACTTTTTCCAATTACTGAAGGATCCTAAAACATAATTTATAAAACAGAGGTGGGATACTAAACTCTTTGATTCTTCTAGTTGTAGAAAAATGGCTTGTTGTCTTAGTAATACATATGGGTGACTGATTAAAGACAGTATGGATCCCCCCATATTTCAACCCTTACTTTTGGTGCTGAGGATATTTGGTATATTTTTAATACACAGATGTCATTATCTTTTTTTGGTACTCAATTTGTGCCATCTTTGGACCAAGACCATTTTCAATAATAATAAAGTGCATGTGTGTGTGTGTGTGTGTGTGTGAGAGAGAGAGAGAGAGAGAGAGAGAGAGAGAGAGAGAGAGAGAGAGAGAGAGAGAAGAGGAGGAGGAGGAGGAGGAGGAGGAGGAGGAGGAGGTGGAGGAGGAGGAGGAAGAGGAAGAGGAACAGGAACAGGAACAGGAACAGGAACAGGAACAAGAACAAGAACAAGAACAAGAACAAGAACAAGAACAAGAACAAGAACAAGAACAAGAACAAGAACAAGAACAAGAACAAGAACAAGAACAAGAACAAGAACAAGAAGAATCTCAATTAACCAAACCCTCATCTACTTCTTCACCGTCACATGAGCTCTCTGTCCACACAGAGGATTAGAATGAGTCTTTTGAGTAGGTAAACTATATCCGTTCCTATAAAGATGCTCATAATCTTACGTAATAGTTTTTTTTCTTTTTGATATCTCTTCAACCTCAATCCAACTAAATCTATATAATAGAATTAACTTTATGTCTTCAGTATATAATCATGTCTCTCCCTGGGCCCATAGGAGAATGCATAGTATTACTCCGGAGTCCCTGGTACTTAACAGTAGGAGTCATTCATCATATAATGGCTGAATAAACTAACATATGCTGATCCAAAGTCAAACAGCCTCAAAATCAATTTTCCCTAAACTCTCCAAATCATGATCAAGTGAAGGATAAAAAAGAAAGCTTAGAGAAACTGCCAGCTAACCTTCTTAATTTGATAAATTTACTGTAATCAAAGACTTAACTTCAATTGACTCCATATCTTCTGTCTCATTTATATAATAATTAAGTGCCAATATATCATTGCTGCTCAAGCATCCATCTGGCACATCATTTATAAGAGTAAAGATCCTGCTAGATTGTTCTGGCCTAAGAGAAAAGTCACTGGAATAAAGAAGCATACACTTGTGAGGAAAATGTAAAGAACCAGGATGAGTCCAATAAAACAGACCATCTGCTTCTCAGACCAACAGAGAAAATCCAACACAGAAAACATTAAAATGAAGGAACATACATAGATGGAACAAATGGCTATAAAGCTATGTTCACTGTGAAGTGATAGGCTCTCACTTGCCATTTAGAAATTTTACCAATTCTCCAAGAAAAAAATCAGGTTATAAAAAGTAAAAGCCACACCAACTACTTTCTCTGACCCTCAGTCCTGTGACCTCGTGGTTAAGATTGAATCACTTTAAATGATAACTGTGTAAGATTTGGAAGAGAGCAAATTTCAAAGGCACAAAATAGAGTGTATTATTCAACCCTCGGCAAGCTGCTTGACATAGTTCAAGACTCACTCATCGGACAAGTGTAAGTGAAAGATTGCCATGTGTGCGGCTAGCTGTATTGTCCATTTTTCTCAAGGTTAAGAAAGAAGGCAATAGAGACAAATCAGCAATAAGAGGACTCTCACTTTCCAGGCACTATAAGATGCCATTGATATGGAGGATAATAGAATCTCAGCAGAAGAGAATAGAGTTCACCCAAGCATTGTCAAAATGGGATGTTATGAGGTATTTAGCAATGTGCATGGCTGAATCATCTGCAGGATTAGAGTTTTATAGTTCTGTTGCTATGTTTATGTTTTTATATTTTATTTATTATTTTATTATATTTTATTATTATTTTATTATTTTTCAATAAGGGAGAGATTCTTGGGGATATTGCAAGTATGAAGAGAAGGATGAGTCATTTGCAGGAAACAAAAATTCAGAGGTATGGTGATTTAAATATTTTATGGGCAGACAGCTTTGTTCACAGAGGGTGGTTATCATTTTCCCACATGCCATAGACTGTATGCTTTCTCGGAAAGATAAATGATGGCTTACTTGCTTTGCCTAATATGGACAAAGAATTAGAAATATCAAACCAACCTCACATTTCCATTTACCTTTTTAAATTAATACCTGACATGCAACACTAAAAACTTAACAGTTCTGCGTGAAGAAGATATATGAAAGAAAATCATTCTGTATGTTCTTGCTTATTAAGACTCAACAAGAGGAATCCCAGAGTCATAAAAGTGCAAATGGTGCACAGGAACCACCCTATTGCACAGTGGTCTGGAACACAATCTGAGTACAGTAATTCACTGCACAGATGCCAGAGGCAGACTGTGTGGATTCAGATCTGGCTGGTTGCTTTGTTGCCATATAAATAACCAAAGGAACAGGAGATGGAAAATGAGCGCAGCCCCTTTCTGCTACCCCCATAGGAGATGAGCAAGCCTGCTTGACAGATGACTTTACAGTATCAAGATACAACAGAGCCTCTGAATATGCCTACAGATCTAATTAATATCTATGGACATAACTACTATGTTTCCTGGCATACTGACTTCATACATTTCAAAGTAATTTTCAAAACTGAGTTATAACATTAGGAAAGCTTAATAAAATTTTACAATAAAGTATAGAGTTTGAGAAACTTTTAAATACATTGTACCCTCTGGAAGCCACCAGAAAAAAATATTTTCTTTTAGAATATATCCTTTCTATCAAGAGATGCAGAATTCTCCACACCTTCTTCCTTCTCGTTATCTTGTCTCCCAAGTTCACCACTGTACTGACTTTTCTCAACACAGTTCAGGCAGCACTGGGGATCAATAAATAGAATCAGACACTAAGATCTTGGGTCTCTGACTAATTTCATTCAGCATCACATCTAGAAGACAGTCATGTTGCATTCTGTCGGGGGCTGATTTTGATTGAGCAGGTTGTTGGTTTGTTTAGGAATACAAGTCTTCCTTTCTACTGAATAAGATTTCTGAGTCACAGGAAATGTCTAGTTTTAAAAGGTACAGAATAAGGGCATTGGTAAACCAGTGGCTTTGCTTACACACATGCTGGGAGGTGGAAGGAAGGACTTCCCAGTTGTTTCCACCCTCACAAACATGATGCATCATCAGATTTTGGATGTCAGCCTGTCTGGTAGGTGTGTGATAACATTGTGTTATTGTTGTAACTTCCAAATTTTAATAATCTTTCAGTATTGAGGGTGAGAGCTATATGGATATTTTATTTTGTGAAATCAATCCAAGCCTTTTGCTCATTATTAAACTTTTTAAAAAATTATCAGGAGGAACTGGAAAATTGATCCTGTGGGTAAATTGTTTGCTACACAAACATGAGGACCTAAGTCCAGATTCCTAGAACCCACAAAAAAAGCCAAATACACGCTACTAGCTCTAATGCTGTAGAGAGAAGACGGACAGGACCATACGATCATTAATCCGCTAGCTAATCTAGCCAAGTTGGTCAGAAAGAGTGCCTACCTGGAAAACGTAAGGTGGAGACACAGAGGAAGACATGTAGCACTGACTTTTGGCATCTACATGGGCACCCATGAATGAATGCATGAATGCACACTTACACATACATACCACACATACAAGCACACAACCATACATGTATACCCACAAAACAACAATATGTATTTGCAATAAGCTTTAAAAGGAAAGTCTGGGCCTTAAACCTTGTTTCATTTAAATACTACTAAGTCTTATTCATAGGAACTATCATTTTCCTTCTCTAATAATGTCTTAGAGTAGATTTTAATGAGATCTGGTTTATAACAATTTTATAATTTATATTTCTGTATCCTTTAAAAAAAGTTTTCTTATCTCGATGTCATTTGGGGCTTTTTCCCTACTTTAAAATTTCAGTTCCTTTAGATCATTATCTAAGCTACCTCTCAATGTGATTTTTTTTTTTATAAATAATGAAAGATAGTTTGAGGGGGGGAAAGACAGAATTTGTTTGTTTGCTTTTCAAGACAGAATTTTTCTGTGTAATAGCTGTGGCTGTCCTGGAACTCACTTTGTAGACCAGGCTGGCCTCGAACTCACAGAGAGTCTCCCACTTCTGATTCCCAAGTTCTGAGATTAAAGGTGTGTGCCACCATGAAGCAAAAGATTTTAAAAGTTCACTTTCGAAGGTCAGCAAAGTAGCTCAGACATAAAGGGGCTTGCCAGGAGGTCTGATAACCCAGGTTTGATTCCCCAGACATAGAGGAAGGCAAGAACTAAGTTGCCTTCTGGCAGATAGACACATATGTACCCTCAACAAATATCACACACTTGAATAATAATAATAATAATAATAATAATAATAATAATAAAATTTCACTTTAAAACAGATTTTCAATAAATTCAGCACACATTATTAAAAAGATCTCATGTCCCCACTAAATTTGCTATCATAAGCTACCTCATTCAAAATGTTTTTTTAAATTTTATTCTATTCTAAATCATAGGTAGATTCTGAATTTTATAAAGTACTTCTCTGTATCTATTGAGTAACTATATGATTTTTCTCTTATTCAGTTTTAGCAAATTATATCTTTGATTTTCAACTATTAAAAGTCTCACTAGAGAAAAGCGCCAATAATCTTTCCCTGTCCTCGTACTCGATACTTCTGTAGCTAGGTTTGGGTTGCCTTTTCCCCAGATGACTAATAGTCCAATGAAGTGCTTCATCATTTGTTCCGATTCTGACATTTACCATATCAGCACACAATCCAAAAACTGAGGACTAAGTCTCACCTAGGCTGCCCCTGACTCAGATGACAGTCGCAGGCAGGAGAATTGACGGCGAATAACAACATCCCTCTGCCTTCGCTACAGATCAGAAGCTCCCAGGATGGCTTCTTGATCTGACAAAATGCTTGCTTTTGCAGGTTAATTACAAAGAATGATTTTTTAAAAAGATGTATTTATTTTTATGTGTACACATGTTTTTTCGTGTGTGTGTGTGTGTGTGTGTGTGTGTGTGTGCTGCATGCATGTGTGCCTATTGCTAGAGGAGGTCCAAACAGGACCTCTGATCCTCTATAAACAACTCTATAAAGAGCTGCACAAGGTTTAGTGTAGATAAGTCCAGAATGGCAGAGCTTCTGCTTCTATGGAGTTGAATACACCCATCCTGAAGCAGCACATGGCTGTGTTGACCAGCCTGACAGCTTTTGGAACTTTGTAGCTCAGGGATGAGCCTTTTTCATGTAGGCACATCCCATTAAGCCAACAGCCTGTTTTTCTTATCTCCTAGTGGACAGTAAACTTGACAGGCCCACAATGATGGCTTAGAGTTTCATTAACTACTACTTATCCAATTTTTTTCCTTAATAAAACAAATAATTTTTCTAAAAATTCCAAAGGCAAAAATAGATCTATGGCAGAAATTGGAGTCAAATATTTTATCCAAGTCTGTATGGCACATTTAAATTTCAAAAATTATGGGAGAGAAGAGAGATCTATATTTTACAATCTATATTTCAGTATCCTGTAGGCAAGGGCCTAGTTCTAGATAATTTTACTATAAAGTATTGCCTCTTGGGATGAGCCATCCCACATCACTCACTAATTAAGAAAATGCCCCAAAGATTTGAGTATAGGCAATCTTCTATGGGCATTTTCTCAATTAAGATTCCTTCTTCCAGATATATTTAGCTTTGTGTCAAATTGACAAAAAGAAAAGAAAAAAGAAAGCCAGTACACCAAGAAGGGATATAAAACAACATTCTAAAGATTCTTGGAGATGGGTCCTTAGTTTATGTCATTCTCAGAGACTGAAGAAATCCAGAGAGGTATGTATGGTCAGCTAATCAAAACAGGAGCTCATAGACATCAATCCAGAAGAGGACTGAAAGCCCAGGGTGAACTGTAGAAGTAGCTGTGCTTGATAAGAGCTGAGTTGTTCATATTGGTTTTCTGACCGTCTTGTGCAAAGAGCCCAATGCATAGTACTGAAGGCACCCCCAATGTGAAGGTAGTCACCCAAATTCATTCCGTGGAGAAGCACAGCTGGTTCAGTCATCAAGGACTTGACAGATGCAGAGTGACGTTCTTATAAATACTTTTATTTGTCTAGATTACGAGGTGCAAACCACAGATGGCTTATGAAGTGGGATATTAGAGTGTAATGAGCTCACTCAGGTACTAAAGCCAATCACAGCAACAGTTTCAGTCCCAGCTCCTGCCACACTCAGTGTGCAGTGACTGGCCCCATCTCCATAGCTGTCCTCTACCTGGGACAAAAGGAGTTTATATTTATATGTCAGGGATGATCATCACTTTTATAGTATTGTTACACGGCTGTGTAAAACTTAATTGCACAGTCTCAGCCTCGGGTAATTTATTTCCAACACTCTTTTAATAGGATGCAGAACAGTCCTTCGTAGCTGCTCACAGTGCATGATGAAGGGTCGTTTCACAGGTGGGGTGATGCTAACCGAATCTTGGCTAGCAAAGGGTATACAGTATCTTAGATGCCCTCCTCAATCATCTGAATGTCTAAAGATGAGAGGTGAACCTCAAGGAAGTTTAGGAGATTTCTGTAACTGGAAAGTTGACAGAAATTGACCAATCTGCTGAATGTCAGGATTTTCCTTATGGACAGGGTGTTAAAAACTTATTATGCCCACAGTTGAGAAAAATACCCATTGTGTTGGATATTAGATGTTATGAATGCCATTTTTGGTCCCACTTTCCTGGCCCAACAGAAGATATTTCTTAATATTTCTCATCTATAAGGGGTTAACATGATTCCACTTTGCCATGGAATTCATTATAGTATTACCTCTACCCCAGGACTGTATTTTATAATAAAAGAAATGTAGCAACAGGCCTGTGCCCACAGGACACACTTTATTATGAGCAGTAACATCCAGAAGCAGCGTGTTCCATGGGGCAGTAAAGGTCCTGCTGAAGACTTGGTAATAGTGCTAGTTGGGAGACAACATCTTTCAATACTGAAACCAATAAATTGCCTTAAAAACAATTTTGGCATTGTCTCACCCAGAGCCAGAAAATATGGATCTCAGAATTAAGGTGCAAGAATGAGAATCTCACAATTAACTCTTTGTTTGTTTGTTTGTTTGTTTGTTTTTTGTTTGTTTGTTTGTTTTTTGAGACAGGGTTTCTCTGTGTAGCCCTGGCTGTCCTGGAACTCACTCTGTAGACCACGCTGGCCTCAAACTCAGAAATCCACCGGCCTCTGCCTCTCAAATGCTGGGATAACAGGCGTGCACCACCACTGCCGGGCTTCACAATTAACTCTTGCTTCCTATTTTGCAATGCTGATTTCAAGAAGCTTTTCGTACTTAGCAAAGAAGTTTCTCTACCGGGTAGCAGAGATAGATCATGGTTAATTGGACACTGAACTTCCCCTAATACTGAACCAAGAGTCAGAGAAGAGCAACACTATACTCCCTGTCTCTGGTGCACAATATATTTATAAATGCGGAATCGGCTACTCACTGGGAATGAGGAAGTCTGTATCTTCTGTCCAGCAGGCTCAATGGATGCCTCTTAAGAAGAATCCCTTGCCCGGCAGACCTCGATAGTGAAATGCCATGAGGGTAAAAATCAGAAAAGCATAAAGAGCTCAGTGAGTAGAGAAGTGAAGTCTGAATAATTTCATCAGGCAGAGAAACCCATCCAACTGAGGGACAGGCAAGGACAGCTGAGGATTAGTCAAGGGAACGCACAAGACTCAGTAATTAGACAGGATGATCAGCTGAAGAACATGGCGGCCAGGGTTACATACTTTGGTCCCTCCCCCATCATCTTTTAGTGTCTTAGTGGAGAGCTCCAATCGTGGCTAGTATTCTAGATTTGAGGCATGGGTACAAATGGATTTCTAGCCTCTCTCTTGGGGTAGAAACTGGCAGGGCTTAGCGTACCCTCAGCGGTCTAATGCAAAACATTTTCCCTCAGGTTAAGGCAAGAGTGAGGGCTGAAAGGAAATGATGTGGCCAGCGAGAGACATTAGCTCTTCTTCAGGGAAAGCCCTGTCCTTTCCCAGCTGCTGCTCACAAAGGATGGCTACTGGCTCCTTTGACTTTAGGCTTGTCTTCCCATTTGTTTTAGCCGCAGGAAGCCCCAGCAGGATGGAGGAGTGAGAGCTGAAAGCCAAATAGAAGGTGTTTGTTTCCCCTCTCTGCTGTTTGCTTGTATGGGCCGGTTTGTCTGCGCCCCGCCCCCGTGGTCTCTGCTACTTCCAGTCCTTCTATAGGTCTCCTGCTTTCATTCGCAGATAGCCACTCTTCTTCCTTCTTCTCCTTTAGGCAGCTGGTGCCCACTGCTCTTCTATGACTAGGCTCAGGTTACTTCCGTCCTTCTTGTGACCCTTCCCTGTCCTTTTGCTGGGATTCTTGGCGGCCACAGATGATGTGTGTCCTCCCACCCATACGGCTGGGCAACTAGCTTTCTCCTTTACTTCCCTTCCCGGCACGCAGGAAAGCATCTTTGCGCTCATTTTAATATTTTCAGAAGATGAGAGGTGCAGTTACATTTTATGCTTTTAGCCCAGCAAGAAATAGAAAAATAAAAAAATCCCACAGGCAGGAAATTATAAGTAGCTCGGCTATCTACTTGGAAAAGGCACGATGGGTAGGAGGAATCAAGACAAATTAACACCTGAAAATATACTCTAATAGAGATTTTCTTGGCTAGTTATCTGCCTGCTTCTAAGCTCGACACGGAAGCTCTGCCTCCCCTCAGCATCTCATCCATGGGACACTTGGCAGCAAAGACCCAATCAAAGGAAGGCGGATGCACTTCATTTCCAGGGTCAGCTTCAACTGATTGGCTTTTAAAGCGGGGTATTTGAAGAGTCTGAGGACTTATGCCAGCTCAGTGGGAATGCGTGTGATGATCCATTGGTGATTTACCCGGGGGAGGTGAGAAGAAGAAGAGCAGCCAAGAACTGTATATTTAGTCTCACTGTAATCTCACCTGACATAGTTATTGTCTTTGCACAGTTAACCCTCATGTGTGTGTAGAAGACAAAATCTCTCATTGGGAGAAGCTAAACTGGGAGGCCGAGGCAAGAACACATGGCCTTTAAATTCTAATGTTAATTTATAGATAAGAGAATATTCTCTCACTTCCTGCTAATGTTAACGGCTAGACTATTTACAAGGATTTCTATGTTTTGTCTTAAAAAAAGAATGACGTGCTTCCCTATTTTGTGGTAATTGAACAGCAGAACTTTAGTGACAAAGAATGAGCTGCCTTGAGCTAACTGAAGTACAAGGTGGCTGTGTCTTCACCATCTTCCAGGTTGTGTTTGCATAAAATCTGTTTCTCCACTGAATGTCAGGTTCAACGACATCGTTTACATTTCGGTTGCATCCGGCTGTACTTTGGTTTTTGATCCGATTCTTGAACGAGAGAAGGAGCCAGCAGTCTTAGCCAGCCATTAGTTGGGACTCAGTGTGGGTAGCATGAGTATCTCAGAACTGCAACATTGCTTTGCTGATGGAACCAGGACCTTGGGGTTTTTGTGTGCTGTGATTCCTGGTACCAACTCCTGTCTTAGGGTTTCCATTGCTATGAAGAGACACCATGGCCAAGGCAACAATTGTAAGGGACAACATTGAATTGGGGCTGGCTAACAATTTCAGAGGTTCAGTCCATTCACATCAGGGCAGGAAGCATAGCAGTTTCTAGGCAGACGCAGTGCTGTAGAAGGAGCTGGGAGTTATGCATCTTGATCGGACTGCAGCCAGGAGAAACTGACTCTTGGGCAGCTAGAAGGAGGGTCTCAAAGCCCACCCCAATAGTGACACACTTCCTCCAACAAGGCCACACCCACTCTAACAAGTCCACACCTCCTAGTAATGCCACTTCCTGGGCCAATAATATTGCAATCCACCACAGTCACATTTCTTTAGAGCTTGGGGGAAGAGACCGTCTTCTTCTCTCACTTGTAGAACAAGCCTTGTTATTCCTTGGACATCCTCTCAGATGATAGCTGCCCATCATAAGCCCCTTCCCCTCTATCTTCTTTTCCTTCAGGGATCCCCACAGCATCATTTTAGCAATGCTGTACATACTTGCATGGACAGTATTGTATCTGTATAGATGGCTTATGGATGGACTCTGGTTTTGTGTTTGTCTCTTCTTCTCATTAGAGTGAGCATCACTGGCCCCTGAGAAAATTCTGGCTGAATCCTATCCCTCAGGAACACTTTGCTCTCAACTCCCACCTCTGCATTATTTTTGTGTAGTTCTGAAGATTCGCATAGACTAGAAGTTCAGGAGAGGAGCTGTGTCTGTTGCTAGACCTGTCACAGAAGTCAGATACCCTGGAATGATGGGGACATGGCTGCACTGAGAGTACACCAGCAGAGTGATAGATTCTGACTTCATCTCGAAGTCACAAATCTAGATTGTGTAGTTCTTTAACTATTGGGAATGTTGACAATGAGTTCATGGGAATTTTGCACTCCAATTGGCATGTTGCTTGGTTTGTAGTTTCATTTTAAGGTGAAGTAATGGAAGATAATTTTCCAGCAACCCGGAGCTCACTGATTCTGCTAGACCGGCTGGTCAGAGAGCTCCAGAGAACCTTCTGTTTCCTGCTCCCCAGTATTTGCATTATAAGCACGCATAGCTGTGTCTGCATTTTTGCCATGGGTGCTGAATAGTGAACTTGGGCCCTCACTCCCTAAAGTTCCTCTTCCTATACTCCATCTTAGAAACCTTACAAAGTACTTGAAGAGTTAACGTACAGCAGATGCTGGATATCATTGTACACAAAAGAATGTATTAGAAAAGGGGATGAAGGCATCGCTGACTGAGCATCAATGAACACTAATTTACAATAAAACTTTATTTCAAGCTACAATTATTTCCTAAGAAATGAGATGAAAAGAGACCAAATTAGTCACAAGTCAGATGATTCTGAATCTTTAATCACCACCTTCACTCTTGTTAATTGAATCTTCAATGCACACTGGCTTTGCTCCCTGAGGTACACTAATGCAAATATATAATAAGCAGGTCTTTTTAAGAGGAGAGATTCCACATATTTGAGACGATGAATGTCTATAAATTGATGCAAAGGTAGAGTATGACATCTAAGTGGCAGAGTAAACCTTGTAGTAGAGGTAATAACATTATTCACTGAATACGTTCTATCTCAAATTATATGTGTCTTGTGTGGCTACAGGATTCCCACTGCAAATCAAGAAATGTGATTGTCAATAATCTTAAGCTATATACGAAGATAAACCTGACGTCACAGGGCAACCGCCTATGCATGAGCACCAATCAGATTTGTCACGCTAATTGAGTTGCATTGGAAGCCAACAGATTTGGTCATTAAGACCATCAAAATAAGCAGATGTTCTCGTTAATTGCTTGGCGATTGATCTGAGTTTTTATGATGCAGTTGATTCATTGGTACATCCTGATTTGGCTTCCAAGGTTTCCAGCCTCAACCATGAGTAAAGTGGAAAATGTCCCTGAGCTCTTTCCAATTGTGGAGTTCTGAATTTCATCTTTTAATATCCAGAGATAAGAAGAATGTGGAAAAGCTAAGTGTGGGCACAAATAGGCCAAACTGTAATATGACCATAAATATTTTTGACACCCTGTAAATAGATATTAATCAGAACAGAAAGTGAATGTGAATTAGCAGTCTCCATCTTTAAAGTTCAGTTGAATCTTCTACAAATAGTGTTTGTTCAAAAAATATAATCTGTAACATTCTGAATCACTGGTCTATATGAATGGACACATGAAGAGACATTCGGTTCCATCATACTGCCGTTACGATGGAAACAGCCTGTGATATATATGAAATCTTTAAAAATTACACTTTAACTCTCTCCTCCAGCCAAGCAAGATGTCTAAAGGAATGAAGGCCAAAAGGAAGAAGGTGGTCTGGCCGCCACCATTGTGAAGTAACAGGAGGCCAAGACGCTGGACAATCTTTTGTTTAAGAAAAGGCACAAGAACTTCCGCACTGGGCAGGACATCTAGCCCAAAAGAGATTTCACAGTCTTTGTCAAATGACCCCACTACACCAGGCTGCAGTGACAAGGACCATCCTCTGTAAATGGCTCAAAGCACCTCCTGATGTTAATCAGTTCACCCAGGCCTGGACTAGCAAAGAGCTACACTGATGCTTAAGCTTGCCCACAAGTACGGGCCAGAGACAAAGCAGGAGAAGAAGCAAAGGCT